>OX463783.1:9158884-9556394 GCA_949825025.1 Siphlonurus alternatus
TGCAGGTTCCAAAACTTGCTGCTAGTGGAATTTGTTTGCTTTATAGCTGCTATAGTGCTTACCAACCTCGTAATATCATCATGTGTTTATAAGGGTTCAAAACTCTCTATTATTTTTGTCATGAAATTTGCAATCAAATTTGTAATATAAAACATGAAAACTAAACAAACGTAACGCAGTTTAAAGCACTTTAAACATCCTTTATTTTATGGTCCTTTACTTTAATTTTCAATATTTTGTAAACAAATTAAAAAGCACCAATATTTAAAAATTGTTAAAATTTTAAAAACGTACCGTATTCCTGCATCATTTCGTCCGCTACATTCGACAATTTTACTATTCGACGTCTACATCAAGCACGCGTGCAGTGATTCTGCGGGATTTGGTCTTGCATTTTTTTGCAAGCTAGTCTGTTGAAATTTTAATAGAGTTGAGTTTAAAATTATACTTGTTTCGTTCTTATACAAGTTATTTAAATATTAATGAATAAAAACTAAAAACTGTATTCCGATTGAATCCGATATCCGATTTGAATCAGAAATCCGTTTTGAATCTAAAATCCGCTTCAAATTCAAAATCCGAAATCCGATTCAAATTCGGAATCCGATTCAAATTCGGAATCCGATTCAAATTCGGAATCCGTTTCAAATTCGGAATCCGATTCAAATTCGGAATCCGATTCAAATTCGGAATCCGAAATCCGATTCAAATTCGGAATCCGATTGAAATTCGGAATCCGTTTCAAATTCGGAATCCGAAATCCGATTTGAATCCGATATCCGTTCGCAAAGATCGTATTTTGAATCCGCTTTCCAATAGGAATCCGAAAAACGGATTTTCGGATTTCGGATTTTTTAAAATCCGGAATTCGGATATCAAAAAAAGCGGATTTCAACAGCACTAAATTACACACACACAAACATATATTACACCTGATAAAAGTAAAATGCCTCCAGGATCTCCAAGTTAAAAACACTGAAAATTTTCCTTTCTGGGAAAAAAAAATAAAAAAAAAAATGTTAATCATACAAATTACATTTTTAGCATTGTTAGTTTTAATTATTTTTGTTTGCTTTGACAAAGGAAAAATTTGAAAATCAGAAGTTACAATTAATATTGAATATTTCTATAGTTCAATATTTTTTTATCGTTTCGAACTTAAAGAACTTTTTTTTTTTTTTACCATCAATCTCAAGCTTCGTTTATACTATAGAATTTATTAAAATACAGAAGAAAAGGCATTAATCCAAATATTTGCATAATTTTAATCAACAATGTAAATTAATGATACAGTAAGATTTCTAAATCGCGTTGATGTTTTAAATTACACTGAATGATGTGTAATTTGATGTTGATAAAATATTGACAAATTTTTTCAAAATTTGAAATGGCACATTTTATTATATAGACACTATTA
Organism: Siphlonurus alternatus; assembly: GCA_949825025.1. Classification (NCBI taxonomy): domain Eukaryota; kingdom Metazoa; phylum Arthropoda; class Insecta; order Ephemeroptera; family Siphlonuridae; genus Siphlonurus; species Siphlonurus alternatus. The sequence goes on from OX463783.1 coordinate 9,160,302, forward strand.
TAATTTAACTATTTTATTTGAGATTTTAATATGATATTTACAACTATAGCTATATTGAGACCTGTATTATAAGTAAAGATTCACCCCTTGAAAATATATTATGCCCAAAATTTATGTTTATAACAACAATAAAGTTATTAAAAAAATTATAGTTACTATATAATATAAGTACAAAGTTAATGCATGCGCATGTACCAGTATGTTTCAAATCTAGTATTTCATATATAGTGATTATTTTTTTATATTTGAGTTTAAAATTTAAATTTCTATAATAATTTAATCACATGCATGATAAATTTATTAATATACAAATTTTATTTACAATATACACGTTCAATATTATACTCATACAAAGTTAGCTAATTTATATATTTATAAGATTCTATAATAGCTTAATTTTAATGTGGTGTTACAAAAATTATATTTTTTAATTAAAAAAAAGCAAAAAAAAAACAATGAAATTAAAATCCTGCTGATTAAAAGACAGGATGTAGATTGTGGTAAAACATTTAAGTCCATTACTTTCAGCATTATATCCACACGTCAACCAAATTCAATTATTATTGTTCAGTATAGTTCGGTTCGTGTAACCATGAAGGTCATGAACCTTCTGTTAAACATTATATGGATTGTAGTTACGTTAATAACACTTTCTAATCAACAGTGTGAAGAAGATGTAAAATTTCTGGCTCGTAATGATGTTTTAAATTACACAAATTGTGCAATTGTTGATAATGATGTTATTAATTGTTCTTTCTATTGTGACTCAAATTGTGACAATTATCGTTGTGAATTATTAGTAAGTAAAAAAAGAGACAAAGACTCTTTTCCCCCCACACCCCTCCTTCCATATAACACCAGATTACTTTTTGTTACTATCAAGGAAGCTACTGCAGACATGCAATGCTGGCAATCTTAATCACGAAATTTAACTAGTTTCGAGAAATTTTGCGAGCATAGTTCCCGTGTAATTTTAGTAATTTTGCTCGAAATCAATAGTTTTGAGTTTCCCGCTCTATGTTTTCGAATCGTATTTAAAGTAAATTACACCGTTTTCTATTTATTTTGCATTACTAACCTGTTTCATTACATCAATAAATTAAAAAAAAATTAACAATATATATATACACACACACACATATATATATATATATATATATATATATATATATATATATATATATATATTTGCCATGTGCAATTCTTATTTTTATTTTTTTGTCAATTACTTTTTTTAATTTATAGAGGATCTCCTTTATTTAACAAATCTGAGTATAAATGTGATAATAGAAATGAATGCAGCAGCGTTTTTTAATGCAGAAAGAATTGTAATGGAGGCTTCAAGTGCATGATGCTCTCGCGCTGCGCAATTGTTTGTCACTAAGGTCCATATCTTGGACTTGAAAATGAAGCAAAGTGTTTTTTTAACTTTTCTCGGTTATAAATCAAGTAAAATATCTAAATCTGGAATTATCTACTTTATTTTTCAGTTTAGACCAAAGTTCCGTTAAGGAATTTTCCCTAAAAAATCTTATTCTTAGTGAAAAAACGAATTAACGTGTTTTTTTTTACATTTTGGTATAGCGGGGGGGAACACTGAAAATCAGCTGACTTGAAGCCTCTATGGTCAATCGGTCCGATGCGATTTTGGATTTCATTTACTCTGAATTCTTCGCTGATGGAATGGAGTATCGACCTTATTTTTTTATTGCAGAAATGGATAGAGCGTGCAAAGTTATGCTACCCTGATTTTTTTCAGATTTTTTAGAGCCCGGGAACTATTTTTAAAAAATGATTGAAAGTTCTTTTTATGCATGACGTCACGTGGCGGCAAGTCCTATCTTTTTCTTTAGGAGCAGCGTCTCGTGACGTCACAAAAAGAACTTTCAATGATTTTTTAAAAAATTAAAAATAGTTTCCCAGTCTCTGATAATTCTGAAAAAAATCAGGGTAGCATAACTTTGCATGCTCCATCCATTTCTGCAATAAAAAAAATGGGGTCGATCCATTAAGAAATGCGTGATTTTCGTACGTGAATTTTTTGTAGACCCATTGCTCCGCGAAATTTAAAAAATAACATTACATGATGTACGCATTTAAAGGTTCACGACACGATGGGTACTGAAATGCTTGAATCTGTTTTTTTAAGCATCTTAACATTGATCAAATCAATGGCGTAACCTGGTATAAGGATGAAATGTTGACTGATGCCCTTTCTATTATAAACTTCATTAATATTATTATTTATTTATTTATTTGTTTCAGATTTTTAAATTTACTGACGCTTCAAATTATCCGCCCAGTGTCTAAAATTTGCAATGAGTCTTTTCAAGAGAATAATGGAAGTGGTGGGCTCTTGCAATAAAAAAAGAATTCATTGAAAGTTTCCCAAAGTGGAATGAATATTCCATAGCTGCTCCAGTGAGTATGAAAAGAACAATCTGCATGAGAATGATAATTGATGTATAATATCAGGGACAGGGAATACCATCTGTTCCCTGATATTATATTATTTGTATTAAGAATGAAACTCTAAAAGAAAATTTCACATATAAGCAGCTACATTTATAATCAATATTTTTTTTTTTTTTTTTTTTTTTTTTTTAATCAAACCCTATTGGGTACTTCTATTTACTAATTACATTATACTACTTTGAAACCCCGAACCTTCCGAAACCCTAACTTGAGCGTTTCGCGGGCTCCTCTGGAACGGGGGCGGCCACGGCCTTGCAAATCCATCCCGGCATTTGCCTGCGGCTGAGGGAAACGTGGAAACCTCAGCCAGGATGGACGCTACAGCTTTTTGTCAATGAACCGGAAGTGCAATGGTTCAAAGCCAGGGGAACCACATAGTGGAAAAGCGCAACGTTTTACCCCTGGGTGGGAAACGTGGTTTTTGTTGAAAATGGTCACCCATCCAACTACTAACCACGCGCGGCGTTGCTTGACTTCGGTGATCTGACGAGACCCGGTCAAGCGCACTGCGCCACACCTCCCACTAATCAATATAACCATGCATCAATAATGCTATAATTAAAATAAATTTATAAAAAGAAATTGTGTGTTTATATTTAATTACTCTTAACAGTATATATATTATTTTGATTTAATATTAAAATTCTCAACCTTTTTATTTTATTTATTATATTATTTCACCCAAGGTACACACAACACACAGTATTAGATAGAATGAAATCATTAAATAATGAAAAGTGTGTTTGTTATAAATGTTATAGATGCACAATCGATGCATGAATAAATTCTCAAACATATCGATCCGAACAGTAAATATAAGAAACATCTGATTATTGAATCTTAAAAGTTATTATTTAACCTCCTTGTCTTTTTTTAAAATTAAACATTGAATTTCGCATTAATTTTTGTTATGAAACTCAGCGGTTCGAGTGTCCCAGGGTATGGCCGCCTAATAAGTTCATGGAATTCAATTTGACTGCGAGCTACGATCAAGACGAAGAAGTCGATGGACTTGTCCACCTGCCGTCCAGCTGTGACCCTCTAAGGTGCATGAGCCTTTAAATAAATAAATAAACAAATAAAGAAGTAAGTAAGTAAGTAAGTAAGTAAGTAAGTAAGTAAGTAAGTAAGTAAGTAAGTAAGTAAGTAAGTAAGTAAGTAAGTAAGTAAGTAAGTAAGTAAGTAAGTAAGTAAGTAAGTAAGTAAGTAAGTAAGTAAGTAAGTAAGTAAGTAAGTAAGTAAGTAAGTAAGTAAGTAAGTAAGTAAGTAAGTAAGTAAGTAAGTAAGTAAGTAAGTAAGTAAGTAAGTAAGTAAGTAAGTAAGTAAGTAAGTAAGTAAGTAAGTAAGTAAGTAAGTAAGTAAGTAAGTAAGTAAGTAAGTAAGTAAGTAAGTAAGTAAGTAAGTAAGTAAGTAAGTAAGTAAGTAAGTAAGTAAGTAAGTAAGTAAGTAAGTAAGTAAGTAAGTAAGTAAGTAAGTAAGTAAGTAAGTAAGTAAGTAAGTAAGTAAGTAAGTAAGTAAATAAATAAATAAATAAATAAATAAATAAATAAATAAATAAATAAATAAATAAATAAATAAATAAATAAATAAATAAATAAATAAATTAATAATAAATAAATAAATATAAATTAATGGACGAACGAATATTTCTTATTATTTGCAGGTTAAAAACGTCAGAATGTAGAACACATTTTCATGGGGCTTCATTGAAGAGCTCAATACCATCCGAAATAACTGAACATTTTGCAGTAAGTGAAACCAGAACTTAAACCATAGCTTGTTAAATCACACATTAGCCCCAATTATGTCCTAACAAAAGCAGAAAAATAACAGCGAAACATAATATAAACTTATCCATGTGTAATATAATACAAACAACATGAAATTAATCTTCTTTTACAAAGATTATAAAATAGAGCATATAATATATTATGCAGTATATATATGTACAGTCGCACATGTATGTCCAGACATAGCTTTAATTTGATGTATAATATAGAAAGTGATTATTATTAACAAATATTATTTGCTTGTTTTTTTTTGGGTTTGAAAAATCAAAAGATTAAATGGATAACCTGTATTTTTAATATTAAAAATTTGTTTTAAAATATAAATGTTTGAATTTGTGAATACAATAAAAAATATTATAATATGAATTGTGTTCTATTAGCAAAAGTTAACATAAAAGTTAAAATATTTCATATCATTACAGGTTCAGAATTTCATACTCTCTTCGCGATCTCCTAAAATCAAAACTTTTTACTATCACTCTATTACGGGAGTTTCACCAATGCTACAATCTTTGACTCCTTACATGACTGATGTTGAGATTTTAACACTGGAGTCCATATATTTGAACGATACAGTCAAATATATGGAATTTTTAAATTCAACTTTTCCAAATTTAAAACATTTCAAACTATTACTAGAAGATAAATTTCAACTACCTAAAGGTAATTATGCTAAATTTTGTTTTGGTAGAAGTATAAAATTTATTTATATATATATGTCAAGTTCAAGTTCGGTTTACGTGCATGACTTAATAAAGCATAGCATCCTAAGGACATGTACCGTCCATTGCAAGAAAGATGTCTCAAAATATATTCATGGCTCCGCCTGCTCGTACAGGGGCGGTAAACCACAAGTAATGCCTCGTTTACCCAGCCCAGCGCCACCTCTAGGGAATAGGGAGGACTGAAAGATAAAAAGAAATAGCTTAGGCGATCAATTGGTGTTGAATTTTGTATACTATGTATATGATGTTAAACAGAGGTGCGAATTCAGGAAAAAAAATTCAGGGGGTGGGGCTGGGAGGTGCATCTTATGGTGTAACGGACAGTTTGAATTGGGCCTTGGCTGCTACTTTTCGTACAAGTTTAATTGCTATAGCAATACTGTTGTTATGTTGTTATTAATGCTTACGCCAATAGCAGAACATGACGTAGTAAGCTAAATAACAAAATAACCTTGTAAAAATAAAATAAATTATTCCTGGCCGTGGTTGTGGCGGACCTCATGGATATTCTCGTTTGGGTTATGTATTCATATATATATTTTTTTATTATGTATTTATTTATTTTTGTTCTTAAGTCATCTCTTGTTTTGTTGTTTTTTTTTTTTTTTTTTTTTTTTTTTCATGTCTTTCCCCCCCATTCTTTTGTATTACTTAACCCAATAAACAAATATTATTATTATTATTATTATATTCCACAGAGTTCATATCAATCCATGGCAGCGCATATAACATTCATCCATTTGTAATAAGTCTCATGTTATATTGGGCTGTCACGTGGTGTGGTTTAGAACTCATTTTCAAATCTCTGTCTTATAAACATGGCTTAATTTTTAAGTCTTGAAACCATTAAAAAAAAAAATGCAAATGTCTGGTCTCGAGACGTTTTGCCACTTTAATACTAAATGAACACATCCATTTTGTAAGGCCGCATTTTCAATAAATATTTTTAAAAGAAAGTTCATGGTCTCAAAATATCTGATAAATTTACAAAATCATTTTTTTTTTTTCAAAAATTTTCAAATTTTTTTAATATAATATGTGTTGTTAATTGGACAATTTTGTATTTACTTTTCCACAGGATTTTTCTCGCGAATGGTCAACTTGGAATCACTGAAGTTTCCTGCGATATTATTTCAAGAGGTTCCTCAGGGTATCAGGGTGTTGACCCATTTGAAACAACTCGACCTGAGCCCTAAGTACCCAAATTTAATATATAATATATATAGTGATTAACTTTTCACCCTCAAACCTGACGATCTGAACTTTGTGACGTCACTCGAGGAACTCAACCTTGGGCACTTGGCTATATTCAATATCAGTCGGTACGTGTAGACATAATATAGTTATTTGTATATTTTTTTTATTTATTTATTGCACATATAGAACCGTAAGGAACAAAATGCATGTTTACAATATTTTAGTATTGCAATACCTATAAAAGAAACATAAAAATTAAAATATATTATCATTAGTTTGATATTATTATTACAATTACAATCATACATATTATAGTATTATCTAGTCAGTCCACAATAACTGAAAAATAAAAAATTTTATATTAAAAAAAAAAAAAACATTTTTATTAATAGAGAACAATCTGAAACTAATTCTTTATTATATTACTATATTATTAAATCAATCTATTACAAGGAAAGCATTTACATTATTTAAAGCTGTTCTTTTTCTTGTTATGGCATAAAAATTGTTCTGCAGTTATAGTTAAATTTTTTTATTGATAAAAGTTTATCCATTAAAGAGGAATTCAAAAAGACTTATCCGCGAGCTTTAGCCAGCGGAAAACTTTTCCGTGCTTTGGTATGGACAAATTAGGTTGACATATTTTCCATTCAGTAAACCACACAAACAATATTTTTATCCAGATGAAATTGAAATTTATTGCAGGATTCTAAATTTACAATACCTAGGAAAAACTTGATAATAATAATATAATATTATTGTATATTTACACCTTTATTTAATACAATTATGCTGAAACAATGAAAATTTGATATTGTTAAGTTTATTTTCAGAGAGATTCTACCATCACTTGAGACTTTAAGAATTCTGAACCTCGGAGGTTGCTATATATCCTACCTCCCTGAAGATACTTTCATCAACTTACCTTCACTGGAAAAATTATACCTGGACTCGAATAACATCGTCGCTATCAATTCACTGGCACTCCATCATATGAAGAAATTAATAATGTTCGATCTGAGTGAAAATCATTTAGTTCATCTCAATTTATTGGCATTTAACATTACATATGTAGACCTTTCTAATAATCGTATTAAAGACATAACAACTGTGATTTCTAAAGGAAATATAGGTCAATTAGATTTACATTTTAATTTTATTCAATCATGGCCTTCGAATTTTAAATTCAAAACTAGTAATTATTCTATTCGAAATTTAAACATATCTTTAAATTATATTTCAGCTATTGATTCAACAATGGGAAGTTCTTTAAATGAATTAGTAAGTGTTGATATTGGTGGTAATCCATTTGATTGCCAATCATGTTTATTAAATCAGTTTCAAAATTGGCTTAAATCTAACTTGACTCTAGTTTATAATTTAGGAAAAACGTCAGAATTTATATGTGAGACACCTTATCAACAGAATAAAAGAGGAGATACGATTTTATCTTCAAAATACAACACGACACTTTGTAAATTAACAAATAATTATGTGAGTGTTGGAGTGCCAGTGATTTCACTGTTTTTTTTGGTGTTGATATTTGGACTGGCTATTTACGTTCACCGATATGAACTCGTCTACATCAGACACATGTGGAATTTGAAAAGACGCAGTGAAAATCAGTGAGTAGATTTTATGTAAATTTATAGGGCAGTGTCACGAGATCGTTGGGTTGCCTACTTACAGGATAACGTTCAGCTGTTTACCTCCCCTCCATTCCCCTACTGTTGTTATACCGTACGCATAAAACTATTGAAAAAAAAAAGTTAGAAAATTTGATTTTGTTGCCAGGTATAATTATTTAAGGACACAAAAATATAGTTTTTGTATTCTTTATTATCTGCCAGATGAAGTCATAACTTTTTGAAGCATGATTTTAAGGGCGTTGGATTAAAGTTTTTTCTCACTATTTTCTTCCAGAAAAACATTAATCGTTTGCAAAGTATGTATTACATTTTTTTTTTTTTTAGATTTTTTAGAGCAATATTTTACACTTCTTTCCACTTTAAAAAAGTTACGGGTCGTCACGACCCCCTCTGGTTATTCTAGGGTTAAATAAAATTGCGTAATTTTTATTCCGGTCGGTAATACAATATAACATTTTAATGAATTTTAATTTCACTTTTCGGACTTTTACCTTTGCCGGTGTTCGATGTAATCCTTCTGTGTGTAGTATGTTGCGATGGTCACTTAGTGTTTGTGCACGTCACTTACACTTGCATGTACTACACATATCACTACGTTTCGAGAGTCAACCGCTCTCTTCCTCAGGTGATCAGAGACTGCGAGTCTTAAGTGCAAGTGTAAGTGACGTGCACGAACACTAAGTGACCATCGCAACATACTACACACAGAAGGATTACATCGAACACCGGCAAAGGTAAAAGTCCGAAAAGTGAAATTAAAATTCAATATGAATATCCTTTGTACGAAAAAGTTATTTACTAATAACATTTTACTTCACAGAGCTCACGCGGAAGGTTGTGAATTCGACGTTTTCGTGTCGTACAGTCATCAGGACCGTCCTTGGGTGAGAGAAGTGTTGGTCCCAAACCTCGAGGAACCCCCCGAGGCCGCTCCGAAGTACCACCTTTGTCTGCACGAGAGGGACTTCGCAGCCGGGGGTTACGTCATGGATAACATCGCTAGCGGCATCGAGCGAAGTCGGAAAGTTATTATGGTGGTGTCGCCCAGCTTCGTGCGGAGTCAGGTGGGGAAAACGACTTAAGTGCATTGATAATCTGTAAGAAAAGGGCATAAGCCCATTATGCAGAGTATATCCTTGCACCATAAGTAAAAATCTTGAAATTTTGCCGCGGATTCAGATGGCGACAAATGTGATTTTGTCACACAACCTGTGAAGTTTTATGCGGTAGTGAATTTGCCATTGAGGCGGTGAATATCAAGTTAAATTACGATGCTCATTCTTTAATAGCCAAATGTGGCCGCTAATTGATGTTACAGCAAGTGCGCATTACTCGCTTCGCATCGCAGGCTGGAAATTGCCATGTGCCATGAATCGGCCTTAAAAGTATCGTAAAATTATAATAATATAATATTATAATTATAATAAAATATAAAACCGTTCCCTCTCCTTAATTCACGCAATATAGAGCCGATATGAGGAACATAATATTTGGGGGGGGGGGGGAAGCATGCAGAGAATAAATCATCTTTGTTTGGAATTTAAAAAAAAACAAAATATATTTGATAGAATAAAATTAATATACGGGTCTTTCACCATGATACGTCATAAAAAAATATGACGTCACAATTTTATAGGCAAAACAGTGTCAGCGGCATAGCAGATACATTAGTTCAATTCAATTAACTTTAGTTGTTCTCGAAATTAATTTCCCCTGGCTATTCGCATCATGTTTCTTATTATTATTATTATTTTTTTTTTCATTTTTTCATAAATGGTGACAAGAATATCCAATGCTATAGATTGAAGAAAAATACTTGGCAATCAAAACTATTATTTATTAAAAAAGAGTTGTTATGAGTTACGTTAAGCTGCACAGCTTAGGATTTTAGTATTTTCTGCCTACATACCGAAGATCTTCGGACGTTTTCGGGCATCTCCGTATACTATACCAAAAACGTAAACATGAAACTCCCGTATATTAGGAAATAATACATAAACCACATTACCACAGACAATAGACATAACGTGCCAGCCTGACGTTGCTTGCAGAGTGTTGAATACATATGTTATATAATCCTTTTTTATACATAATTATATGCTACAAGTAAAACAAAATTGTATTACAAATTTTACGAAGACAATAATATTTTCTTCTTTTATTCACAGTGGTGTCAGTGGGAGCTTCGTCTTGCCCAGCAGAGAATATTCGAAGAGGCTGGTCATCGCAGTTCCCTCATCCTGCTGGAGTTAGAACGTTTGTCACGTGGCGCTCTCCCCATCAACCTGCGTCTTCTGATGGGTTCCCGCACGTACCTCGAGTGGCCCGCATCACCGGCAGATGACCGTGCGATCGCCGGCTTCTGGAAGCGGCTGAGGACCGCACTTGGGACTCCGTTGGAAGTGTCTGATGAACAACATTGCGTCTCAGATGGCAGTAAAATCGAAGAGGATGGGTTTGAATTTTCGGACGGTATAATTCTATCTGCAATCGGTTCATAGAGAGACAATATGTTTTAATATGGTTTTCATCATGACATGATTAATATAAATTAATTTAGATTATTTTAGTTGTTATCGTAGATTTAAATTGTTTTTCATTTTATATAATTTTATGTTCGGAATTTCTTTGTTACTTTTTTGAGGAGAGATAATACAAACTGTCTTAAATGAAAAAAAAAAAATGTAAATGATTAAAAGAAACATATATATTATCGAAAACTTTTGTTATTGACTATCCCTTACGTATATATAATTATGCAGGGTTATACTTGTAAGAATCCATCTCAATGGAGCATAGCTCTGGCCATAGTACCTGATTTTGCCACCAGAGCAGAGAACGTAATGGCATTTTTGGCGCTATAATAGGTAACAGTTGATGCAACTTCATAAATAATGGTCATTTTTAATAAGTGAACATGTAAATTAACACCTACCCATGTTTTTCCTTTCACGTGACAGACATTATATATATATACAACAATGCTTTGTTTACTAACAATAATTTTATAGTTTAGTAAGTGTGCCTGCACTGCACCAATTATTTCTGTTTATTTTTATTACAATATATATATAACTTTATCGCCATATAAAATAGCATAAAAAGACACCAACATCTCGATCCTATGATACTGTATAGAGGGGATTGCTCTGATGTCATGCCCGGCCCTGGCAAGTTATAGGCAGCGCTAAGATGGGCTTTTGAATGCACAGACTAGCAAATAAACAAAATGCTCTTTTTTTTTTACTTAACTTAACAAAATGATTCAAGTTAAAATACTGTAAGAATATACAACAGTATAACACAATATAGAATTTGTAGAAAAAATCATGCCATGACCAAAAACTGTTAAAAGTGCAGTATATTTGTATCAATGTATATATGATACTGTATTCAAGCATAGGATCGAGAACCTTAACAAACGTGTTTTTCTGTTAACAATCTGTAGTTGACTGACTCAGAGATAACATACACTGACTTAACATACATAACATGGACTGACTTACAGACTTTTATTCACATTTTAGTTACAAAACAACAACGCACTCTAACGGTGGAATCTCAAACTTAAGGTTTTCGATCCTATGCTTGAATACAGTATCATACATTGATACAAATATACTGCAAAAAGTATTTTATTTCTTTATGATTGCTTAAATGTCTTACTCGTATAACAAATTAAATTAAGTTGCACCTTCCCTCTTAGCTGAATCTTAACGTAATCATAATCAGCAAACAACTCTATATAACGCAAAAATAGATAGGTAATTAAAAAAATATAACATAGTGATATTGTACATAATTATTACAATCATTGCAAATTACAAATCATTATTATTAATTTCAAATTTTGATCTAATGGTTATTATGGACTTTCTCTTCGCCAGTACAGAAAGTTGTCTCCATCGTTCACGAATTTGTAGTCTGGACCCAGAGCTGTGAATAATAAGAATAAGTTATCTGTGGTTTACTCTGACATCAGAATAAAAACAATCAAAGGTCGTGCCAGCAAACAATGAGATATTAATAGAATGTAAAAATTTTAGTGGCTGAATGGAAAGAAGGGGTAAAAATATAAAAATATATGGTATTGTGAATTTTTTCAGATTTTTCTGAGACCGGGAACTATTTTTAAAAAATTATTTAAAGTCTATTTTATGACGTCACGGGCGGCACTGCCCTATCCTTTTTCTTAAGGAGTGCCACCCGTGACGTCATCAAAGTAGACTTTCAATAATTTTTTAAAAATAGTTCCTGGTCTCAGAAAAATCTGAAAAAATTCACAGTACCATATTTTTACCCCTTCTTTCGATTAAGCCACTAAAATTTTCACATTCTAATATCTCATTATTAATTCATAACAATGCATGAAAAAATAATTACTGTGCTTAATTTAATTGATCTCGATTCATAGTCATTATATTTCTGATGTGTTTTAACAGCGCTCTCATACTTTAATGGAGTATTGACCTCAATCAATTTTTTTAAGTGTAGAAATGGATAGAGGGTGTAAAGTTATGCTATTCTCTCTGATTTTTTATTTCCAGATTTTTTAGAGCCTAGGAATTATCTTAAAAAACTATTGAAAGTCTAGTTTACGACGTCACGAGGCGGCACTTCTTAATAAAAAGATAGGACTTGCCGCCTCGTGACGTCATATAATGGAATATTAATATTTTGTTTAATAATTCCTCAGGCCCTAAATATAAAAAGTATGACAAAAATCAGTTACATATATAAGTTTGCACCCTTAATATAGTACGCAATAAAATAATGCTGAATTTCTTTTTGGTGTATTATTTTTAACTGAATTCCAGTAAAAAATCATAAATACACCTGAATAGCAAAGGTAACTTAATTCAGGTGATAAGAAATGTAATTGTTCTAAAATTCAGTTGAAAATAGTTTACTTAAGATAAATTTAGCATTTTTTTTTTTTTTTTTTTTTTTTTTTTTTTTTTTAAGAATATAGGTGTTGATAATATTCTAAATTTATAGTTGAAATATGTACTCGACCTACCCATGGTCCGCATGTCATTTCCAGGAGGGTTGGACGGATCAGGCGCCCCTGGTGTATAGTAGGCGAACCAGAAGATATTACCTACATCCTCTCTGCCGTCTATCGAGACCACCACTTGACCCTTGAAGCCAGAGTAGTGGACATAGAACGACTTGAACCTGAAAATACGCATTTTTGTCATCCACAAACAATTAAAAATGCATTCCCGAGTTAAAATAAACTTCATATTTTATTCGCTATTAAGCTCTCTCTCTCTCTCCTCGTCTAATTAACAAACGAAATAAAATTAACAAACGTTCTCACCTGAAGGTATCGTCAGCAACTTCCGCCAGTTGCATCACCTGGTAGAAGGTGGCTCCCTTGATGATGGTGACCTCAATGTTGGCACTGAAGTTAGCAGGATCATCTCCCAGCTGGTCCCAAATCGTGTAGTTGACTGTCACGTAACGGGTGGTGAGGGGGTTGTTGCGGCCACGACAACTATAATACAACAATGAACAATGAACATATGTCATTATTTTTTTATCAAACCACAATTGGGTAATTCTACTTACTAATTAGCTAATTACTCACTAAATTTGAAAACTCAAACCTTCCGAAAACCTAACTTGAGCGTTCCGAGGGCTCATCGGAAACGGTGATGGCCACAACCTTGCAAACCATCCCAACATTTGCCTGCGACTGATTGTGAGGGAAACGTGAAAACCTCAGCCGAGATGGATACTACAGCTTTTGTTAATGAACAGGAAGTGCAAAGGTCCAAAGCTAGAAAACCACATAGTGAAAAAGCGTATCGATTTACCCCTGGGTGAGAAACGTAGTTTTTTTAAATAGTCACCCATCCAACTACTTACCACGCTCGGCGTTGCTTGACTTTAAGTAAATAATTAAAATATTGATTTTTTTTACCCTGCCCCTAGTGCAGAAACACAGCCAAACTGAAATGCAAAATTTTAAGCACAATTTTAGTTGTTGTCTTAATAATTAATAACTATAATTAATTACGTCATATCAGTATATTATATTTAAATTATGAAACGTAACGCTAAAAATGTATTCAGTACAATATGATATATCCCATGCAGCTCTGACAATTAAAAAATCAGGTTTAGTAGTAGTAATATTAAAGGCCTTATGAACCTTTGCACAATATTAAGTACACGGTTAGCTTTGCTTTAGTATGATTCGGCTGCATATATTTTTTTTTTCAGCAGCACAAATATCAGAGATAATAGCCGATGAAAAGGAACCTGTGACGTCACTCACGCTCATTCAGCGGCGACAATATAGGGAAATCCCTGCAAAAGATAGGTTCACTCCCGCTGCAACCACGGCCACAATTTTACTTCTGGAATTTTGAAACTTTACCAGGGCAGCCTTGATAGTATTTGTCAAATAGCCTGAAAGATTTTTTTTGATGACATTCATACAAACAGAGTTATTGTGGTAGAAAGAGGAGCAAAAATGTTGTATAGGAAAACAATGTTAAATTTTTAGCTTATCTTGCAACCGCAATAACTCAATCTGTACACACGCCACAAAAAAATTCTTTCAGTCTATTTGACAAATACTATCAAGACTGCCCTGGTAAAGTTTCAAAATTCCAGAAGTAAAATTGTGGCCGTGGTTGCAGCGGGAGTGAACCTATCTTTTGCAGGGATTTCCCTATATTGTCGCCGCTGAATGAGCGTGAGTGACGTCACAGGTGCTTCTTCATCGGATATTATCTCTGATATTAATTTGTGCTACTGAAACCAAAAAAAATATGCAGCCGAATCACCCTGAAGCAAAGCTAACCGTGCACTTAATACTGTCAAAAGGTTTAGAAGACCTTTAAAAGCAATGAAACATCATGTCATGAAAAATTTATATTATTATTAAAGAATATACCCTGTTCAGAGGATATTTTAAAAATATATTTTTATTTTCTTTATTCCAACAACTGGTTGTACAATAACATGGGTCAAGACAAATTCCAAAAATAACAAACACATAGAATACAGCTATATAATAAATACGCATTGTCATATTTTCAGCAAGAAGTACAATATTGCATTAAAAAAAAATACACATGAATTTCAATTAGTTAATTAAAATTTATAGCACTGTATTGATTATTACATTATCTCGAATTTTATTAGCTAAAACGCAAGACTATATATTACTCATTAGAATAAAATTCATAATTTATAAGCACATTATATTAGTTGATTCTTATATATGTCTATTGTCATCTATCTATCTATTCTTATCTATACTCAAAACTATTGCCACTTTGAATATCTTTCAAGCTGTTTATCTATAGGTAAAAGTCATATAATAATATTTTTTTAATTGGGAGGTTTCATTGATTATTTTTATAATGTTTATTAAAATTAATTACAAGTTATGACCTGTCAATGATCATATATACTATATATGGTATTCTTTATTATAATCTGTATCAAAATCTACAAATTTCTTTCAAAAATTGTATATCACAATTAAAACAATATAATACTTTTAAATGACATGGAATACTCTTTCAATTATTTTTATATTACACTCACCAATGCAGCTATGACCACTACACAATAAAGAAAGACTTTTCTCCAGGACATTTTGCTTTCTACTCTTTCTAATACATTAATACAATACGTATAATTAACACACCATTATATACCATGTTGATTCCAAGAACTGTGATGTTATCAACAAAATTAATCGATGATGTGATATTATTTGTTTACTTTTTAGAACACGTGGGTTAGATAATAAAAAATGTATATTATGTCATATATGATTTATAATATAATAATATAATATGACGCAAGACCGTAATGACATGATTAATATCCTTAATTAAAAAATTACGTCTTCAACTCATCCTTTACACGTCTAAGCCTAACCTTTTTACCTCAAAAACACATTTTATTTCTTCCTCGCTCAAAGTGAGGTTGAATATTTAATGTAGACAATATATTTCTAACATTTTATGCTCAATAAGAGGGAAGAAGACGTGATTTCCCTCTTTCCCCCTTTTTGGTGCAAAATATGCAAAATAAGAGTAAATTTGACTAGGATAGAGCATAATAGCGAATAAAAGATGAAATTTATTTCAACTTTTAATAATTATCGTAAAATAAGGAACAGCTGCAGATGTTAAATTGCATCTCATCCTTCGTCTGAAATAATGAGATTAAAATATAAATTTTTCCTACCCTGCCCCTAGTGCAGATGAACATGTCTGAAAAATTTTAAGCTCAATTTTAGTTGTCTATACATAAAATATATGTGATCTCGTTGAAGTAATATGAGCTATCTTCTATTTCAGGTGAGTGCAAAAATGAGCTTTATTTTATACCAATAGACAATAATGGTTGCATTTTTTTATTTCATAATTAGAAAATATACATAAAATTATGCTTTTCTGAATTTTTTTCAGATTTTTTGGAGTGCGGGAACTAATTTTTAAAAAATATTTAAAATATCTGAATTAGGATGGTACATCTGATGGGACAACCATGACGTCATCAAAAGCCAATCACAGCAACCGTGATGTCATCAATAGCCAATCACAGCACGACAAATGACGTCACGGTTGTCCCATCAGGTACGTGTACCACCCTAATTCAGAGATTTTAAATATTTTTTTAAAATTAGTTCCCGCACTCCAAAAAATCTGAAAAAATTCAGAAAAGCATAATTTTAGGTATATTTTCTAATTATGAAATAAAAAAAATGCAACCATTATCGTCTATTTACAGCTCTTAATTGCGCTCATCTTCAGAGAGCAGAGAGCTTATTATGGAGTACCAACCTCAAATTTTTTTATTGCAGAAATGGATAGAGGGTGCAAAAATAATGCTACTATGAATTTTTTCAGATTTTTCTGAGACCAGGAAGTATTTTTAAAAAATTATTGAAAGTCCATTTTGATGACGTCACGAGGCGCCTCTCCTTAAGAAAAGGATAGGACATTAACGCCCAAGACGTCATAAAACGGACTTTCAATAATTATTTAAAAATAGTTCCCGTGGTCTCAGAAAAATCTGAAAAAATTCAGAGTAGCATATTTTTGCACCCTCTATCCATTTCTGCAATAAAAAATTTTGAGGTCGATACTCCGGCCATTACGGACGAAGGACGATAATCCATAATAAAAACTTTGTAAGACGTGTTTTGTCCCACATTGATTCCAATTACTTAATTAGCTTTTTTTATGTAAAAGTTGCAAAATTATTGCTACAAATATAAATAAGAATAAACAAAATCAGTATTTAAAAAATTATGATTTTATTAATAATTAAATCAACTTAATTGTATTTTTATTACAAAATAGAGAAAATTACACATTTTTCAAAAATATAATAAAATGTTTTAATCTCTAAAAAAATATTATGTTGTAAAAGATTATATTCACAATGACTAAAATTACTTATACAGATATACTTGAATTTGTTTACAGAAAAAATATATTTAATAATATAATGGTCTGTATACTGCCGAAATATTTAATAAATATTTCTAATTTCTTATGTCTAAGTTCATATCTGGATTCTTCATCTTGTCCTCTGTTGCAATTTGTTTTGTTTTCTCAAACATTAAAGTTTGATCTTTTGGCTGGAATTTAAAAACATTTGAAATTTCTTCTATGGTTATGCCTTGTACTGTATTTAGTTTTGCTTTATTAAACAATGAAGATTGATCTATTGGCCTCAAAACATCCGGATTTTTCCCAATTTGTTTTGCTTGTTCAAACACTGAAGATTGATCTATTGGCTTCAAAACATCCGGATTTTTCCCAATTTGTTTTGCTTGTTCCAACTTTGAAGAGTCGACTGTCTGGGAGTTCGTAACATCCGGTTTTGCAGCGACCTCATCGTGTATTCCCGTGCTTTTTCTTCGCCAGAAGAGATAGTTGTCTCCATCGTTTACCAAAATGTAGTCCACAGCTGCGAATAATAAGACGACATTTGTGGGTTTCTTAAATTATTGTGAAAATATGATTACCTTTCTTCATACATTATATAAGGCCAGTTCGGAGACAAAATATGCTTGAGCTTTTTAGTGTTAAATATATTTGTATTGCTATAATCTTACAGCACGAATTTATGTAAGTATGAAAGAGCACCTTTAAAAAAAGTTGAAATATAGCATCTTTGAAAATAATTTTTTACCTCTAAAACACATCTTATTTCCTCTTCGCTTAAGCCTATATTACACGATACAATTTTGCATACAATTTTTCCTTACAAGAAAATTTCATCTCCACACAAACAAATGGAGTTAAGTTTTCTTGAAAGGAAAAATTGTATACAATAGTTGAAAAAATTGTATCATGTAATACCGGCTTTAGAAGCGAAGATCGAGACAACATTTCTAACATTTTATGCTCAAGAAGAGGAAAGAAGACGTAATCTCGTATTTCTCATCTAAAATGGTGCAAAATATAGGAAGGAATTAGACTATGAGAGCTTATAAAAGACTAAATTTAATTCAACTTGAGCTACCTTTGGTCAGCAGGTCATTTCCAGGTGGGTTCGACGGATCAGGCGCCCCTGGTGTCTGGTAGATGAACCAGTATATTTGATCTGCGGGCACGTGCATTCTGCCATCTATTGACACGATGAAGTGACCCACCAGGCCGGGGTGACCGGTGAACGGCTGAGACTCGAACCTGGAAATATCAAGCCAATAATTACTTTAAAAAGCCACTGATTATTATTAGGAAATGCATACGTTTGATGGAGTTTTTCTTTCTTTTTTTATCGGTGTTTTTGTCAGAAATTTGCCAAAGTAAACTACAATAATTTCTTGTAAAAAAAAAAAAAAAAAATAATGTGGTCAATGATTGAAGTCTCACCGTATATGATATCATTATATCAAAAGTTTAATTGCTTCATAATTATTAGAAATCTTAAAAGTTGATATGCTATTGAAACATATATTAATTTGTACGTAATATTTTCAGTACATTCCTCTTAATTTTTAAATTTAAAACTAAATTTATACAACAAAGTAATAATTAATTTGGAATTGTAAGTTTAAAGGATGTTTCAAAAATATTATGAATATTATCCACAGACAGTTTGTAACTCGAGCTAGGCTCTTTATCAACATAATATTAATTATTTCATTAATATTTTTTCCCAATTATATGAGCTTATTATAAAATATACAGAAAAAAGATTATATGGTATTCCCAGATGTATATAACTCTGGTTTAAAGGAATTTATAATTAGGCTATATATTTTATAAATTAAACACTATATAGCTCTCATTACTCTGACAACTTTTTTTTTTTTCAATGTTAGCTTACTACAGCATATTCTGCTATTGGTGTACTAGCATTCAAATTTAACAGGAGTATTAACAACAGTTGGAAGGATTGATAGGAAAGGAGGCGGTTTTGGCCTTGTGTTAGGAAGTGCCCCTGCATTTGCCTGGGAGTGACGATGGGAAACCACAGAAAACCATCATCGAGGCAGACGGTACCAAAGGGAACAACCTTCAGCACCTCCCGAATACAGGCAGTATAGTGGAAGAACATACATGATGCCATCTCTCGGGAACTTACCAGAACACGCTGCCATACCTCAGCTTGAAGTGACGTAAAAGTCACCTGAGCCAAGGCAGGAAGCGATCCTGGGTCTCCCGAGCGATAGGCAGAGATCAAACCACTACGCTACGCTGCTCGGTAACAAACATTCTCACCTGAAGGTATCGTCAGCAAGTTCCGCCAGTTGCATCACCTGGTAGAAGGTGGCTCCCTTGATGATGGTGACCTCAATGTTGGCACTGAAGTTAGCAGGATCATCTCCCAGCTGGTCCCAAATCGTGTAGTTGACTGTCACGTAGCGGGAGGTGAGGGGGTTGCTGCGGCCACGACAACTAAAAATGAACAGTCCATTAAACAGACGAGCAATCACATGATAGTTTTATTACATATTGACTACAAAAATAAATCAAACATCAGTTTTAACAGTAATTAAATATCGAAAGTTACTTAATAAAATGAGCCTCTTTGTTTTTCAATATTAAATCATCTCAGAAAGTAAATGCTCCGTATATTTGTTCTTAATTTAATCCGTATGCTATTATATATATAAATGTATTGTACAGTCGTCGCCTTGGAAAATTTCTAACTTTCAGCCTTGTTAATCTCCATGCTCTGTTATTCTTTCGGTGCATAATGATCAATAAGGCTGCAAAGGGAAATTTTACAAGGCGACGAGCATACCTTAGTTACGGTCTGTTCTGTTGCATAAAAAAATTAAATCTCATCTTACGTTTTTACTTCCTTTATTGCTGTATTTTTTTGTATTGTATATTTTTGACATTTCATTGATTTTTAATACTGAGAGGTTCAGTTTAATGTCAAAGCTGCAAGTATAATTAAATTTTGAATGTCATTATGTGGTGAGAAAATAATTGCATTTAAAAGTTCTTGTATAAGTTTAAAGTAATATTGATTAATCTCAGTTGATTGAGATTTCGGAATTGGCCTCCCTCTGCATTCAACAAGACTTGCAGGGGACTTTGAATTCGCGCGGCATCAGTAAATGGTGTGCAAATTTTGAAGTGAATCTGTCTTATCAGTTTTGTGAAAATTTAGATATATATTTTAGCATGGAGCCTTGTGGATGGAAACCGTAAATGGAGCTATTGTGAGAAATCCACCCCCTTGAATTTTCTCAAACCATAAGCAAGAACGATTAAGTTTTACAACATTATATCGAATTTTTAACATTTGTTTTTTATTCGATTCTTTTTTACAGAAAAAATATCCTTTATTCGAAGTAGCAGTGAGATCAATCGATCGTTATCGTAAATAAATAAAATATCATTATTTCTTACCCCGCCCCTTGAGCAGAAACACAGCCAAACTGAAAAGCAGAGGAGCACAATTTTAGTGGTTGCGTTTCAAACAGAATTGTTTCTAAATGGAGTATTGACCTCAATTTTTTTTTATTGAAGAAATTGATAGAGGGTGAAAAGTTATGCGGCTATCCTGATTTTTTTTCAGATTTTTTAGAGCCCGGGAACTATTTCAACAAATTATTGAAAGTTCTTTTTGTGACGTCACGAGACGCCGCTCTTTAAGATGTCACAAAAGGACTTTCAATAATTTTTTAAAAATAGTTCCCGGGCTCTAAAAAACCTGAAAAAAATCAGGGTAGCATAACTTCGCATGGTCTATCCATATCTGCAATAAAAAAATTGAGGTCGATACTCCATTACACTCACCAACGCAGCCACGACACAATAAAGAACGACTTTTCTCCAGTACATTTTGCTTTGTAATTAATTTTATTATAATTTCACATCATTTTATACCACCTTGCTTACAAGATCTGTTAAGTAATCAGCAGAAGTAATCAATATGTGATGTTATTTGCTTACTTAAGATAACGATGATTTTTATGACGTGTGATTACGATATTAAGATGATATTATAAATGATTTTAATAGCATGACTAATATCATTATCTTAATAAGAAACAGCTGAAGAAGTTACATTGCATAATCGTAACACAGACTCTGCAATACAATACACAATACTTATTTCAACATGACACATGATGCAACTTTCCAGTGCAATGGACAACATACATTGTATGAAAAAAAATTATTGCAGAAATGAATAGAGGGCACCAAATTATGCTACTCTGAATTGTTTCAGAATTTTTTGAGACCCGGAAATATTTTTAAATAATTATTGAAAGTTCTGTAAGTTAATTTGGTACCCCTGATCGAATCCTTATAAAAAGGATAGGACCAAGACGCTATTGACGCCTCCAGAGGGCGTGGCCGCACTTTCAATAATTATTTAAAAATAGTTCTGGGTTTAAAAAAATCTTAAAAAATTCAGAATAGTATAATTTGGTACCCTCTATTCATTTCTGCAATAAAAATTTTTCATGTATGTTGTCCATTTCAAAATTATTTCTTATTTGGTATATTATAATTTTTAAAATTCATTTCCTTCAATTTTACACATTTTTCTTAAAAATTTCTATTAAAAAATGTATCAATAGAAATATCGATAGATCTATAGTATCCCGAGTTGAAATAAATTTTATCTTTTTATTCGCTATTAAGCTCTCCTCTCGTCTAATTTTATCTTATTTTGAACCATTTACTAACAATACTAACATTTAATAACATTTTATATTCAAGAAGAGGAAAAAATACGAAATCTCGTCTTTTTTATCTTTTTTTTTTTCCCCTTTAAAATGGTGCAAAATAAGAGAACAAAAGACGAGAGGAGAGCTTAATAGCGAAGAAAATATGAAATTTATTTCAACTCGCGTAATAGCAAAGAAAAGATTATTCAACTCGTGTCACGCAGCAATTACAGCTGCTATGACGGTGGAGGTTATTTTTAATGCTCACTCACCAAAAAATTGAAGAGTCACGTACTTGAGTGACAGCATTTCAACAAAACAAGTTGATACTGAACATCCCTGTTTCTTAATAAACAATCTGATAAGTTGATTTTTAGCATTCATATAAACTGCACACCATATGATACAACATCATATTGAAATCGCATCGTTATGAAGAGAGAACTGTGTCTCATTCTTGCCTGTGTGGCCACGGTAAGATGCAATTTAATGTTATGTTTTTGTGTCGTAATTATATCATTAATTTAAGTTAATAATAATTAAGTAGTTTTTGGTGTTCTGAAAATTTTTTATTCAAAACTGCACACTCTATCCATTTTTGTAGTAAAAATTTTTGAAGTTGATATTCTATTACATTAATGTTGGCGGTATTTTTTTAAAAGTATAATTAATTATAATTTAATATTAATAAAAAAATACAGTTATAAAAATTGTTATGTAGCATTATGCGAATATAATGCACCAGCCTAGATACTACATTCAATTTAATAAAAAAAGGAATAAAAATAATGTATTAGAAATTTTAGCTCTACTTATTTTATATTAAATTTTACACTCTTCAAAAAATTTGGCTGAATTTTTGACATCTTATAATCAGTACATTTTTAACGCCTTAAACCATGCTTTTTCAGGTGTTTCGTTGCGTATTTTCAGTAGTCAGTATAAGCTATATACTGACAGTATATGCTGACTACTGAATATTGACTACGAAACACCTGAAAAAGCATGATTTCAGGCGTTAAAAATCCACTGATTATAAGATGTCAAAAATTCAGCCAAACTTTTTTAAGAGTGTACATGTCATGCCAGTGGAGATTTAATCTCTCTCTCTCTCTCTCTCTCTCTCTCTCTCTCTCTCTCTCTCTCTCTCTCTCTCTCTCTCTCTCTCTCTCTCTCTCTCTCTCTCTCTCTCTCTCTCTCTCTCTCTCTCGTCTAATTGTATATTTTATTTTTTTTCAGTTCACCGTTGCTACATCCAATGAGTAAGTATTCTTAAAGTTATAAATTTTTGATTTAAACTCATAATAGTTGTAGAAAAAAAAATAAATAAAAGTTTTATCAATGATTATTTACAACAATCTATCATTATTGTCTCTAGGTTAAACAGTTAAAGACTTTTTTGAAGTCAAGCTTAAAATAAAATTAATAATTAGATCCTCACAATAAAATTTAACTATACAATAAGAATAAATATAATTATGATTTATCACAGGGGGAAATTTTGCAAGAATCTGACACCAATATATTTTTTTTATTGCAATAAATAAACGTTACAAGTGAAAGACGCGTGGAGAGGAAGGCTAAAAGGTTTATGCTTTGAGATATCATTTTTCCTATTCTTCTTGGTAATGGTTATAGTCAATAACTTATAAAATCACAGTTATCGTACATATAGAAAAAATATTTTGAGTATGGAGTATTGACCTCAAAATTTTTTATTGCAGAAATCGATAGAGCGTGCAAAGTTATGCTACCCTGATTTTTTTCAGATTTTTTAGAGCCCGGGAACTATTTTTATAAAATTATTGAAAGTTCTTTTTGTGACGTCACGAGACGCCGCTCCTTAACAAAAAGATAAGACTTGCCGCCTCGTGCATGACGTCACAAAAAAAACTTTCAATAATTTTTAAAAAATAGTTCCCGGGCTCTAAAAAATCTGAAAAAAATCAGGGTAGCATAACTTTGCATGCTCTATCGATTTCTGCAATAAAAAATTTTGAGGTCAATACTCCATTATTCATCAATATTTTCAATAAACTATAAACATTTTTATGTATAATGTGGGTGGTATTCACGAAGAGTTAAGGAGCGTTTTAGGGAGAGATATTTTAAGAAGCTTTCTTATAACTTGTTATACCATCAGGTATAAAAAAACGCTTCTTAAAATATCTCTCCCTAAAACGCTCCTTAACTCTTCGTAAATACCAACCAATATTATCAATTTAAGGATAAATCTTACAGTAGATTGAAATCTCGCAATCATTACTCCTGAATGTAACAAAATTTGCAGGGGACTTAGAACTCAATTAGAATATTATCAATTTTTTAAAATTTATTTCATTTGATTCTGTCGTAGAAAAATTATATTCTCTGCCTCCAGCATCAGTAACTGAGATAAATCGTTAAAAATAAACACAAAGGTCTAATTACTTTTGTCTCACAGTTGCGGTGCGTCTTTTACCAACTCTGGTGCTGGCGTGAAAGTCAATTTTACCATCTGGGTCCAGAATGGTGACAACCCAGCTTCCTTTGCGGCCAGCGTTCTTCTTGAGGTACCAAAAGATGCCACGTACTACCAGATGATGTTGATTGCTCAGGCTGTCAACCCTGTCTTTGTGTAAGTATTATTATTATATTATTTTCATTTTAATAAAAATTATTGTATTGTCACTTAATATAAGAGCTAAAATGGTGTATAATATTATATATTATTATTAATTTTCTATGTTCATAATGGAAGGTAAATTTAATAATATTAACCAGTTTTTTAAACTAAATCTGTTAGTGCTTATACGTACATTAGTGACACTCTAATATACGAGTAGCTTACAGCTATTAGTGTCAGTTTATACATTATTATATTTTTTGATAAATTCTTTCGTGAATCACCACTAAAATTTGTTATAAAATTGTTACACTATCTAATTTTAAAGTAATTTGTCAATTTAGCATTTAATATTTTAAAAAACTTTAAATAATTAAAAAAAATGTCCTTAAATCGATCTTTTCAATGTTGTGTCAGATTTTTAGGCTCAATTTTTTAAGGCTCGAGTTTTAAAATAAATTTTTCAAGACTCAAAGTAAAGCACCCTAAATTAGCCCTTAGACTGCCCCCTATCAATATTACCATCGCTTTTACATAACTTTTTCTTTCCACGCAGATTCGACTCAAAGTTCTTCGCCGGTCTTGGCCACTACATCACTGCATTCAACGGAATATACGAAAATGTACCCCAGCAGATCTTCTGGCTGCTGTACAAACTGAATGGACCACCAAACCCTTTGTCTCCTCCAGATAACTCTTTTCTCACACCCAAGGGTAAGAGTGAACTTTTCTCTACTTTATTGTATATTAGGGCAAATGCGCTGACGTTATACGCTAATAGTGGGTTTAAATGCACAAAGTCGCATGTAAGTAATATATTATATGTGTGATTATTTCTCTCTTTACTGTATTTATCTTTTTGTCACCAATTTTTTTTAGAATACATATATAAGGATGCATGATATAGATCAATTTTATACACATGCAAAATTCTCATGTTCAAAAAATAAATAGGGCTTTGTTTTTTCAAGTATCCAATGTATAAACAAAATTTACACACCTAATCAACAACAACAATGAACTGGATGCGTGAGTTTGTTTACTTTGTGTTAGAACAAGGTTTTGCAAGTAGTCTATTACAAATTCAAAGGCTTAAATTTAGTGAAAAGTTTACAAAATAATACCACGATCATACTAATTGTTATAATTTTGTTACAGGTGTCGATGGTATGATATGTCAGGATGGTGATCAAATTCTTTTCTGGCTGCACCACTTCAATTCACCTCACTAAAGGGACATGTTGCTACAATCGCTGGATTATTATTTCAATGTATCGATTGTCAACACATCTTATATAATTATTTTATGATTTCAATAAATACATATACAATAAGATGGATAATTGTGAAATTTTTTTATCTGAATCTAATTTCAATAATTGATTGTGATTTAAACAGATTTAAAAATGTATTCTAGTCTTACACTAGAAGACTAGGTCTGTTCGTAAATAAACAATCACAGAAAAAATCGATTATTATTGATGAGAACCTTATGTTCCATATACATAAGGCTCATCAATAATAATCAATTCTTTCTTATTGTATATTTGCGAACAGATCTACTAAAAAAATAAAAGAAAAAAACATTTCATATAATTTCTTTTTATTTCCACGTGTTTATTTTATTTATTAATATAAACAATAATTATTCATACATAGAATTAATAATTATACATTCTTAGTTATTAAATATAATAATAATTATGCCTTCTTATATTGGGGGGTTTGAGTAAAATTTAAATAACTGACTTGACGATTATAGTTTTCTGTTGTTTCCCACCGTCTATATCAGGTAAATTACGGATAGGAGCAGCTCTCCTAGTTGCCAGTACCCCGCCGCGAGCTGTAAACTCTTAGGGGTATATCCTTGTAAAAAAAAAAAAAAAAAAATCGTCTTCAATTCATCCTTTACCATCCTAAACTTAATCTTTTTACCTCTCAAAAACACATCTTATTTTCAGATCACTCAAAGTTAGGATGAAATGGAGACAACATTTCAAACATTTTATGCTCAGAAAGAAGAAAGAAGACGTTATATAATATCGTCTTTTTTCCTCTAAAATTGTGCAAAATAGAAGGAATTAGACGAGGATAAAAATTATAATTTATTTCAACTCAGGTTATCTACAGTTTCTACTCCGGCTCTATGTAGGCAGGTTTGACATATAAGAAAGTGCTTTAAAAAAAAAATGAGGAAAATATTTTGCAATATAAAAACATGACTCACAGAAAGTCCTCGCTGGGAATTATGTACATGTTAGTAACAAAAACAATATTTCAAAGCAAGTTGTTTACCCTTAAACATCATTATTATAAAATAAACAGTGTATTATTTTTAGATGTCACATAGATTTCACGTACAATAAAATGAGAGAACATCACATTGATATCGCATCATGAACACGGAACTGCAGTGTCTCCTTCTTGCTTGTATGGCAACTGTAAGATCATAATTATTTTTTTATTTGTATTCAAATTGTTTTTAACGTCATTGATACGAGTATAGATTATATTATCCACTGATTACTTTGTGTTTAAAGATATAAGTTATTATTTTTAATTTATTATAAACATTTAAATTTTTGGATTTAAAATTTTAAAATATTTTTTTAAGTTTAGGATATTATATTATTATTTTTAACATAATGTAAGTTTGAAAATGTTTATTTGATTTAATATAACATTCATTAAATTTTGATTAACGTATTTACATTAATTAATATAAAATCAATATTTCGTATTAAAATATTTTAAGCATTTTTTTTTTCTGAACTCTCTTTCTCATCCTGATTAGATTTTTGTTTTCTTTTTCAGCTTGCTGTTGCTAAAAACATTGAGTATAATTTTTTTAAATATTGTACTGGGGTCTACAGCGTTTAGTTTTTAAAGAAAATTTAAACAATTCAATGTTATAATGAAAAATTTATGGATATCCATTATTTTTCCATGATATATACCCAGCATATTTCAAATTCAAACACATATTAATTATTTATAAAATAAATATCAATTGTAAACTATATGTAATTTTTATTTTTAAATTTGAACGTAACATCACTGTAAAAAAATTAAGCATTTTAACTAAATTTTAGTGATATTGAATCATACGTGTTAGCTTTACCACACTCTTTAGCATATTTAGCTAATAATTAAAATATTATAAAAAAATATTTTGCAAACTTAATAACTAAAATATTACATCCATTTAGATATCATATGTATCAAAGAAATTAATGTATATCTTTAACTATATGTTATATATTTACACAGAATATAGAGTTGAATTGTAATTTTTCAGTATCACTTTTATGATTATGTAAAATTTGCAAAAGATAAAATAATACAAAAACCTTACAAGACTCTGTGATACCAGAGTTTCAAAATTATCTTCACTACAGCGATAAAAATATAGAAAAACTGTTTTTTGTTATTTTTTCCATATTTTTAGTAACAAGAGCTTTTCAGATTATACAAAAATATCAGATCTAGTGAACAAACAATAAGACAGGGGTCTAGTTTGTTATGTCTCACAGTTGCGGTTCTGGTGTGAACGTCAACTTTACCCTCTGGGTTGAAGATGGTCGAAACCCAGCTAGTTGCTCAGCCAGCGTGCAGCTTGAGGTACCAAAAGATTACACCTACTACCAGATGATGTTGATAGCTCAGGTTGTCAACCCTGTCTTTGTGTAAGTATTGTTTCTTGATTTAAATATCGCCCCTCGTTCAGAATAAAGAGATGTCTGTCTAAAAGGGTGTAAAAATGAGCTCTCTGTTATAGCAATTGAGTTATGCAATTATGAGCTGTAAGTCAGTGAAACATAAAGCTCATTATTGCATTCAAATGATTTATTTAGCTCATTAATGCACATGACATTGGAAAAAAAATCATTATTACAAATATTACAAATAAAGGATGATATCCTTGACGTGCAAATTCTCAGAAATTTTATAGTGAAAAAAAAATATATATAAAAATTAAATATCTTTAGAACGTTATCTAAGAACTTAGTGTGTTTAATTAATGATGAATCTACTTTGTAATCAAATTGTCAAAATTCTTCTCGCTCACACAGGTTCAAATCAAAAATCTTGGAAGGTCTCGGACACTACATCACTGCATTCAACGGAGTGCATGAAGATGCCTCTCAAAATATCTTCTGGCTGCTTTATAAGTTGAATAATCCACCTGATCCATTGTACCCTCCCAGTAATGATTTCAGTACACCCGATGGTAATTATATTTCAAATTTATTATATTATATTAGGTGTGTTCGTAAATACACAATAAAAAAGAATCAATTATTTGTGATGAACATTCTGTACATGGAACATAAGGTTCATCACAAATAATCGATTCTTTCTGATTGTTTATTTACGAACAGACCTAATATCTGTTTGCTTTTTTTTTTTTTTTTTTTTGACTTTAAAGTAAACTTGAAAGTGCAATAGAATGTGTACACACTTAATTACACAGGTATTATTATTGATGGCGTTATAACTTTTGTTACCAAAGACTTTTGTAATAGCAATGTGAATGAGAGTCGGTGATTATAGAGAGGAGAAGATAGACTTTGAAGTCAGTCACTACCACAGTTCAAACGATCATCATTAGGGAATTATATAGGGGATCTATTAGGGAAATAGGGTTCTAATTGATACTGTTTTACTATTACCAGTTTGTAAGTTAAGGTACAAGCGATTTCACTCTTTGATTTGATTTTGATTTGGATTAAAATTTGTTTATGTATTTTATTAGCAAAGTTAATTCTATCTTGTGTAAACTGTGCATAATTAAAGAACAATATTTCTTTCTATATTGTTATTAACAGGAACATAAATATAATTCATATAGTTTTATATACATATTATACCGGTATAAACTCTATAGACTGCGTTTATTATATATATGATAGTGAGTCACTGTAATTTTCTACAGGTGTCGACGGTATGAGATGTGAAGATGGTGATCAAATTCTCTTCTGGCTGCATCACTTGTATCCATGCAAGTAGAGACACATCACAATCTCAAGGACACAACATCGATGTATCGACTTCGAGTTATTCGGATTATTAATAAAATGCATATTATAATTTTATAAAACATCATGATTTTTTTTTTTTTTTTTTTTACCTTAAGTTGTACAGTAGTGTCTAGAAAAGGCAGAGCCTTATATTTCTACTTCACATTACATTAATCTATTGTCAAAATATAATATTATTTACTAAAATTATTTAATATTTTAAATATATTCTAGAAAATGGTTTTTATAAATATAGATATATTTTTTTAATAAATTTTAAATAGTGAAAATTAATTTAAACCAATAATATAAGTTACATGATAAATTTTTTTAACCAGTCCCTAAAATTCTAAATACAATTTGAAATTATTTACACATATAGCTGAAATAAATTTTATAAAAACAAGACACAAATAAACATATTCGATGTTCATACCTGAAACAGAAGATAAACCCAACTGCATAGACAAGGCCCAACCCCATGCCAGACCCGTAAAGACCTAGCCAAAACCGGACCCCATGCATCCATGCAATCAGATGTTTGATTTTAGTATTTTGTATTTATGCCAAAACATAATAGAAATAAGCCTTATATTTTAAGATAGTAAATTAGTGAATGAAGCTAAGAGAAGATGTTCATATATAGAAGTTAAGTTACTATTAACAGTTATCAAAAATTGTGATAGTTAATTTGTGAATCAAAAATCAAATCTATATTATTCTATTTTCCATCATTGAAAACCAACCTTAAATTGTATTCTAATCTTATATTTTTAATTAAAAATAACGAACACACTAAATTAATTATTGACTTTAATTTCTATACGTATATTATTTTATTTTATTTTCACTCCTCTTAAATAAACTTTAAAAATATATCGTACACTGTAAACTTTTTTTTATAGATTCAATTGATAGGAATATGTTTTGTTTGTGGTTATAGTCACTAATCACTTTGAACATTTCTAAAGTTCTAAATTATACCTTTAAATAAAAAAATCAATATTTTAATGTCTTTATTTCCAAAACACATGATTTCGTTCTAATCTTAATTAACAATTAACATAAAGTATAATTTACACATAGGATCGCACAAAAAAATTATCCAGAAACTTTCAAATACAGTAGACTTTTTAAACCTAGCTTTGTTTTTCATTATCAGTAGCTTATTACTCAAATATAATCGCTGTTTATAAATTGGCAATGCAATAAACAAAAATACAGATCTCTCTCTATATATCTTTATCAAGTTATTGTGTTTACATAATTATTATTATAGTTACATATTGTTTTATATATAATATATAAATAATAATAAACGTGACCAAAAGACAAAATTTTTAATCAATCCAAATGATATTATCATATAAACAAGTAGATAAATTAAATTTATGTCATATATAAAAAAGTCTTGAGCATACTGGTCTTAGGCACATTCAGAATTAAAAATGAAGACTTTGCTGTGCATCTTTCTGGTCTGTCTGACAGTGGTAAGAATATATATTAATTCAATAGTTTTTACTTCTCTAATCCTAAGAAATACAGAAATTAATTTGTTATAATTAATATAATTCAAACTGTTGTTAGAATTTTATGAACCAAATTATTAATACTATATTTAAAGTATAAAAACAAGTAAAGTAAAATAACTTAAAATTTTATCGGTATTTAATTAATATTTAATTTTAATTAAAATTTGCAAGAGTTTAAGGGCATTGGGTGTAGCACCGGTAGTTGGCAACACTGACGTATCTTCACCATGTTAATTTTTGATCATTGCTCCTCGGAGTAATTTTTATGCTAGAGCTAAGCTGATTGCTGTAGTATCAAGATAATTAGTAGCCCAAGTGCACAATTTGACTAAATAAAGCCTGATTTAAAGAAAAGTATTTTTTTATATTTTAGAAAAATGCATGTAAATTTAAAAAAATACTAAAAAATACTTTTCTCTAAATCAGGCTTTATTTAGCCAAATTGTGCACTTGGGCTACTAATTATCTTGATACTACAGCAATCAGCTTAGCTCTAGCATAAAAATTACTCCTAGGAGCAATGATCAAAAACTAACATGGTGAAGATACGTCAGTGTTGCCAACTACCGGTGCTACACCCAATGTCCTTAATAGAAAATAAAAAGCTATAAAATTAATTTAAATGTAAAATTTATTTGAAAAGTAATGAGAGAGGTTATTTTTTATCATGAATATCAACAATAGTAATAATATAAATTTTTTCAGGTGGCAGTAGCTGCATTTCCAGGATCAGGGTACGATAAAAATAACTTTAAAGCATTTAAAGAAAAGTTTTTTAAGTGCAAAAAAAATTATTAACATTTTGTAAAAAAAAATAATAATAATAATATTTAATTCTCATCAATATCCAAAATAACTAACAGTTTTGTATTCACAATAGTTTATTAATATTTTTTTGTTTGATGAAGTCATTAACAATTAAGTAACAATTAATAATAATTATTATTTTAACTTTGCAAAAATATCAGCTCTTACTGAAATTCTTATTGAAATTTCCTTCCTGAATAAAAAAGGAAAATATTAATTAATAATTATTAAATTTGTAATAAGTGTTTATTTATTTTTATTTTTTTATCATTGATGAAATTAAATATCGTGTCGAGAAAAATTAAAATAATAATGAAAAATTAAAAAGTTTAGAGTACCAACATTTGAAACTTTGGATACAGTGTGTAGCTCTGCCCACAGATGCCCGGGTCCCTTGGAAAACAGCGGCTCCTCGATCACCGTGAACTTCACCTTGTGGTTCCCTGGTCCTCACGGGGACGTTGACCCTGTAGCCCATGCCTTGCAAGTTGTTGTGCCTAAGGGAGCTACTTATTACCAGATGATGCTCATTGCAGCCTTAGCTGATCCTGTCTATCAGTGAGTGTATGACAAGAGTAAATTAATTAATGAATTGTCGTGGTATTATCTAAATATACAAAGTTAGATTTTGAATAGATTTTCAATGTCAATTATTGGAAATATCACGTATGAAATTGGATCTTTAGGCGAAATTTATTAGGTGGACTTCGTATGTTTAGACACTACTCCCTCTGCCAATCAAGATCAAACTCTACCTGCTTCTTTTCAGTGACCATGCACTATCGATACAACATATAAAAAAATTGAATGGGCAATCTATACGTATTTTTTTTTTTCAAAAATTTTTTTTTTCCAGGAATTATTTTTAAATATTTATTAAAAGGTATTCTATGCCTCTTACATGACTTTATAGTCCTTAGTTTAAAGGTTATTGCCTAAACCTATAATTGAAAAGGCGTGGCTGCATTTTCAAAATTTTAAAAAAATATTCTAAGACTCAGAAAAGTCTGTAAAAATTAGAGTAGCATAACTTACTATACCCTCCATTAATTTCTGCAACAACAAAACATGTAGGTTGTTACCATATTAATCATATTATATTAAATAATTACTTCTCCAGTTCAATTTTAATTTCTAAAACATTATTTCTCCATATTACAGGTTCGATTCTAAGTTCTTTGTCGGTCTTGGCCACTACATCACTGCATTCAACGGAGTGTTCGAAGATGTCCCCAATAATATATTCTGGATGTTGTACCTGCTGCCTAGTCCACCTGACACGTTGGCACATCCCAGTGACTCTCTCCTCACACCTAAGGGTAATTATATTTTATATATAACTTTAATATATTTTGTTTTTATACTAGTGAAGTTAAAATATATTGATGCACAGTTAAGGATGAATCTCAGTAGATTGATATCTCGCAATCGTAGCGCCTGAATGCAACAAGACTTGCAGGGGACTTAAAACCCACCATCAATAGCTGGCATACAAATTTTGAAGCGAATCTGTCTTATCAGGTTTGTGAAAACTGAGGTAGAAGTTTAACGTTGGCCTTATGGACGAAAACCGGAAATGGAGCTGTTGTAAGAAAACTGCAAGACTGAATTGGCTCAAATCATAAGCGATTAAGTTTTAAAACATTATCGATTTTTTAAAATTTATTTCATTCAATTCGTTTGCAGGGAAATATTCTTTGACTCCAGCAGTAACTGAGATTAATCGTTAAGGACAAAAGGAATGGAACATTGTATGCTGAAGTGTTAATTATGTGAGCACTATCAATTCATGATATGTGACAACAATGTCACCTCTTTCCAGTCTACCTACTCATAATAAATAATAATAGGCAGCATTGCCATGATGCAGTAAGCACTATTACTGGCTACTCTGCTTTTCATGCGCGTTATGTATCTTAGTCTTTTGAATAGGAGCGATTCACGAAAGAGTTATCCTGACATCCACATATATCACTATAACCGTGGTTAGAGATAGCTTAATTCAATGGCAATAAACGTGGTTAGTGAGAAATCGTGAATCGTTACCACTGACTATAGCAGTAAAGTTTTATAATATAAAAATTAATACATAGTGATTGTTGTAACGCGTATACGCTGTTTTAAAAATTTTACACTGAAATTACTATAAAGTATCAGTCTATCACTTTTCAAAATTCTATGAGCTTCAAAATTAATCGATTGTTTAAAAATTTTACCATGCTGATTTAAATTTTTTATGTGTATTTATTTTTCCACGACATGGATAAAAATTCTACACATTAATATTGAGCTAATTATTAGAAAAATGACATGTAGCTACCTCAAATATGTCCTTTAATTTTCTTCCATAATATATAAGTAAGCAGAAATCAATAATCTGTGATCTAATAACACTCACTAAATTTGTTACAGGTGTCGACGGTATGATATGTCAGGATGGTGACCAAATTCTTTTCTGGCTTCACAAATTTGTCTCTCCTGACCCTTAGAGAAACATGTTGTAAGAACAATTGTATAGGATTATGAATTAAATTTATCGATCAACTGTTTTAATTTTCGAAGAAACTTGGTGTGTACTAAACAATGTGTATCAAGTCATTAAACTTTAATTAAAATTAACAATAAAAAATAATAAATAAAATTAATACAAAATGTGACTTATATTAACGTATTTTCATATTATTTAAAACATTAAAATAAATACCAGGTATTCGTCTATAATTTTTTGTAATTTGAGTAACCAATTATCATTTATTAATTATAATTAATTATAATACACCATTTTTCAATTGATATAGCTAGTGATTTACGAAACACTATTATAATTATGTTTTTATGGTTAATATTATTATACGTGACCATAGGGCAAAATAATAATAAATGTCAAATAAGAAATAATTGTTTTATTTACAAAAAAAATCACAAACATTTTTAATTGCAGTAATAAATTCAGCAAAGAAAAAACAACTTGATCTTAAATAAAAGAAGGGCGAAGGAAAAAAATTAATTTTGGATGATAATTTATGTTTCAATCACTATACGTTTACATGACGGTGTTTAATGCGTATCCGTTGACGACGCCTCATAAGAATAACATTATCCGTCGTCAACGAATACGCATTAAACACCGTCATGCAAGCGAAGTGATGGTTTACATAATTTATTTCATGATTACTTAACTCCATATTTTTAGCAAATTGATATATTTTTTAATTACAATACAATTATATTATTGGTACTCTAAGAGCAGTGACAATTAATAATTTAATTGTTAATTGAAAATTAGTGCAAAAAATGCAGCACAACAACCCACAATGGGTGACGTGAAAAGAAATAACTGTCCAGTCATCCAACATAATACGAATTATGCATGCTTTTTCGTTCGTGTATTATACATTATATATATAATATAGGCGCGATCCACGAAGCAGTTAGCCAGGTTTCTAGCCACGTTTAGCTTACACGTTTAACTCTAGTGGTTTAACACGTAAAACAGGTATAGTAAACGTGGTTAAGTTAAACGTGGTTAGAACGCGCATGGCTAACTTCTTCGTGAATCGCACCCATTGCTACTACATAGTTTTTACATTCCGATCATAAATACCACTATATTTAGGCAAGTACACATACATACAAGACACTAGACACCCACATTATGTAAACACTCCTTAATTGAACACATAGACTCGACGTCTATGTAAACACAACTTCATCTCAAAAAAGTTAATCGTAATCAACCCACGGTTGCCACGTAAAATCATGCAGCCAGAAGAGAAAATTATCTCCCTCGTTGGCACGAGTTTCTACACGACCTGAAACCAATAAAATAAAATTTATATTTAACCATTAAACAGCACATTGTTATGTTGGTCCAGACGGAGAACTTATTTAGATCTTTGTTTAAAAAAAGTCATATTTTATTATTATTCTTATTCTTATTGCTATGATAAAGTTTAAAAATATTGTCATTTTACAGAGGGGATTGCGCTGACGTCATTCCCCTAGCAAGTAGGCAGCGCTGAGGTGAGATATAAAAATGCACATCCTACACTCTTAATAAAATTTGGCTGAATGTCAGTATATTCCTGATACTGAAATTGACATCTTATATTCAGTGGATTGATACCCCTGAATATTATTCAGGTGTTGGATTTCAGGTGTTAGAAACCACTGTCAATTGACACCCTATTTTCAGTGAGTAGCAAGCACTGAAATATTTTCAGTGTTTTCTTTAACATTAAAATCATGTACGATTTACGAAATTGAGAAATATGTAATTTTTTAATTAACACAACAAAATTAAATTTTATTTCTATATATTCAATAGTATATTAACTTATTATAATTTTATTATACCGTGTCACATAAATTTAATGTAATAGCATTCCATTGTAAAAAAAATAAATACGAAAAAATTGTATTTTAATATAAAATTAGCTAGAAATATTAGCGACAATAAATAAAATGGTGAAAAACAACTTATAAATAATACAAATTGATAATTAGACCGATATTATAATACTAATAGCAATTACTAACCTACAACAGGCATGGAGGAGGTTTGGGTAACTGAATTTGCATCTCATCTCTTAATAAAGTACGATCTCTTAAAAGAAATACGCCACAAAGTATCGTTGCACTTTAGTGAATACAAATATTATAAACTTTTGAACCAATTAGAGACATTTCTCGTCGTTTTTCCTCAATTTCATGACATGACGCCATCATCGCGTTCACAAAATTTTCCACTTCAGCTGACTAAATTATATTTACGGTTTGCGTTCTTCATTTGCTTTTTAATTTCACCTTAATTTTTTTCAGGCTATTAATTTTTTTTCAGTACATATTTTTATTTTTCAGCACATTTTATTTTTTCAGCATATCCTTACACTGGGATATATAATTGAGGTGTTAAAACATAGAAATTTTTTCGAAACTACTGAAAGTCAGTAGTTAAAAATATACTGACATTAATTTCAGCCAAATTTTATTAAGAGTGTAGCATATAAAAATAGTGTATATAATTATTATTTTAGTTAACTTAACAAAATAAATTAGCTTTAAATACTGTAGAAATATAGAACAGTAAACGATATAGAACTTGAAGAAAAAATCTCGACACCAAAAAAACTGTTGAAATTATTTTAAGTTTTCTAAGACAATCTTGCCCTCCATTTTCTCATTCTAACTACTAACTTACCATCAGGTGCAAGGTACTCCTGTCCAGGAGGGTTCTCAGGGTCCGGGGGTCCAGGTAGAAGGTACAGAACCCAGTTGTAATTATCCCAAGGACGTTCCCGGAATCCATTTATCGCCATCGTATAAGGGTAGTCTTCACAACTGAAACAAACCAAAAATTGAGTGAAATCAGCGAAACTTACAAGTAGATGCGTACGGGAAAGTAACAAAAAAAAAATATAATTCCCCTTTTTCTTCTCTTTTCTGTCATGTTCATTCAGGATAAATGAATATTTACATTCATTTACAAAGAATAAGAGAAATTGAGAGGATTGAACGTAAAATTAAAGATTCCTCGACTATTTTCGTCAAACTACTACAATCCAGTAGCTTATGCCAATAACTGCTATGGTTTAAAACAACTGGTTAATAAATTTAATGCTCTCCTAAAACACTGACGACATGGTGGCTATATAATGGTTGACTTCAAATTCATCTATCCTCTTCACTTAATTATTAATTAATTAACAATATCATTTAACATTAATGGGCGCGATTCACAAAGCAGTTAGCCAGAATTTTAACCACGTTTAACTACGTGGTTTAACACGTAAAACAGGTATAGTTAAACGTGGCTATAAACCTGGCTAACTGTTTCGTGCATCGCACCTATTAAAGCTATTTCTCATTGTTTTGCGACAGAAAACTGAAAATATTTTTTTACAATATTCTTGCAGGCGTTTGAGTCTCTGTTGTTAATACAACATAATTAATTGCTACTTACAATTACCATTTTAATTAAATTTCTGAACTGATCCTGTTTTAGCCATGACCTATACCAACAAACCTCAGTATTTGCCTATCTACGCATCTCACCTGAATGTTTTGTTTATAATCTTCGCTCTCAACAGGACATAAGAGAAAGGAGCATTTTCCGGTACCAACATTTGGGGTATGTTAGCTTTGTAATAGTTCGGACGTCCGGGGTCATTCACCCAAAACGTGAGGTTCACGAGAGCGAAGCGAATTCGGGGGCCTCTTGTGGGGACATTGTAATGGCTGCAACCAAGTCAAATTGTTGTATGGGTGTACAATTTAGTGAATGGGATACCTTTTTTCATTTGTACTGTTTTTTATTTTGCACAAGTTTATATATTATACTCAATTAACAATTAATTATTATTAATAATATAGGTCTGCTCATAAATGCATATTAATTATGAATTAAGAATCAGATAAACCTTTTGAACAGGGAATTTAACATGATTCTCAATTCTCACTTATTAATTTGACTGTGTATTTTATACGAACACGACCAGAGCTATAATTAACAAAGCAAAGAATTCGTCTCTCCACATACATTAATTAGAATATGATCTTGGCTTTCTTTAAAGATCTGAGTGATGAAGGAATTTACAGATTCTTAAATTTATTTTATGTTAAAAATATATGGGAAATAGTATTTTTTTTTTATTATTATTAAAACAATATATCACTAGCTAGTTGTACCAATTTTATATGAAATTTAAAAAAAAAAAAAAATGAAATTTCAAAACCCTTAAATTTTCAATAATTTAGAATAAAAGATTATTGAATTGAGTAAATATATTTACTTGTTAAAAAAAGTGTTACGTTAAAAATAAAAATGTTACTTACGTAGTTAGTTGACCAGTACATCCCTGAAATAAATTACAAAAGCTTGCATCAGTAAAGTAGAAATGATTTATTTAAGAGATTTTCACTATGAAAATCCATTTTCAAATTTCTGTACTTTTATTCATACCATTTACTGCCATGTTATTATTGAATTATGTATTTATCATTTATTTTATTATGTATTTCCCTCATGAGTACACAAATAACGTCATAAGTCATAAATAATAAATATATTACCTGAAAATGAACAATTAAATCCAAAAAGATTTTATTTATGTCGATCAATTGCTAAAAATACTTTGGAACACTAAATTATAACTGAGCTGTGCATAATATTAGGATCTAGCGGTGTGTCTGTATCTGCTAACTGCTAATCAGAACAAAATAATAAATAAATTAAATAAAAAATAAATATAAAAATAATAATAATAAAAAAATATAGATCAACTTTCAGAAGTTAATTATATTTTCTTAACTTCCCAGCAATATTTTTTTGTATATAAAAATGAATATTTTTATAATAGTAAGAACAAGAGTTCTGAACTCTTAAATATAACATTATCACCCACCGATAAAATTAACACCACAAGAATACATATAGAACCCGTGAGATGCATGACTAGACTAACATGAATAGTAATACAATTATAAAAACGTGCACTGTAGAGAATGCCAATTCGTGACAAAAAAACAAACATAACTTTAATGGAATTTGCTTACAAAGAAAATATTGAAATTAAAAGTTTGAAATAATAAATAAAAGAGGAAAGAAAGAGTTTAAATAAAAATTATAAAATTATAGGTTGCACTATGGTTTATTTTTCACTTAATTACATGATAGATAAATTTACATAATTGTACATAAAATATTATTTTTTTAAGGATAAAATATTATTAATTTGTTACTGTTAATAAATTCATAAGTTACATTATTCACTATTTTAGCTGGACTTAAAAAAAAAAAAAAAAATACGATAAATTAAATAGGTCGACGCTGCAAAAAATAAAATAATATTATTATTGGGCAATGGAATGAAAATGTATTAAACTAAATATATCAGAATTTGTATTTTACAATTAATATTATTCACTGTCGATTTATTTTATTACAACATATATATAATTATAATCTTAGTTTAAAAATAATTTTTTAAAGTGCAAGAAACAGTGCATTTGAATGGTTAAAGTTACAAAAATTGGAAGTAATATAAATTTGATTAACTATAGTTTGTGTTGTTTATACGCAGCAACCTCAAGTAATCGTCATCCAGTAAAGCAGATGGTCTCCATCGTATATTGGTATAGTGTCGATGGCTGGAAGAAAAAAAAAATTAAAATTTTATTTAATTCTTATCAACTAAATCCTTTTTTTAGGGTACTGTTGGCCGTAAATTACTGAATTACGGTTCTTCATGGAACCGACTTAGCAATCAATGTTTGTTTTTTGTGAGTAACTTAATAATCCATCCTATCCATTTACCTGGCTGTGACTGAGGGAACTATGAAAACCTCAGTGAAGATGGTCGGTAATTGATAGAGTATTCCATCAATTACGTCCTGGGTGCACGAGTGGGATTTCTTTAACAACCCCGCTACTTATGAAATGATTGGCGGTGCCTGAGATAGAACTTAAGACTTTCCGATTACAAATAGAATATATGAGTGTTGTGTCTATAAATTGTTTGCAATAAATACAGTAATATAATGAAGTATTGACCTCATTTTTATTTTTTTTATTGCAGAAATGGATAAAATGGATGGAGAAATGGATGGAGAGGGTGCAAAGTTATGCTACCCTGTTTTTGTTCAGATTTTTTACGGAAGCATTTTTAAAAAATGATTGAATGTCCTTTTAGTGACGTCACGTGGCGGCAAGTCCTATCCTTTTCTTAAGGACAGACACCTCGTGACGTCACAAAAAGGATATTAAAATATTTTTTAAACTATACTTCAAGGGCTGTAAAAAATCTAAAAAAAAAAAAAAAAAAAAAAAAAAAAAAAATCAGGTAGCATAACTTTGCACCCTCTATCCATTTCTGCAATAAAAAAATTGAGATGCAAGGCTCCATTAATTTTATTTATATTTAAAGGCATCAACTTTCATGACATATTTTATTATTAATGTTATTAATTATAATATATATAATCTAAAAAATTTGTACTGAATTTCAAGGAGTTGTGTTCCCACTATACTTACATTTCATATAATCAACTTGGAACCTCCTGTCCGGTAGATTGTCTGGGTCGGGTGGACTTGGCAGGCGGAACAAAACCCAAATGTACTTGAATGGATCCCACTCTTGAATGCCGTTGAAGGAAACCACTTGTAGTGGTAAATGGGGTTCTTTACGTTCAATGGTGTACCTGAGGAACATGTTATGTTTAATTCTTATTTATTCATATGCTATTCTTTTCATTTTAATATATGATTTTCAAATCACATTTTTTAAAGTTCGAAACATGTTTTAATTGATAAATGTGGTGCTACGTTAAAAATATAGCCCTTTTTTAGTGTTTAGCTAATCTTAAAATCTGTTTACCATAATATGCAAATACAAATTCTTATACATGCATACATAAACGTTTGTTGAAATTCTTAAAATTTTTGCAATTTGAATGTTGAATTTCTTCGGATAAATTTTCTGTAATGTTATTCGCACGTTGGGTTATGTGAAATGCAAAATAGGAAATTTGGTGGAAAAAGTTCTTACCGAGTCATTCTTTTTCCCGTTGGCTGATGATCTAATATTGAAAATTCCCTATGCTTCTATAAAAAAATAACTGAGGGAACTGTGGTTTTACCTGAAACGAGGGTCAGCATGTTCTGCGATTGGCAGAGCATCGATTATCTTAGACTGGGCAGGTAACGTGAGGTTCACTGTGGCGTTGAATGCATCGCGTCCCTCCAGTATCCACAGAGTGAGAGAGACATGAATGTTGCGATTGGCGGGGCAGCTAAAATTTGTGAAAAATTAGAAATTATTAACTTGAAAACTTGTAAAAAAAATGTGGGAGGAGATGACATCAATCACGTTTCTGATTCGCGAGTGGGATTTGTTTATTCATCTGCTTTTGATTAATTCCAACGATTTCTCGATTTATGCATGGGATCGAACTTAGGACCATTTGATAATAAGTCGGACACAAAACCATTCTGTCATGTACTGTACGCGTATCTGTTTTTTAGAGATTTAAAAGAGATGTCCAAAAAATAACTTACAGAGCAGCATCAGCAAACGTGAAGCCCTGTAAAAAATAAAAATAATAGAATATTAAATTAATACATGTAATTAAGAGACTTTAAATTGTTAGTAGAGTGATTTCTGGGAATACAACTTAACTTTAAAAGAATATAATATTCAAAGTAAAAAGAAGTACCCTTCTCTTTATAGGACTTATATATTATTATTCAGGGGGGTACATCTTTTTGTTATTAAATTATTTATTAATTATTTCAGGTTTCGGGTGTTAATTTTTCATCAGATTCGCACTTCAGACATTGGACACTAAATTCTTCAAAATTTTTTTTTTCTTTTATCAGAAAAAGAAAGCTATTTTAACACTTAAAATGAAAGAAAATCACTTAAAGTGTTAAAGAAAATCAACACTTCAAGTGCTTTATAATGTTTGATAAAAAAAATACGCTAATTTTTACTTGACCAACTTCATGCAATGAATTGTTGCATGTAAAATATAAACTAAAACCACACCCTCTATATTATCTTAATCTATCCTATGATCAGCATAAATTTAATTGATTTAATACAAATCCCTAAAGTAAATATACATACCCAAATAGCCACAGCAATGATACAAGAAAGACCAGCTGCGAATTTCATTTTGTGCTATTGTGGAGAACATTAAGCTGTCTTTCTTATATATTCTTATTCTTTATCAGCAACAATTCATCATTATTATACGTCATCAAACTTATCAATGCATTGTTTTTAATATATAGCATGCGCTATGATTATTACGATGTATTAGTGGCACAATTAATTATCTTTAAAAAGTGATGATGTTGTCATTATTAGATTACTTTAATATTAACAAAGTATACAAACGCAATTTTAACAAACCATTGTTTATCATGTCTATAGCTGAAGTCTTTTTCATTGTTATAATAACTGTAGGATGGCGTATCTGATTTTTGTTCACCAGAGTATACGGGTCTTTCACCATACGTCATAAAACAATATGACGTCATGATTTTGTAGGCAAAACATTGTGAGCGGCATAGCAGATACGTGCTAGTTGGTCTAGAAATTAATTTCTCCTGACTATTCACATACTTTTTCTTAGAACTTTCTTTTGTAAATGGAGATCACTAGAAGGACAATGCTATGGAAGAAAAATATTTGGTGAACAAAAATATCATTAAAAAAAGAGTGTTGTGGATTACGTTAACCCACACAGCATAGGATTTTAGTGTTTTATGCCTACATCCCGAAGATCTTCGGACATCTCCGTGCTAGCTATCCAAACAACGTAAACACGAAACTCCCGTACATATATAGAACGCAATGTCATTATTGGCGCTATATAGTTATCCGTTTTACATTATTAATTGTAATTTTCCATAAGTTAACATGAAACAAACAATTGGTCCTGTTTTATTCTCTTTACGGGACAGACTTTGCCAATATACTATAATTATATTGTTTATAATTTTATAAATAAAGAGCAGAAGACTTGGAATATAACATTTTTAATGCAACCCTACCACAGGATGTTTGCAATAATTAACCTATGATCAATAAATTTACATTTACTATATAATGTAGCGGGAAATTTTCATAAAAAAAAAATAGATTTTGATTTCTAGGTACTTCACCATAATATGGTAACAACTGCACTCATTGCATGATAATAAATAGA
This sequence comes from Siphlonurus alternatus, assembly GCA_949825025.1. NCBI lineage: Eukaryota > Metazoa > Arthropoda > Insecta > Ephemeroptera > Siphlonuridae > Siphlonurus > Siphlonurus alternatus. The sequence continues at coordinate 9,203,946 of OX463783.1, forward strand.
GGAATCTTCCATGAATAAAAAAATAAACATTTTTATTGGCATTTGTTTAAAAACAAAGTATAAATATTTTATGCAACATGTAATTATTATTATATAAATTTAATAATCTTGGAAAAAAGCTCTTTTAAGTGAAAGTTGTTCCTGAAGCTGCCTGCATATGCAAATGTGTAATATATTCACAATGTTGCGAAATATATATGTTGGCATCCGGACGCGAATTCGCTTCGAACGCGAAATTTTTGTTCCCAACCCGTTGGGATCATTCGAAAATTCCAAGAAGCGAAATTCGCGTTCGGAGCATCACAATTTTGATCCCAACGCGTTGGGCACTTCAGCAAAATTCACAACGCGTTGGGATCAAAATTTTTTGATCACAACGCGTTCGGAACAAACGAGAATGATCCCAACGCGTTGTGATTCGAGCAATGTGAAAAACGTCCAACGCGTTCGGAGCAAAATTAAGATGTTTTTTAATGATTTCCATGACGCGAAGTTGATGGCGAGAAAGTCAAACTCATTGAAATTTGAAATAGAATGATTATCGCGGTTCGTGGTGAACATTAATAAATTAGCCACGTAATAATTTCGTAATATGCTAATTAATTAATAAATTAATTACTTGAAACGTAAGAATGGAAGAACAAAAAATAGGGACGCATTATGAATAAGAAAACAGCACTTACCTTTCAAAAAAGCATACCAAATATAAAGCATATAAAAATAAAATGTTATATTGCATAATATAAAATTCAATATTGTCGTACAATTTTTTTTATAGCAGTATAGAAAACACTTCTCTCTATAATTATTATTTTTACACTGCAACGAAGAAACATTTGTCCATTGAAGGAAATTTAATCCAACTTGATGTGTAATATGTAACTCAATCAAAGTCTTCTGCTCGTTGTTAGTAAACAAAGTATTGTTGTGTAATGTCTGTCGCGTGAAAGGAAAAACATGAGACGGTTGTTGATTTGCATGTTAACTTAATGGAAAATGACCGTTAATTATGAAGTTGAAACGGTTAACTATATAGCGCCAACAATGCCATTATGCTTAAAAATATGCCATGGACAAATGTGTCTTCGTTGCAGTGTAAAAATAATAATTATAGAGAGAAGTGTTTTCTATACTGCTATAAAAAAAATTGTACGACAATATTGAATTTTATGCAATATAATATTTTATTTTTAAATGTTTTATATTTGGTATGCTTTTTTGAAAGGTAAGTGCTGTTTTCTTATTCATAATACGTCCCTATTTTTTGTTCTTCCATTCTTACGTTTCAAGTAATTTATTAATTAATTAGCATATTACGAAAATATTACGTTGTTAATATATTAATGTTCACCGCGAACCGCGATACTCATTCTATTTCAAATTTCAATGAGTTTGACTTTCTCTCCATCAATTTCGCGTCATGGAAATCATTAAAAAACATCTTAATTTTGTTCCGAACGCGTTGGACGTTTTTCACGTTGTTCACAACGCGTTGGGATCATTCTCGTTTGTTCCGAACGCGTTGTGATCAAATAATTTTGATCCCAACGCGTTGTGATCAAATAATTTTGATCCCAACGCGTTGTGAATTTTGCTGAAGTGCCCAACGCGTTGGGATCAAATTTGTGATGCTCCGAACGCGAATTTCGCTTCTTGGAATTTTCGAATGATCCCAACGCGTTGGGAACAAAAATTTCGCGTCCGAAGCGAACTCGCGTCCGGATGCCAACATATATATTTATATAATTTTCATAATAATATATTATAAGGGATTTTGAAAATAGGATATAAAATAATAAATAACTTGTATATAAAGTAAAAAAACTAAGTAGTGTACGAGTATAGGGTTCGTATACAAAAATAAATAAATATATTATAATTTCATTTTCTTTAGCATTTTATTATTGCATTGTAAATTAAAATTGAATCACAATATCATTAAACATTATTCAGTTGAAAATTATTATTGTTATATTCGTGCTATTTTACATGTACTGTACAGGAATCTCAAATGGTTGTGAACCAGTAGAGAAGATGGTCTCCATCGTTTATTGGTACAGCGTCGATAACTGTAAGAAAAAATATAATATTAGAAATAGGTAAGAACTTTAAGAATATTAAGGGGGGCATTTACAAAGCACTTTAACCCCAACTTTAGCCCCAATTTTTATCCCTGGTACTAAAGTTGGAGTTAAAGTGCTTTGTGAATGTCCCCCTATATAAGAATATTAAAATAAGTAATAATTAATAGTTGAAAAATCTCTACTTTTCCTGGCTTATTGTTTTATAATTTTAGTGATACCATAGAGCGTATATTGATTATACTATATTATAATATATATTATATAATAATATATTGAATATATTAAGCTCCATGGTGATACGAATGAACTTTCTTGAAATGGTTATTATACATGATGTATATAGAGTTTTCTGTAACCACTAGACTCTATATATGTATATGTACGAGTTGAAATTAAATTTCATCTTTTGCTTGTTCACTATTAAGCTCTCTCCTCATCTAATTCCCTCTTATTTTGCACCACTTTAGAGAAAAAAAAATAGGGAAAAAGAAAATACGAGATTACGTCTTATTTTCTGTTTTTGAGCATAAAATTTTATAAATATTGTCTCTATTTCATCTTCACTTTTTGAGGGAAGAGGAAATAAGATTTGTTTTTGAGGTAAAAAGACGTTATAAGATTAGGTTTAGACATGTATTATAATATTTATAATAGTCATATTGAATATATTAGTTATTTCAAATCCTGTCTCAACTACTCACATTTGTCGACTCCAACTCTCAGCTCGTTGCCAGGTGGACTGGTAAAGCTAGGCGGACTTGGCAGACGATACAGAATCCACTTGTAGGGGTCTTGTTCTTTAATCCCGTTGATAGAATATACTTCTAAAGGGTAATCTACTTCTTTACGTACCACGGTAAAACTGGTAAAATAGAAAAATATTGAGTACTTTCTTCATTTTGTATAATATACATATTTATATTATATGCATTAAACCCAAATATAGAGACAAAGGTGATACTGTTATGAACAGGTTGCATTTTAATATGTAAAAAGGTTTAAATTGTAATGAAAATAGTATTCTTTAAAGTAGCGTGAAATATAAAAATTGAAATAAAACTATTTTACCCTTCACAAAGGGGAAAAAAAGGAATAACATAAATTAAACATTATAGCATATTTTCCTAATACTTTGAAACTGCATTTTTGAAGCATTTTAATTTAATTGGTGTTATATTCTTAAATTCTTAGTCTAAAATTTAGCACAGTGTTAATATTTTATATATAAAAATTAATTTTATAATAAACAAATGAATCGATCTGGAGCAAATAATAAAATTCCAACTAGTTCAGTTTTCTAAGAAGCATAGTTTACAAAATAAACAATAAATAATTTAAAAATATATATTTTTACAAAATAATTTTAAATTATACAACATAATTTTATTTCAATATTTAATATTTAGTATCAGAAAGATAGCTGAGGGAACTGTGTCTCACGTGAATCGAGGGTCAGCGATCTTAGCAATCGGTAGAGCGTCTAGGACCGTGGCCTGCTCAGGTAGATTAAGGTTCACCGTGCCATTAAATCCATCTGGTCCCCACACGGTCAGTGTAGCACGAGTGTATTGTGTGGGAACGTTGAACGCGTTGCGACTGTCAGGGCAGCTAAAATATGGAATGAAAATTGTAAAATTGGGAGTAAGCACACTCAGCCTACTTTACAGGTGTTGATTGCAAATAGGTCGCTATGACACTTGAATAGTACACAATTCTGCATGCAATCAACAGTTAAAAAAAAATAATTATTTAAATAAAATTTGAGGTGAATAAAATATTTCGATTTAAATTTGTGAACTTTTTTTCATCTCATTCCAGTTTCTCATTTTCTGTATAAAATTGAACAAATTTGACTATTTTTCATTCATAATCTAATGCCCAGTTTTTATAATATAAATAATATTGTACATAAAATTACTTACTTAGCTGCATTCGCAAAAGTTCCCTGTAATTAAAAGAAATAATTTAACATTATTATTTAAGTGACTAATTTTTGAAAAGTGGACCATTATATTGTAGTTTGAAAGGTCTTGTAGTAGATAAACTATGATTTATAATTATTGCATTGAATCATGGTATATGCATGAGTGCCAACATGTAAGTTATGGAGTGCTTGTTCCAAGTGGGGTTTATTCTATCACCCCATTTCGAATCGAAGTAGTGATTATGGGTCTTGAGGTCCCCCAAAAAGTTTAAGGGTGGAAATTCTAAAACCATACCTCCTACCAAAACTGTCACAGAACAAAAATTTAAGTCGATAATTTTTCAAGCAATTTTGAATACATACCCAAATTGCGAGAGCAATTATACAAGAGAAAGTTGCCAAGTTCATCTTTACTTTGATGAAGTCTCCTTAACTGGTCTGATTTTATACCGTTTAAATTACATGCTTTATCAATTAAACTTGATGTCTATATCAATAATTTGTTTTGATATTGAAGCACGTGTGTATAAATGATGTAATAATTTAATATCTAAAGACGTGATGTTTTTATTATTATTTATTTCTCAATGTAACCTATCAGTCGAAGCAGCAGGCGCGGATCTATAGGGGAAGCTCCACCTTCTGAAATGTTGGATTTAACATGGATAATATAGCATTTCCCCCACTACACTTTTTTTTTAACATTAGCCTTCGTTGGTTCTAATAACGCTATTATCTTTCAAATAATTAATATTTTTTTCACATAAAATATCATATAATTTCAAAAATTAAAAAACAAATATTGAAATAATTAAATTAATCTGAACTCCTTTGTTTTATAAAATAAATATTTTTCATTAAAATAGTTTTAAAAACTGGTAAAAGTGAAACATAAAGTATTAACCAAATATATTATATATTTAATTTATTACTGAAATTACAGTGTTAATTACAGCTTGTGTGTACTGTACATATATACATATGTACATAGTTTATACTATAAGGTACACAGTTGATTATTTGATAATTTTACAATAAAGAATCACTTGATGGGCCACAGAAAGCATAATATGTTAAGGATTATTGTCACTAGTCTTAAGAGATGGTGAATCACTCTGAAAATTATAGTAAACCTTCCTTATATTATAACATAAATATTCAGCAAAAAAAAATGTAGCAATGGAGCGGTCTCTTGTTCTTGAGATATACATTGCAGGATATAAATAGCGAGAAAGTGCGAATATCATTGAAAATCTGGCGGACATCAGTCAATATTAAATATTGTTTGGGTACATGTGTTTAAATTTATTAAATTTAGGCTAATTTTAATTAGAATTAAGTATGTTACATATTTAATGTAATAATTGACGTGATCCATGCTGTACAGCCTATGATCGAAATAAAAATTTGAATTTGAATTTGAATACAAGTCAAATCAGCATCTTTTTTAACTAAAAAAATTAATATCTCAAAAACTGGACTAAATAATTACTTTTTTACTTCAAAAAGTAAACAGTTGTTTTGTTTTCTATGTTCTGATTTAAATTTTATATTTTTCTACCATAAAAAAAATAATTACTGCTGTGGCAATAATCCTTAATATAAAAGAATTCAAACTAACAAACCGCGGTGTGACCTGCCGCGTTTCTCAAACAGACCAACTACAACCGAGGATCAACATGACGTACACCTCGGAACAGCACGAAATTTACTCCTGTCAATTTGCTACACATGATGTGTAGAAAATTGACAGGGGTATACACATGTAGTTCCAAGATAAAATAATACACAAATTTGCATTAGGGGAGGTAAGCAGAGCACTCAGTTTAGCCATTCCAAAAAGTTCAAGTTCACCATGACTCCATAGACTTCGTGGCAACGCCCCCAAACAGAGCAGGGGTAACTTTCGTGGTGTCCACGGGTCTTTCAAACAAAATTGTATAATCAGCATTTTTTTTTGTAACTTATAGCTGCAACTCTATATAGTGTTCTTGTAGGCTTGAAGTGTACTATATTATAGTGGGCTTTGTATATAAATAATAAATATAAAACATTAAAAATAATAAGAAAAATAAAATTGCCATGTTCATTTTTTAAATTTTTTAATTTTAAATTTAATTATTAAAATTGATGCAACAATACATTTTAAAGATAATTACAGTGAAATTTAAGAATCAATCAATTCATTTTAGTTTTTTTTTTAAACCATGAGATTATAAAACAAATATAATTTTTTTGCTAAATTCTTTTTGAACTAAAAAAACAATTTCAATAGTAATTTTTTGTCAGCATTGGGTTTTGAAGAAGTTTATATTTTTATGTAATTTGGATCAACCAATAAGGTTACATTCATTGTTATAATCTTGGTTGATCTGAATATAAAAAAAAATTACCAATAAAAAATTACATGTTGTTCAATTTATTCAACGGTCAACCAGTAGAGTAGGTAGTCCCCATCGTTGATATGTATTTAGTCGATAGCTGTAAAAGAAAAATAAATAGACTTTCAAATTTAGTGCAGTAAGGATACTACTGCACTAATTAAATAATTTAATTAGTGATAGCGGTTGATGTAACGCAACTTTGCCATGAAGAAACGAATCAAATCTTAATTTCGCATCCAATAAAAAAGTATGATAATAAATATTCCATTATTTATTATTATGATGCTGTGATATAGTGTCATTGATGCTTTGTATGTTATCCCCACCCCTTTTTTTTCTATTGTGTCCTATATGCAATATGTATTTGGGTGAAATAAAATAAATAAATAAAAATAAATCAATTATACTCACATTTGTCCAGGCCCACTCGGAGGTCTTTGCCAGGAGGATAATCTCTGCTGGATGGACTCGTCAGGCGGTACAAAATCCACAGGTCGTTGGCTCCGTCTAAGGAGATGTCGTTGAAGCAAAAGACCGAAGTGAAGTTAGTGATGATATTTACTGACAAAGTGTAGCTTCGAAAAAAAAAAACAAATATATTGTTTTACTTTGCAGTTTATATTAGATCTGTTCGTAAATACACAATCAGAAAGAATCGATTATTTGTGATGAACTTTCTGTATATGGATCATAAGGTTCATCACAAATAATCGATTCTTTCTGATTGTGTATTTACGAACAGACCTCTATTTACAACAAGGTTGGTTTTATACAGGTTAAAACACTGATTTGACCAATCAAGTTCAAGTATTTTAAGCTCCCATCGTACCGCAAAACTTTAAATTAAAATTTATAGACATTGACGTCACAGCATTTCTACAAAAAAAAAATAATAAAGGTAAAAGATAAATATATATATATATATATATATATATATATATATATATATATATATATATATATATATATATATATATATATATATATGTGTTGCTTTTGTTTTTCTTATCCAAATATGCAATAAAAATCTACGTGTTCACTTCTTTTGCATTTGGTAGTTTTATAATCACCAGTTATTTAATAATTAATATTTGTATTAATTTTATTAAAAATAAAAATATTTTCCTTATATATAATATTCTATATTATAGAAGAACTGAGGGAACCGTGGCCTTACAAGAAATTATCAGGATCAGTCAGGTTTGCAATCTTCAGGGCGTGTTCAACCGTCGCCTGGGAATGTAGAGTGAGGTTCACGCGGTGGCGTTGAAGGTTCCAGGTCACCAAATTGTGAGCGAGGTATGAATGTACGTGGTGGGGATGTTGAATGCGTCACGATTATCAGGGCAGCTAAATTTTGAAATGTGTAAGTAATCTTTGGAGATAGCCATTTATACATTATATCGTCCCTCGTCCGGAATAATGAGCTATCTGCATACCACGATTTTGTTGCAATAATCAATAAATTCATTGTTGCGCTCACCTGAAATAGCTGATAGCGTATTATTGCGGACGAGGGACGAAATATTATATACTGTACAGTACATTATATGAAGGCAAGGTAAACATGACATCGGAATTTAAAAAAAAAAAAAATGTATTCTTTATATAAAAAATATTAGCTATTTAGGTGTATATGTTAGATCATTAAAATAATTATGTTTTTTCATAATATATTTTAAGGTTATTATAATAGGAAATAAAATACATATAAAAATATATGAAAATAAGCATTTATAAATAAAGGCAGCAGTCAATGAAAAATTATAATATTATAATTTTTGTTATTTTTTCGGTTTTTTGTTGTGCGATTTAAAGTTATCAATATATAATAGCAACTATATATTTTTATTTTTAAATTTAAAAACATACTGAAATTTAATTATCATATAACTTACACAGCTGCATCTGTAGGAGTGCCCTGCAATGAAGGAAATAATAAATTATTGTCAAATTAGAAATAACACATTTTTATTTCACGCTTATTTTCATTTTTTTTTTCACGTTGCTTTAATCACAATCAGGATTATTTTTTTAATTAATGCTAGATTTAATACGAAATTCTTTCATGTGTCACGTTTTGAAATGCATACCAATGCCACAAAAGCGATGAAAGTAGAGAAAATTAAAACAGTGAACTTCATATTGAACGTTTGTGAAGGTGATTTAATTGGCCTGCTCTCCTCCCAATCAACAATCGTGATGTTTATATTATGCATTGAATTGTTTATTTCGATTTTGCACGTGCGTATTACAACGTATTGTTAGTAACAATCGATTATCTCAAACACTAAACTTGACATTATGAGTGTTATGTAAGAATGTTTGTTAATATTATAAATAATATATATGTGGATATTGATGAAGCTTAAAATACAAACCCAAACTTTGATTTAGAGGCGGATTCAAATGGTGACAACGGCGATGCGACGCGATTTTGACGTAAAAGGTGTGAAATCCTATGCGGTGGCGAATTCGCCGGGAATCGCGTTAATTACGATGCTCTTTTTCTTTTAATTGCCAAATATGGCCGCCAATGGATGTTACAGCAAGTGCGCATTATTCGCGTTGCGTCGCATGATAAAAATCGCCATGTGAATCCACCTTTACTCGTTCTTGACGGAACACCATCGGTCAGTCTATGCATGGCAGTTTATGAGTAGAAATTAGAAATATTTATTTAATCAATAGGCAGTATACAGTGATTAAATCACAATACAAACATAGATCTTGTCAAGACTTATATACTAACAATAAATCAAAGCACAATGAAGTTTGTCATATCCAGGTATTTACATTATATTATAATTTTGTTTAATTACAATTTGAACCACATGATTGACACTAGTAAAAACACTTAATTTATATTTTTATCGTTTTATAAATAATGTCAAACTTATTAGTGTACCAATTAAAAATATAAATAAAAAAGATCGCCGCTCATATTTCGGTTTCCTGCAGTGAACATTCCAACATTATACAATAATTCTGCTTGGGCTTTTGCCTTTTACATGGCACTTCACCAGTTGAGCAACTAACAATCTCATTTTAATCTGTTAAATCATTTTTTATTTTTATTTTTGCACAATATAAAATAAATGTATATTGCCATGTTTGTTCAGTAAACATTTATTATTATCATTATCATAATAAAATTAATAAAGAATTTATTATACATTAAACATGAATATTAAATATATGTAATACATGCAATGATTACATTAATATATAAATTTATAAATATTATATATAATTGTTGTATTTAATAACCTTCTACTATATTTAATACAAAAATATATATTAAATATCCACACCAAAATAAAATTACTTTGAAATTAATTCTTTGATATTATGACTTTTTTTGTTGTTGTTTTCAGCTACATGATTTCAAACAGTTGTGAACCAGTATAGCAGAATATCCCCATCGTTGATTGGTGTAGCTTCGATAGCTGCAAAAACACAATATTTCCATGATAAAGTTGTTTAAGAGAGATCTGACAGTGAAACGATAATACTAATATAACTGCTGTTATAAAATTTCAATAAACAAATTATGCATGATGAAAAATTATTTTGTCAAAAGTTACCTGTAATATGTAGTTATTGCTATAATATATTTCATATTTTTTAGAGGAAAAAAAAGGATGAAAATACAAGATTTCTTCTTCTTTCCTCTTATTGAGCATAAATTGTTAAAATTATTACCTCCATTTCAGCCTCACTTTGAGCGAGAAGGAAATAAAATGTATTTTTAAGGTATAAATATTAGGTTAAGGTAGAGATAACGTCAAACAGCTGTTCGACGTAATCCCCTTTGATTAACATGTAAACCTTAGCAAATTGACAAATATTCTGAAATTTTTTTGAGAGGCAGATATTAGTGCCTAAAAGCCATAGCAAAAGTTTCAAAAACATTTAACGAGCTGATTTTTTTAAATTGATTTTTTTTAATTTTTAGCATAGGGCTTTCCCATGGAGAGACAAACTAAGAGATGTAAGAGATGAGTTAAAGATGTAATTCTTCAACTACTCTATAATGCTGCGCGATGGCTCATTATAATGCTTTGCTAATCTCTATAAAGGTAAAGCCTGTTCTTCACTTACATTTATCGACTCCGACTCTCAGCTCTTTGCCAGGAGGGCTGTTTTTGTTAGGCGGGCTTGTCAGGCGATACAAAATCCACATGTTCGGTAGATTTTCTTCAATATCGTTGAAAGATACCACCTGTAGAAGGCATTTAAAAAATCTGCAATCGACTCTGTACCTGTAGAGTAAAATACATAATAATTGTTTTTATTTATTATTCATTATCTTTACAAATTGTAATTTATACAAATGAAAATAACATTGAGAAAGTGGGTAAGAATTAAAATTTTCAATGTAATTTTAATGAACAACCTGCATGAAAAAAATTTATTGCAGAAATGAATAGAGGGTACCAAATTATGCTACTCTGAAGTTTTTCAGATTTTTTTGAGTCCTGGAACTATTTTTAAATAATTATTGAAAGTGCGGCCACGCCCCCTGGAGGCATCAATAGGCGTCTATGCCTTATCCTTTTCATTAAGGATTCAGGAGTGCCAACTTAAACTTACATAGCTGACAATAATTATTTAAAAAAAAAAATAAAACAAAAATCTGAAAAGTAGCATAATTTGATTGGTACCCTCTATTCCTCTCTGCAATAAAATTGATCTCATACAGTTGTTAACTTCAGGAAAATCCCAGGAAAATGCACCCACTCTTTCAACGTGGTCGCATATTAATAAAACATGTTGAAAAATTACTGCTCTTACCTGAAGCGTTCGTCAGCTGTGGATGCGATCGGTAGAACGTTTGCCATCAAATATTGGTCGGGTACAGAAAGATTGACTGTGGCATTAAATCCATCTGGCCCCCACAATGTCAGTGAAACACGAATGTACTTGGTGGGAATATTGAATTCGACCCGACTATCTGAGCAGCTGAAATGTGAAATATAAATTAGACCCTGTGCTAGAGGCTAAAATGTCGACAGCTAACTAATAATATTGGGTGGGATTCACGAAGAGTTAAGGAGCGTTTTAGGGACAGATATTTTAAGAAGTGTTTTTTTTTTATACCAGGTAATGGGTAAGAAAAACGCTCTTTAACTTTTCGTGAATCTTACCCCTGGTTTTTAAATTTATTATATTTTTAGAAACGAAGTTAAATTTCTCGTCTTTTTAAATCGAAATTCATTTTTCCAGGTGAAAAAATTTGAACTTAAAAGTCTTATACTATTTATAAAGATGAACAATCAATTCTCCGCTACATTTTTCCCTTATTGTTAGTTACATTCTTATTTTTAGCGAGTAAGATTTTTGTTAATAAAAGATTAAAATTAAAAATATAACCAATTTTAGGATGCATGATTTTTGAACGAAAATTTTCATCTATAATTTTGAAATCTCCACTATAATCATGGTGGTAAACCCCCACAAACTCTTGTAGTTTTAGTGATTTTCATTAAAGTACGTCTTACATCGGCACCTAATTTATTTTAACCCTAGCATTAACACAAAGTATTGTTTTGTCTTATACGCTTAACAAGGAGTGGCTCAAAACGACCCGCTATCTAAATTACATGCATGTTATATAAAAAGTTAAAGATTTTTGCTCATTATTATTATTTTTTTTGGCGGAAATACGTTGCTGAATGACTAACTAAAGAGAGTGTAAATTTTTTCATATTTTTTGGAGAAGTATTTCCCGCTTTAAAAGAGTTTTACGAGCCGTAGCGACCCTCCTTTCCTTGGCAATGCTAAAAGGGTTGAAATGCAGTTTTTAAAATCCATGCAAGATAGTGTTGCTAACAACTAATAATGTTAAACTTACACAGCTGCGTCCGTTAATATGGCCTGTAATAAAGAGAAATAATTTAACATTTAATTGTACAGTAATTTTATGAATTATATATAAAACCCACTAAGAATCGTTGTATTTAATTCATTTTTATGATAAAGAAAGTGTTACCATGGTATTTTTTATCATTTTTTTTTTTTCATTCCATTAATAACCATATAAGCTCTATAACCATATTCCCGATTTAAAATAAATTTCAACCTTTAATCGCTATTAAGCTCTCCTCTCATCTAATATCCTCTTAGTTTGCACCATTTTGAAGGTGAAAAGAGGGAAGAAGACGAGATTACATCTTCTTTCCTCTTCTTTAGCATAAATCTTATACAAATATTGTCTTCATTTCATCCTCACTTTAAAAGAAGAGGAAATAAGATGTGTTTAGAAGTATAAATATTAGAATTAGACGTGTAAAGGATGAGTTGAAGACGTAATTTTTCAACTAGGGGTGCAATCAATCCGGCTCGTATTCGGAACTTTATTGTTATGTTATAGCTACTGAACTATCTTTCAAGTCTTCAAACTTTGTATAGAGAGGTATACCGATCTTTGTATGAATAAATTGTCAACATTGATGTATAAATTGAAAGGACAAAAACCTCACATTTTAATAGAAAATATTAAATAAATATAACAAAATAAATTTATACTTACCCAATTCGCCAGAGCGAAAAAGCAAGAAAAAACAACTACAAAATTCATCCTTAGCTTTTTTGTGAATATTACTTAACTACTTAACTTGCTTTTATATTTTCATTTTGAATGTTGTTGCAAAGGTCGTGATATTTTCACTATTTACCTTATCTATAAAATGTTTTGACATTCTTGCATGTTGCACGAGGTATTTATAATATCGGTTACTGATAAGACATGACAAATATTGAAATGTAAATTGTGTAGAAAATATTCCATGTTTATTATAATACATATATAAAAAAAATCTATAATAAGTTATATATGTGAATATAAATCTTAATTAACCCTAGCATTGCCAAGGGGGAATGAGGAGGTTGTGATGACACAACTTTCTAAAGCGGAAAATAAGTGCGAACTAATTCTAAAAAAACACTGAAAAAAATCCTTAGCCACCCAGGAATGTATTTCTGAAAAAAAAAAAAATATATCAAAATATAAAATAAATAAAAAAAATTGTGAGAAAAAAACTTAAAATTTTATTTAACTTGTTATTTAAATAATATAACGGGTCGTACCGTTTTGTATTTTTTATGATTTATAAATTTTGCATTTAAAGAAAGATTTTATATTATACATAATGAAATTTTGATGAAACATATCATTAGTTGAAAAGTTACGTCTATTACTCATTTTACTTTACACGTCTAAACCTAATCTTTTTACGTATTTTTTCCTCAAAAACATATCTTATTTTCTCTTCGTTTAATTCAAAGTGAGGATGAAGTTAGGAGAAAATATTTGTAACTTTTTATGCTCAATAAGAGGAAAGAAGACGTAATTAATCTTGTCTTTTTTCCCTCTAAAATGGTGCAAAATAGGAGAGATTTAAAAAAGAGAAGAGAGTTTAATAATAAATAAAAGAAGAAATTTATTTCAACTTGGAGTTACTTAAAACAATGTAATTGATCAACACTACTTATATACAAACAGATAATTTTATCAACATAATTATTAATTTATCAATGTTATTTTTATTCGTGTATATTGTTGCTGCAAATCAATGCACTTCGTGCTTGATATCAATATTTATTTATAATGATAATAATCAATAGCTCGTGTGAATATAAAAATAACTTAAACTGATTGTTGGTATAAAAAGGAACTTAACCTTAACATCGTCAGGTCAAAACTTCAGAATGAACATGAAGAAATCTCTCTTCATTTTGTGTGGTGAGTTTATATTTAATGAGGGAACTATGGAAACTTCAGTTAGAATGGTCGTTTAATTATTGATTACACATGAAGTCAAATAAATTTCATGCTCATAATAGGCAACCTGAATGAAAATTTTATTGCTTATTTGGATAGATAACTAAGAGTTATGTATTATCAATTTTTTCAGTTTTTTTTAGACCCTTTAACACTCAAAATCGAGGTATAAAAATCCCGGTGTCGTCAAATTCATGCGTCTTTTCCTTATGCTTGCGTGTTAAGTAATATTTGCATGATATTAAAGTCATAACGTTTTTCAGTATGATTTTTTAGGGTGTTGGAGGGATAATATATATATTATTTAATAATTCTATACTTTATATATAATATACTATAATTTTTGCTATCCGTATATCCTTGTTGCCTTTTGTTAGGTATAATTATATAGGACTGTGATAGTATCACCTGCCAACTGTTATATTATGTAACACGAGGAAAATATAATAAATAAAATACTTATCATATTACTTAATTTTTTTTTTATTCCAGATACTAAAAGCAAGGAAATTGAGATGTTAACATCTCAATTTCCTTGCTAAAAGGGATGCGAGAATTGTTGCAGTAATATTAATATTGTAATAAATACATAATACCTGCTACTTGTGTTACAGGGCTGGTTCTATTGGCAGCTTTATCAACAGCTAAGTGCCGACGACGAGAATGCAACTACAGATGCGGTAGAATTTACAGCCCCGTGTGTGGAATTGATCGAGATGGAAAATGTTGCAAAACCTTCAACAATGATTGTCTTCGTAGATGGTACAACTGCTTGAACAAAGACCGTGAGTATATGATTACAACAATACAATTCAAAAATTTTAATCGCAAAAATGGATAGTTATGCCACTCTAATTTTTTTTTCAGGCTGGAAAGTATTGCTAAAAGTTTTGCCAAGGTCGGGTTTGAACCCACGCCCTTTGAAGTCCTATCCTTTAATTAAGAGAGGCGTCACTCTCTCTGTGATTTCAATAAT
The DNA here is from genome assembly GCA_949825025.1 of Siphlonurus alternatus. Lineage (NCBI taxonomy): Eukaryota > Metazoa > Arthropoda > Insecta > Ephemeroptera > Siphlonuridae > Siphlonurus > Siphlonurus alternatus. The sequence continues at coordinate 9,219,100 of OX463783.1, forward strand.
TTTTTAAAAAATAGTACCCGGACTATAAAACATGGGAAAAAAACAGAAACAAAACTTTGCCCCTTCTATTTATGCAATAAAAAATTTTGAGGTCAATAATCCATTAATAGAAAACCTGGCATGCCTTTCATCATTTAATGCTGAAAACTTAGGGTGCAATTCACGAAGCAGTTAGCCAGGTTTTGAACCACGTTTATAGCTTAACCACGTTTAACTATACCTGTTTTACGTGTTAAGCCACCTATAAAGTTAAACGTGGTTAAGCTAAATGTGGTTAGAAACCTGGCTAACTGCTTCGTGAATGGCGCCCTTATTTTTTAATGTTTCTTAGACTACATAATACTTATTAATTCTTTTCAGGGTACATTTTCTACGAGGAGGGGCCATGTGATGAGAATTGCAACGGCGTCTTCCCCCAACCAGCCTAAGCAGCTCTGGACATTCACTTAATTAAAATACGACAAAGAAGATTTATCGTTTCTGAATATTATTTTGAATGAAAAATAAAAAATAACCTTCATATCAGCACAATGGTATAATATTTTATTCACAGTTTTTATAAGTAAATATGCAGCAGAAAAAATTCGCCCCTCCGCTTTAACAACCTAAAAGTTACTATTGACAGCAATAAAATTGTTGTTTTAAAAATTATTTATATTTTGATTCTATTTTTTTTAAAAAAAATACATTGATATATTAAAGGTAACATTTAGTTTTAATTTCTCACATCTAGAAGCATACTTTGAATTTTCACTTTTGATGTAACTTGGTAAATTCCTAACCTGTATAGTTAACACCACACAAAAACTTAAAAATTCTATCTCACATAGGTTCTCTAGAAAAAAAAAGCTCAAAATCTCAAACACTTTGTTTAACTTGAAAATTACCCACAATTTACTTGGAAAAATACAACGTTAAGGCGGATTCAGATGGCGACAACGGCGATGCGACGCGATTTTGTCACACAAGCTGTGAAATCCTATGCGGCGAGCGAAATCGCCAGTCTGCAGCAGCGAAATAGCTTTAATTGCGATGCTCTTTTTTTTTAATCGCCAAATATGGCCGCCAACGGATTTTACAGCAAGTGCGCATTATTCGCGTCTCGTCGCTTGGTAAAAATCCCCATGTGAATCCGCCTTTAGGTGGTATGGAAAAATGGAAAAAGTGTAGCGTTATTCTATGACTCGATCTTTGCTAAAACAACGCTTTTTTTAAAAAATGTAAAAAAAAAAAAAAAAAAAAAAGAAAGAAAGAAAGGAAATATTTCACGTTAATTCTCGTAAGAAATGTGAGACCTACCCGTGCGCCCAGGACTTATTTGATGGTATCCAACAACTATTGTCGGCCATCCTGACTGAGGTTTCCATGGTTATTTTAGACCCAACCAGGCAAATGTTGGGATGTATTTCTAAGCCATGGCCGTTTGAAAAGGACCCAAAAGAAATGTCCGGCTTACAAAAGAGATTATAGTCATAGTGGACATAGTGTTCAACGTTCCTTGTGACCAGTACAGTATTTCTATGTTCAGCTAAGAAAATAAGATAGTTAGTGTCAGTGGCGTAGCCAAGGGGGGGGGGGTCAGGGTTTAACCCCCCCCATGAAGATCGAGTAATGACTGGATATAAGAAGAAAAAAAAGGAAAATTTATAGAAATTTGAAAAAAAAAAAGTTAAATAAAAAATTGAAAAGTAGTCTTTTCTTTAAAATAAACAAATTATAAGTTAGTTTCTAATTTTAACAGGAGAAATTGCGACTTATAAATAAATGTTTTATTTCCCTTACAAACTGCATGCATATAACTACTATTGTATAAATTAAAACACTCACGTGTGCTGCACTTTCATTTAATTGGTTGCTTCACGCGGTGCAGACAAAATTTAACAAAAATAAGGCATTTTTATTTTTTTTTTTTACAATATCTTTATGATGTGAACTTGGATTATTAAATAAATTTTAAAAATCAAATTCAAATAAATGACACGTACACTGATTCTATAAAAAAAATATAAAAGTGGCTACATGAATTACTTGATTTAATTAAAATGATTTACTCAAAGCTTTATTTACTACGCATGTATTGAAAAGAAATTGAAAAATGAGATGAAAAAATATAAAATGTTAAAAAAATTTCATCAGGCCATATATATTTTATTCTCTAATATAATATTATAGTATTTTTTCATAATTTTAACCTAAAAAAGTAGCGTGTCCTTAAAAAAAATCGCGCCTGCGGCGGGCTATTGGGGGGCTACGCCCCTCAAACCCCCCAGTGGGCTGTTCTCAGTCTTTATCCTGAAGAATCTCCCCCCCCCTTGGCCAAATCCTGGCTACGCCACTGATTAGTGTAGTCTGTACGTAATATAAAAAAAAAAAAAAAATGAGTGAATACATCGAATTTTGTGCAAATTGTACATTATATGAGCTATATTTGTCAATTTTTATTTTTACTTTCTTTTGTTTGTTGTTTTATTATTCTTTTAATTTTGTTGTAAAATATATATATATATATATATGTATTTGTGTATAAATTGACATGGGTGAAATAAAATAAAATAGTTACTAAAATAGGCATATGCATATGCGTGTACTCTATTATATAATGGGGTACTGACCGATATTTGAGTTAGCAATACTAGTAAAAAGTACTGTGAATTCTATGAAGAACGAGCCCTATTAGAGCATTCTACGACAATTTTCTGATTTTATATGAATTTTTTAAACTTTTTTCGGTGACGTCATACCATTGAATCTTAAATGGGGAAATGCATCACTTAACATTGCTAAAATGAAAAGGTATTGAGGTACGAATTTCAAACCTTCATTATCGTGATTCTAGTACCTGAAAACCTTGCAAATGAAGTTTTGGTTATATTTCAATATTAAGTATGGGATTTGGCAATGTTAACTGATCTATTTTCATAGATTCAATGCTATGACGTCATTTTTGAGAGGGTTTAAAAATTCATATAAAATCAGGAAATTGTCGTAGAATGCTGTAATAGGGCTTGTTTTTATGAAATTCTAGTGCCTTTTAAAATGTTGACAAAAACTTGTAACTTTTTTTTTGGTCAGTACCCCATTATTAAAGTCAGCGTTAATGTGTGGTGCTGCATAAAAGTTCAAGGAGTGGCAGAGATTGCCCAGCATACATATGGTATGTAAAAGCACATCAACTTAATATGTCTACTTCGCCTGATAATATTTATCATAAAAAAAAAATGTTAGGGAACAACTGCATTTCCAGTTGCATAGTAAATATTCAGAGAAAAATTTGTGTAATAAAATTAATAAAACAATTACATAAAAAATACAGATATTGTTCTAAAAAATATATTATTTTTTTTTTATTCAAAATAAATTAGTATAAATATTATTTTGCAGTCAAAAAGCAGTTGAATCCAAAATCAGGAGAAGTCTGTTTTTTTCCAAGATCAAGGAATGATAGATTTGCAGTTCTTATCGTTCTTTTTGCACACTCCATTCTTGTAACGGTGGTAAGCTGTGCCTGTAAGAAAATAACATCTATTCAATAATATGGAATAAATTAATAAATTCACTCATAAAATCACTCATCAATAGCCAATCACAGTAACCGTTACGTCATCAATAGTCAATCACAGCACGACAAAATGACGTCACGGGTTGTCCCATCCGGTGAACCACCCTAATTAAGGTATTTCAACTATTTTTTTATTTAGTTCCCGCACTCCAAAAAATCTGAAAAAAATCAGAAAAGCACAATTTTATGTATATTTTCTAATTATGAAATAAAAAAATGCAACCATGCATTATTGTCTATTCTGATTTCTTCTGATTTTATCAGGAAATTATTTTCCTCTAGGTGATATTTAGATAAGACGATGTAATGTAAACACATCAAAACCACCTCTATAATTAAGAAACTTCTGTTTATCGCACGGGCAATGACTGCCAGGTCCACCGACCTCTAGTCAATGCATCAATTCATTGTGAATTCATTCACAAAGCTTCGAGCGTAATATTAAATTGAGTCATAATTATTGTGTTAAAAGCAGCTCAAAAGTCACGAAAATCGAGCTTCTTAACACTAATAACTCATCCTTGAGGAAGCTAGTGTACTAGAAAAAAAATTCTATTAATCACATTGAACTGATGACAACATTGTTTGTTTTATGTTTCTACGATGATTTGTTAATTTTTGGAAATTTTTGGAATATCGAAGCGGGGAATCTTCGTTTTTAAATGCCCGACTTAAGACTCTTAAAGGTATACAGGCCTCAAATTACAAATTAGACAGACATTAAGTGTTGCTCGAGTTTATAATCAACATTCGTATTATTTTTACCTGCGCGCGGTGCGTCTGTGCGAAGTCGCGCTGTAAAGAAAGTCCTTGCTGACGTCACAACTCACAGCTAGCACCGATTAACATTGAGTTGTGACGTCATCAAGGACTTCGTGACGTCATCAAGGACTAAATTTCTTACTTTGAACTGCGACTTCGCACGGACGCATCACGCGTGGAAAAAAATGATGCGAATGTTGATTATATACTCTAAACCCACTTGGTGACTATCTAATTTGTAATTTGAGGCCTGTATGCCTTTAAGACACACTTGCGATTAGATGTCACTTTCCTGTATCAACAAACATACATGTGGGTAGCCTAAGACTATATGGAACAAAGGTAAATGCTTGTTTACGTACAGAAAAATGATATAACAACGTTGTTAACGTGGTATGCCTATATGTAGCCTTTTCTTATCGGGTGTTTTAAAATCTGATTTCTTTCTTTGATCGTTAAAAAAAAAAATCCCAAAAATCAACAAATCATCGTATGAACGTAAAAAAAATGACGTTGTGATCAGTTAAATAAAATTAATAAATTTAAGCGTTTTTTAAAAATTAGTACACTTCCTCGTTATGATTAATAATACAGTCATGTTACAAAAACAATTATTTAATAAAATTGACTTACGGCATCTTTTATTACAGTTGTATGCTCTGCGAAGACAATCATTGTCGAACGTCTTACACTGTCCGTTGTCAGTCCTACCACACACTGGACGGTAAATTCTTGGACAGATAGTAGGACACGAACGGTCGCACTTTCGCGAAGACCTGGCTGATACCAGTGCAGCCAACAGAACCAGCCCTGTGAAGAAATAATTAAACAAAGAACCTATATAGTACTAAATTTTTGTATTATATATAATTAGATAGAGAAACTCGAATTATGTACCCGAGTTGAAATATATTTCATCTTTATTTGCTATTATAAGCTCTCTCCTCGTCTTATTCCCTCCTATTTTTCACCATTTTAGAGGAAAAAATAGTGAAAAAGACGATATTACGTCTTCTTTCCTCTTAATTAAGGCGGATTCAGATGGCGACAACGGCGATGCGACGCGATTTTGTCACACAAGCTGTGAAATCCTATGCGAAAGCGAATTCGACATTGCCGCGGCGAATATCGCGTTAAATAACGATGCTCTTTTTTTTAGTCGCCAAATATGGCCGCCAAATAATGTTACAGCAAGTGCGCATTATTCGCTTCGCGTCGCAGACTGGAAATCGCCATGTGAATCCGCCTTTATTGAGCATAAAATGTTAGAAATTCTCCATTTCATCCTCACTTTTAGCGAGGAAGAAATAAAATGTGTTTTAGAGGTAAAAAATGAAAAAAAAAAAAAAAAAATGAAAAAAAAAAAAAAAAAAAAAAAAAAAAGTTTAAACGTTTAAAGATGAGTTGAAGACGAATCTTGACTAGGCTAATATCAAAATGATGAGGCAATTCCTAGCCTGTATTACACGAAACAAATTTGCATACAATTTTTCCTTACATGAAAATGTCATCTCAATAAATGGAGTTAAAGTTTTCTTGTAAGGAAATATTGTATGCAAAATAGTATCGTGTAATATCGTCTTTAGTATTATGTAGATCGACGAAAATCACGTTTCTTAACCAGGGTAAATCGTTGCGCTTTTACACTATATGTGGCTTTAGACAATTGACCTATTGACAAAAGCTTTTGCATCGTCCATCCTGACTGAGGTTTCCACGTTTCCCTCAGTCACAGCAAATACCAAGTTGGATTGCAAGGACGTGGTGACCCTAGTTATCAATGAGACTGAGAAAAGCTTAAGTTATGGTTTAAGGAAGGTTCAGGTTTTCAAACTTGGTGAGTAATTACATTTAAGTAGTAAGTAGAAGTACCCAATGGACAACTTACATGCAAATTTTTTATTGCAAAAATAAAAAGAATTATGCCATTCTGAATTTTTTCAGATATTTTGGAGTCTCGGAACTATTTTTAAATAAAATATTGAAATTATCTAAGTTATGTTGGCACCCCTTGATCCTTAATAAAAAGGATAGGGCAAAAAAGATTAATGAAGCCTCCACAGAGGACGTGGCCGGACTTTCAATAATTTTTTTTTAAAAAATAGTTGCAGGGCTCAATTAAATCTAAAAAAATTCAGAGTAACATAATTTGATACCCTCTATTCAATTTTGCAATAAAATTTTTCATGCAAGTTTTCCATTGTGCTTTCATAAACAGAAAAAAAAACTATTTTTTTTTCTTTCTTTTACTTATATTATTCGTACAATACAATATATATCTGCTAAGGATTTAGTTAACTCAAAATAAATCTGTTAACTGACGTCAATGGACAACATACATGAAAAAAATTTATTGCAGAAATGAATGGAGGGTACCAAATTATGCTACTCGAATTTTTTTCATATTTTTTTGAAACCCAGAACTATTTTTAAATAATTATTGAAAGTGCGGCCACGTCCCCTGGAGGCATCAATAGGCGTCCAGTCTCTATCTTTTTTATTAAGGATTCAAGGGTGCCAACTGAAATCACAGGACTTTCAATAATTATTTAAAAATAGTTCCGGGTATCAAAAAAGTCTGAAAAAATTCAGAGTAGCATAATTTGGTACCCTCTATTCATTTCTGCAATAAATTTTTTTCATGTATGTTGTCCATTACTCACCAAATAATACAATCAGAGACGACTTCATGTTTCCACGCATACGTTGAAGTATAGGAAATAAAATCAGACGATACTAGTCTTTATATATAGTGCCAGCTAATAATAAAGAAGGACATTTGTTTATATTTTGCTATATTTTTATAAAGCACGAAAGCATGTACATTTAATTGCAGCATATTTATTAAGATAATTTTTAATTATTAATATACTATTGACACACACCATCATGGCATTCATTCCTCGTCAGAAATAATAACCAAGCATTAAGATGGGGAGGCAACCTTCCACGCCATCTATTAGAATAATTGAAGAATTAATATTTTATTTAAGTATAAGTATTGCAGTTACTACTTTGAAAAATATCACAGTGCCTTATTCAGAATATTAACATCTCATTATTAAAATTAATCAGTCAGCTAGATTGATTCGTGTTTGAGGAAAAGTGATATCAAATTTAAAACACGCCATCTGTTGACCAATTTTCAAAATACGATTTTTGGTCCACTAAAATCAATTTATCTCCATAACCAATCTTTACAGCTAACTGAGATATTTATGATAAATACTCACTAAAATGGCGGAGGAGCTGTGATAATTTTGAAAATATCAGCTAAAGAGTTTTGTTAGGAAAAAAATTAACTCTTCAGTTTTGGCAAATAACCCCCTTTGAGCCTACTTGCCAGCCTGAATTGTAGCATTTGTAGCACATCGGTTGCCTCATATGAGTTGAAGTTTACGGGTTCGATTCCTGGTCTACTTTTCACCCCTTTTCCTGAGTTTGGACAAGTGCCCTGCATTCGGGAGGTATACCTTATGGTGTGCCGGGCTGCTTGTTACAGGTTTCCAGGGTTTCCTGTAGATTATAATATGTAACTAATGGGTGGAAGTTTCAATTGGACGCTCTTATTCGTACGAGTTCCGAGTTTGTTATAGGTGAGGATTATGTAAAAAGGTCCAAGAGTTGACAAGGTCAACCATATTTCCTGGTTTTCACATAATTATACTATAGTCTTTATCCAAGGAATGTAGGTTTGGATACTCATTTGTCTGAAATTCAAAAACCCAGAATTCAAAAATATAAAAATTGAATAAAAAACAAAAGGACACTACAAAAATTATGAAAAAAATATATTAATATAGTACCTGCATAGATCTAACAGAAACTGTAATAAATTTTTTATGGAAGAATTTTTTGTTCAGAGCTAGGTTTTTTTATCCTTTTTTTCGGTATGTGCATGCGTCAACGGAAAAAATTCTAGCTCAAAAATTCCTCCAAAATTTTTATTGCAGAAATTTTCAGTGCCAAATTGCAAAGTATAATTTAAACTAATGTATCGAATTATTTATAATTTTTATATATCTAGATATTTACCTATAAGATCTCGTACTATAGAATTTAAATTTTAAACAGATTTTTCTTAAAAAAATAACCTATGATCTATGATTTTACCTTCAAACTGTTAAAACTAATACAAAAAAATGTGTTTTGCTGAATAACTTCCCTGTCTACTGTCATTTGATGAGAAATTCAATTTTTATGGTGTGAAAAATTGTTAGGTTAAATAAATTTAGAATTAACAGCCAAATATTTATCATAAAATTCAAAGCCTGAATTACTTAATACAAAAATTAAAATTATATTAATAAAGGATACAAAATAATATATATTTAAATATTAAAATTAATTTTAATTTTTTATTTACATGTTCTCTTTATTAAATAAAATATCTCATGTTGAGATAATACAAATTTTAATGCCAAAATAATGAAATTTTTTAAGATATTAAAATATAATTTAATGGACAACATACATGATTTTTTTTATTGCATAAATGAATAGAAGGCACAAAATTATGCTACTCTGAATTTTTTGAGATTTTTTTTGAGACCCGGAATTATTGAAAGTTCTGTAAGTTAAGTTGGCACCTCTGAATATTTAATAAAAAGGATAAGTCCAAGACGCCTATTGACGGTCCCAGGGGGCGTGGCTGCACTTTCAATAATTATTAAAAATTAGTTCTAACTTTCAAAAATGTTTGAAAAAATTCAGAGTAGCATAATTTGATAGCCTCTATTCATATCTGCAATAAAAAAATTTCATGTAGGTTGTCCAATATATCATGTTTGTTCATTTTTAATCGTTAAAGTTTCAGTCCTCTGTATATGCGCACTCGTGAGAGCCGATGGATCTGCAGTACAATGCAAATTGTACATTATTGAATTATAGTTACTAAAATAGGCATATGCATGTGCGTGTACTCTATTAAATAATTATTAAAGTCAGTGTTAATGTGTGGTGCTGCATAAAAGTTCAAGGAGCGGCGGAGATTGCCCAGCATACATATGGTATTTAAAAGTACATGAACTTAATATGTCTACTTCGCCTGATAATACGATTTATCATTAAAAAAATGTTAGAGAACAATTGCAGTTCCAGTTGCATGGTAAATATTCAGAGAAAAATTTGTGTATAGTAAAATTAATAAAACAATTACATAAGAATACAGATATTGTTCTAAAATATATATTTTTTTATTCAAAATAATTAATAAATTTTAATTTTTAGTCAAAAGAATCCCAAATCAGGAGAAGTCTGGTTTTATTCCAAGATCAAGGAATGATAGATTTGCAGTTCTTATCGTTCTTGCTGCACTTTCCTTTCTTGTAACGGCGATAAGCTGTAAAGAAATAACGTGTATTAAATAACATGAAATAAATTAAATTAAATTTTTATAAAATTACTGATATTATAATTCTGATTTCTTCTGATTTTATCAAGAAATTATTTTTGCTCTGACATTTAGATAAGACGAGGAAAATACATCAAAATCACATCTATTAAAATATCTTTGTTTGTCGGGCAACAGAGTCAGCTGATTTTGCGGTTTTTCCACCATCCTATCCAAACCTATGTAAAAAAACTCAAAATTGCATTCTTGGCACTGGAGAAATTTTTTAGAGGAAAAAAAGTTCTTAATTTATTATCAGAAGACCATGAAATGGGAAGGTAGGAGATATTTTCAAATTAATAGCTTTAATAGTTACAGAGGAAAAATTCAAATTTTCTAACATGGAGGCTTATGGAGAAAATTTTCCCTCCGGGGAACACTTGAAGCCTCCACGACAGGTTGGTCCCCAAGTCAATACATCAATCCATTCATAAAGCGTACAATTTTACTCACTATTTTTAGGTCTCAAATAATAATAAAAAAATGTAAATAGTGGTTTTAACGCTTTGTGAATGTCACCATTATGAAAAAGTACCATTAAATTTGTCATTATAATTGTGTTACAAGCAGCTCAAAAGGCACAAAAATCGAGTTGTTCAACATTAAACTATCCCTGCAAAGTATGGATAAAATACTGAACACTATTCATAAAATAAGACTTGTGTAATTATATGTGATAATTGTAAACAAATTATAAATATCCACAGAAATTATATATCATTATAATTTTTAATATTTTTAAATACTGGAAATTACAAAAATGCTTAACATAAATTTATTTACATATATATAGTATCCGACAAGATCTATGTTTGTAAATAGTGGTGACGATTCAAGAATGATCAAATAATTATTTTTAATTTCTAATTCATATAACAAAAACAATTCATCAATGGACAACCTACATGAAGATTTTTTATTGCAGAAAAGAAATGAATAGAGGGTAATTTTATTTCATAATTTTATGCTACTCTGAATTTTTCAGATTTTTTTGAGATCCAAAACTATTTTTAAATAATTATTGAAGTGCGGCCACGCCCCCTTGAGGCGTCAATAGGCGTCTAGGCCCTATCATTTTTATTAAGTATTCAGGGGTGCCAACTTAAATTACAGAAATTTTAATAATTACTTAAAAATAGTTCCGGAACTAGAAAAAAATAATCTGGAAAAATTCAAAGTAGCATAATTTGGTACCTTCTATTCACTTGTGTAATAAATTTTTTTTCATGCAGGCTGTCCATTTTAAAATTGACTTACGGCATCTTATGTTACAGTTGTATGCTCTCCGAAGACAATCATTGGCGAACGTCTTACACTGTCCGTTGTCAGTCCTACCACACACTGGACGGTAATCCTTGGTACAGAATTTTGGACACGGACGGTCGCACTTTCGCGAAGACCTGGCCGATACCATTGCAGCCAACAGAACCAGCCCTGTGAAGAAATAATTAAATAAAGAATCTGGAATTTTTGCATTACATATATTTTGATAGAGGATCTCGAATTTTGTAATATCAAAATGATGAAACAAAGACTAGACTGAGACCGTGCCATGGTTAAGTCTGTATTACACGATACAATTTTTGCATACAATTTTTCTTATATGAAATTTTCATATCAATACAAACAAATGGAGTTAACGTTTTCTTGTAATGAAAAATTGTATGCAAAATTTTATCGTCTAAAGCCGGTATTACACCATACAATTTTTCTAACTATTGCATACAATTTTTCCTTACAAGAAAACTTAAACTCCGTTTGTTTATATGTAGATGAAAATATCTTGCAAGGAAAAATTGTATGCAAAATTGTATGGTGTAATACTGGCTTAATACTACAATGGCTTTAGTAGTATATAGATCGACGAAAATCACGTTTCTCAACTAGAAAAAAAAATACGCTTTTCCACTATATGTGGCTTTGGACTATTGCACTTCAGTTCTATTGACAATTCAAACTTTAGCGTCGTCCATCCTGACTGAGGTTTCCACGTTTCCCTCAGTCACACCAAATACCAAGTTGGATTGCAAGGACGTGGCGACCCTAGTTATCAATGAGACTGAGAAAAGCTTAAGTTAGGGTTTAGGGAAGAAGGTTCAGGTTTTCAAACTTGGTGAGTAATTACATTTAATTAGTAAGTAGAAGTACCCAATGGACAACTTACATGCAAATTTTTTTTTGCAAAAATAAAAAGAATTATGCCATTCTGAATTTTTTCAGATATTTTGGAGTCTCGGAACTATTTTTAAATAATTATTGAAATTATCTAAGTTATGTTGGCACCCCTGGATCCTTAATAAAAAGGATAAGGCAAAAACGCCTATTGAAGCCTCCAGAGGGCATGGCCGCACTCTTTCAATAGTTATTGAAAACTAGTTCCAGGACTCAAAAAAATCTGAAAAAATTCAGAGTAGCATAATTTGGTACCCTCTATTCAATTCTGCAATAAAATTTTTTCAAGTATGTTGTCCATTACTCACCAAATAATACAATCAGAGACAGCTTCATGATTCCACGCATATAATAAAAAATCAGACGATACTAGTCTTTATATATATATAGTGCCAGCTAATAATAAGGAAGTACATTGTTTATATTGCTATATTTTTATAAAGCACGTAAGCATGTACATTTAATTGCAAAATATTATTTATTAAGTTAATTATTAATATACTATTGACACACACCATCAGTCATCGCTCGTCAGAAGTATTTTTTTATTTAAGTAACTTTTGGTGTCATAAAGTTAGAGTGAACCTAGTGGTAACTGCTGGAACTAATATATATGCGTCTGGCGAGGATTGCTGAATATCATGTATATATGATTCATATTGTAAAATCATGTAAATGCTCTGTCAGCAGCCACAGCTTAATTTTACAGAAATGACAACACCATAATTAATAGTCAAATATCATTTCATTATGCAAAAAAAAAAAAAAAAACAAGAAACAAATAAAAAAAAAAAACAGTAATTTGTGTTTGAGGAAAATTGATATCAAATTTAAAATTTATAACACGCCATGTTAATTTTCAAAATAGATTTTTCATCCATTAAAATCAATTTATCTCAATAACCAACTTTTACAGTCTTTACAGCTAACTGAGATATTTATGATAAATACTCTCTAATATGGCGGAGGAGCTGTGATAGTTTTGAAAAACATCAGCTAAAGGGTTTTGTTAGGAAAAAAATAAACTCTTCAGTTTTGGCAAATCACCCCCTTTGAGCCTACCTGCCAGCCTGAATTGTAGCATTTGTAGCACATCAGTTGCATCATATGAGTTAAAGTTTGCGGGTTCGAATCCTGGTCTACTTTTCACCCCTTTTCCAGGGTTCGGACAAGTGCCCTGCATTCGGGAGGTACACCTTAGGGTGTGCCGGGCTGCTTGTTACAGGTTTCCAGGGTTTCCTGTAGCTTAAAATATATGCCTGATGAGTGGAAGTTTCAATTGGCCGCTCTTATTCGTACGAGTTCCGAGTTTGTTATAGGTGAGGATTATGTAAAAAGGTCCAAGAGTTGACAAGTTGAACCATATTTCCTGGTTTTCACATAATTATGTTATAGTCTTTACCCAAGGAATGTAGGTTTGGATACTCATTTGTCTGAAATTCAAAAACCCAGAATTCAAAAACTTAAAAATTGAATAAAAAACAAAAGGACACTACAAAAATTACGAAAAAAAAATAATATAGTACCTGCATAGATCTAACAGAAACTGTAATAAATTTTTTTGGAAGAATTTTTTGTTCAGAGCTAGGTTTTTTTATCCTTGGCGTGCAGTTTTTTTCGGTATGTGCATGCGTCGACGGAAAAAATTCTAGTTTAAAAATACCTCCAAACTTTTGATTGCAGAAATTTTCAGTGTCAAAGTGCAAAGTGTAATTTAAACTAATTTATCGAATTATTTATAATTTTTATATATCTAGATAATTACCTATAAGATCTCGTACTATAGATTTTAAATTTTAAACAGATTTTTCTTAAAAAAATAACCTATGATCTATGATTTTACCTTCAAACTGTTAAAACTAATACAAAAAAATGTGTTTTGCTGAATAACTTCCCTGTCTACTGTCATTTGATGAGAAATTCAATTTTTATGGTGTGAAAAATTGTTAGGTAAAATAAATTATAATTAACATCTAAATATTTATCATAAAATTTAAAACCTGAATTACTTATTACAAAAATTAAAGTTATATTAATAAAGGATACAAAATAATAAAAATATAAATATTAAAATTAATTTCAATTTTTTATTTACATGTTCTCTTTATTAAATAAAATATCTCATATTGAGATAATACAAATTTTAATGCCAAAATAATGAATTTTTTTAAGATATTAAAATATAATTTAATGGACAACGTACATGAATTTTTTTTATTGCATAAATGAATAGAGGGCACCAAATTATGCTACTCTGAATTTTTTGAGATTTTTCTTTTGAGACCCGGAACTATTTTTAAATAATTATTGAAAGTTCTGTAAGTTAAGTTGGCACCTCTGAATATTTAATAACAAGGATAGGTCCAAGACGCCTATTGACGGTCCCAGGGGGCGTGGCTGCACTTTCAATAATTATTAAAAATTAGTTCTAACTTTCAAAAATTTTTGAAAAAATTCAGAGTAGCATAATTTGATAGCCTCTATTCATATCTGCAATAAAAAAATTTCATGTAGGTTGTCCAATATATCATGTTTGTTCATTTTTAATCGTTAAAGTTTCAGTCCTCTGTATATGCGCACTGGTGAGAGCCGATGGATCTGCAGTACAATGCAAATTGTACATTATCAAATTATAGTTACTAAAATAGGCATATGCATATGCGTGTACTCTATTACATAAATATTAAAGTCAGTGTTAATGTGTGGTGCTGCATAAAAGTTCAAGGAGCGGCGGAGATTGCCCAGCATACATATGGTATTTAAAAGTACATGAACTTAATATGTCTACTTCGCCTTATAATACGATTTATATCATTAAAAAAATGTTAGAGAACAATTGCAGTTCCAGTTGCATAGTAAATATTCAGAGAAAAATTTGTGTATAGTAAAATTAATAAAACAATTACATAAGAATACAGTTATTGTTCAAAAATATATATTTTTTTATTCAAAATAATTAATAAATTTTAATTTTTAGTCAAAAGAATCCCAAATCAGGAGAAGTCTGGTTTTATTCCAAGATCAAGGAATGATAGATTTGCAGTTCTTATCGTTCTTGCTGCACTTTCCTTTCTTGTAACGGCGATAAGCTGTAAAGAAATAACGTGTATTAAATAACATGAAATAAATTAAATTTAATTTTTATAAAATTACTGATATTATAATTCTGATTTCTTCTGATTTTATCAAGAAATTATTTTTGCTCTGACATTTAGATAAGACGAGGAAAATACATCAAAATCACATCTATTAAAATATTTTTGTTTGTCGGGCAACAGAGTCAGCTGATTTTGCGGTGTTTCCACCATCCTATCCAAACCTATGTAAAAAAACTCAAAATTGCTTTCTTGGCACTGAAGAAATTTTTTAGAGGAAAATAAGTTCTTCATTTATTATCAGAAGACCATCATGAAATGGGAAGGTAGGAGATATTTTCAAATTAATAGCTTTAATAGTTACAGAGGAAAAATTCAAATTTTCTAACTTGGAGGCTTATGGAGAAAATTTTCCCTCCGGGGAACACTTGAAGCCTCCATGACTGGTTGGTCCGCAAGTCAATACATCAATCCATTCATAAAGCGTACAATTTTACTCAGTATTTTTAGGTCTCAAATAATAATAAAAAAATGTAAATAGTGGTTTTAACGCTTTGTGAATGTCACCATTATGAAAAAGTACCATTAAATTTGTCATTATAATTGTGTTACAAGCAGCTCAAAAGGCACAAAAATCGAGTTATTCAACAAAAAAACTATCCCTGCAAAGTATGGATAAAATACTGAACACTATTCATAAAATAAGACTTGTGTAATTATATGTGATAATTGTAAACAAATTATAAACATCCACAGAAATTATATATCATTATAATTTTTAATATTTTTAAATACTGGAAATGACAAAAATGCTTATCATAAATTTATTTACATATATATAGTATCCGACAAGATCTATGTTTGTAAATAGTGGTGACGATTCAAGAATGATCAAATAATTATTTTTAATTTCTAATTCATGTAACAAAAACAATTCATCAATGGACAACCTATATGAAGATTTTTTATTGCAGAAATGAATAGAGGGTAATTTTATTTCATAATTTTATGCTACTCTGAATTTTTTTAGATTTTTTTGAGATCCAGAACTATTTTTAAATAATTATTGAAGTGCGGCCACGCCCCCTTGAGGCGTCAATAGGCGTCTAGGCCCTATCATTTTTATTGAGTGTTCAGGGGTGCCAACTTAAATTACAGAAATTTTAATAATTACTTAAAAATAGTTCCGGAACTAGAAAAAAATAATCTGGAAAAATTCAAAGTAGCATAATTTGGTACCTTCTATTCACTTGTGTAATAAATTTTTTTTCATGCAGGTTGTTCAATTTAAAATTGACTTACGGCATCTTATGTTACAGTTGTATGCTCTGCGAAGACAATCATTGGCGAACGTCTTACACTGCCCGTTGTCAGTCCTACCACACACTGGACGGTAATCCTTGGTACAGAATTTTGGACACGGACGGTCGCACTTTCGCGAAGACCTGGCCGATACCATTGCAGCCAACAGAACCAGCCCTGTGAAGAAATAATTAAATAAAGAATCTGGAATTTTTGCATTACATATATTTTGATAGAGGATCTCGAATTTTGTAATATCAAAATGATGAAACAAAGACTAGACTGAGACCGTGCCATGGTTAAGTCTGTATTACACGATACAATTTTTGCATACAATTTTTCCTTATATGAAATTTTCATATCAATACAAACAAATAATGGAGTTAACGTTTTCTTGTAATGAAAAATTGTATGCAAAATTTTATCGTCTAATACTGGCTTTAGAGATCGACGAAAATCACGTTTCTCAACTAGAAAAAAAAATACGCTTTTCCACTATATGTGGCTTTGGACTATTGCACTTCAGTTCTATTGACAATTTAAACTTTAGCGTTGACCATCCTGACCGAGGTTTTCACGTTTCCCTCAGTCACACCAAATACCAAGATGGATTGCAAGGACGTGGCAACCCTAGTTATCAATGAGACTGAGAAAAGCTTAAGTTAGGGTATAGGGAAGGTTCAGGTTTTCAAACTTGGTGAGTAATTACATTTAATTAGTAACTAGAAGTACCCAATGGACAACTTACATGCAAATTTTTTATTGCAAAAATAAAAAGAATTATGCCATTCTGAATTTTTTCAGATATTTTGGAGTCTCGGAACTATTTTTAAATAATTATTGAAATTCTCTAAGTTATGTTGGCACCCCTGGATCCTTAATAAAAAGGATAAGGCAAAAACGCCTATTGACGCCTCCAGAGGGCATGGCTGCACTCTTTCAATAATTATTGAAAACTAGTTCCAGGACTCAAAAAAATCTGAAAAAATTCAGAGTAGCATAATTTGGTACCCTCTATTCAATTCTGCAATAAAATTTTTTCATGTATGTTGTCCATTACTCACCAAATAATACAATCAGAGACAGCTTCATGATTCCACGCATATAATAAAATCAGACGATACTAGTCTTTATATATAGTGCCAGCTTATAATAAGGAAGAACATTTGTTTATATTGCTATATTTTTATAAAGCACGTAAGCATGTACATTTAATTGCAAAATATTTTGCAATTAAATATATATTAATATATTAATATATTAATATATACTTTTGATGTTTAAAAACATCAAAAGTATATGCTACCCACAAAAAAGGCCCATTAACAAACATTGATAATTATAGACAAATTTCAAATACTTCAGTTTTTGGTAAAATTCTTGAACATACTTTAGACGACCAACTCACTACTTATCGAGTTGAAAATAATTTAATTACCCCCTGTCAGCATGGATTTTTAAAATTCCGATCTACAGATACTGCAATGTTCGATTTATTAAATCATATATATGCAGCGCTAGACCGTAAACAATATTGTATTGCAATATTTTTTGATTTATCGAAAGCCTTCGATAGTTTGGATAAAAATATTTTATTGCATAAGCTTGATAATATTGGTGTTGGAGTATCAAGTCGCAACTTGATAGATTCATATTTGACAAACCGTGAACAATATGTTGAAATTAATGCAATAATCAATGAGGAAAATCAAACTTATAAATCAGAAAAATTGCCCATAAAACTTGGTGTGCCTCAAGGAGGAAAAATTTCAGCTTCCCTTTTTAATACGGGAACAAATGATTTACCTGATTATATAAAAAATGCTAAATTGGTGGTATATGCTGATGATACAACGGCTGTAGTTACAGCCGATATATAGTGAAATTGAATTAATTCACAAAGTTAAACTTACTATAAATGAAGTGCACATGTGGTGTACAAATAATAAACTTATGCTGAACACAGCAAAAACTGAATATATTCAATTTCACTCTCCCAGGCAAATTCCAACACATAGCTATTTACTACATTTATCCGGAGAAATTATTAAAAGAGCCGAGTCGGTCAAATTTCTTGGATTGTACATCAATGAATGCTTGGATTGGACTACACATGTTAATATTTTATGTAAAAAGCTAAATTCAGCTAATTTTATGTTGTATTCAATTAGAAATTATGTTTCTCATGAAACATTGCTAACTATATATTATGCACATTTTTATTCACATTTAGCATATGGTATAATTAATTGGGGATGCAGAACTGAGCTATTAACTCGTTGTTTTATTTTACAAAAGAGAGCTCTTAGAACAATATTAAGGCTCCCAAAGGGACAGTCTTGTATTTCACACTTTAAAGCCAATAATATGTTAACTGTCCCTTGCATTTATATCTTAAATTGTGCCTCTTTTAAAAAAAATAATCCAAGTTTTTATGTTCAAAATGATTGTTTCCACAATTATAATACTAGACATAAATTGAATGTTGCTACTGAAAAACATAATTCCGAATTCTTCAAAAACTGTTCTCTGTACCGAACAGTTAAATTTTTCGAATTTTTACCTAATTGTCTTAAAGAAATAGAAAGTAATAAACTATTTCGAACTAAACTGAAAAAGGTATTGATATCCAAAGAGTTTTATTCCATAAAGGCTTTCGAGAGTAATAAATTATCTGAGAGAATTCTGTTGGAATAAATAAACAACAATCAGAAACTTAATCAATTCAAGTCTTGAATCATGATAAAATAAAAATTGTTGATAATAATTCGCAAAAAATAATGGATAGTGTTTTTAGCTGAAATTGAATTTGTTCTTCCCCCTAATTTTCTTTTTGTTATGTTAAAGATAAATAATTGTATTTGCTCATTATGTATGTTATGATATTGTGTGTGTTGTTTTGTATTTATATTAAAACTTGACGTGAACATATGTTTGTCCTGCACAACCTGTAAAAGTTCAAAATGAATAAATAAAAATAAAATAAAAATTTATTAAGTTAATTATTAATATACTATTGACACACACCATCAGTCATCGCTCGTCAGAAGTAATTTTTTATTTAAGTAACTTTTGGCGTCATAAAGTTAGAGTGAACCTAGTGGTAACTTCTGGAACTAATATATATGCGTCTGGCGAGGATTGCTGAATATCATGTATATATGATTAATATTGTAAAATCATGTAAATGCTCTGTCAGCAGCCACAGCTTAATTTTACAGAAATGACAACACCATAATTAATTGTCAAATAACATTTCATTATGCAAAAAAAAAAAAAAAAAAAAAAAAAAAAAAAAAAGAACAGTAATTTGTGTTTGAGGAAAATTGATATCAAATTTAAAACACGCCATGTGTTGATCAATTTTCAAAATACGATTTTTCATCCATTAAAATCAATTTATCTCACTAACCAATCTTTACAGTCTTTACAGCTAACTGAGATAAATACTCACTAATATGGCGAAGGAGCTGTCATAGTTTTGAAAAACATCAGCTAAAGGGTTTTGTTAGGAAAAAAATAAACTCTTCAGTTTTGTCAAATCACCCCGT
Source organism: Siphlonurus alternatus (assembly GCA_949825025.1). NCBI lineage: Eukaryota > Metazoa > Arthropoda > Insecta > Ephemeroptera > Siphlonuridae > Siphlonurus > Siphlonurus alternatus. The sequence continues at coordinate 9,238,933 of OX463783.1, forward strand.
TTGAGCCTACCTGCCAGCTTGAATTGTAGCATATGTAGCACATCGGTTGCATCATATAAGTTGAAGTTTGCGGGTTCGAATCCTGGTCTACTTTTCACCCCTTTTCCAGGGTTCGGACAAGTGCCCTACATTCGGGAGGTACACCTTACAGTGTGCCGGGATTCCTGTTACAGGTTTCCATAGTTTTCAGGGTTTTCTAAGCTTATAATATGTGCCTATTGAGTGGAAGTTTCAATTGGCCGCACTTATTCGTACGAGTTCCGAGTTTGTATAGGTGAGGATTATGTAAAAAGGTCCAAGAGTTGGCAAGGTCAACCAAATTTCCTGTTTTTCACATATTATGTTATAGCCTTTACCCAAGGAATGTAGATTTGGATATTCATTTGTCTGAAATTCAAAAACCCAGAATTCAAAAATTTATAAATTGAATAAAAAACAAAAGGACACTACAAAAATTACGAAAAAAAAAATATAGTACCTGCATAGATCTAACAGAAACTGTAATAAATTTTTTTGGAAGAATTTTTTGTTCAGAGCTAGGTTTTTTTATCCTTTTTTTCGGTATGTGCATGCGTCAACGGAAAAAATTCTAGCTCAAAAATTCCTCCAAAATTTTTATTGCAGAAATTTTCAGTGCCAAATTGCAAAGTATAATTTAAACTAATATATCGAATTATTTATAATTTTTATATATCTAGATATTTACCTATAAGATCTCGTACTATAGAATTTAAATTTTAAACAGATTGTTCTTAAAAAAAATAACCTATGATCTATGATTTTACCTTCAATCTGTTAAAACTAATACAAAAAAAATGTGTTTTGCTGAATAACTTCTCTATCTACTGTCATTTCATGAGAAATTCAATTTTTATGGTGTGAAAAATTGTTAGGTAAAATAAATTATAATTAACAGCTAAATATTTATCATAAAATTTAAAACCTGAATTACTTAATTATTACAAAAATTAAAGTTATATTAATAAAGGATACAAAATAATAAAAATTTAAATATTAAAATTAATTTCAATTTTTTATTTACATGTTCTCTTTATTAAATAAAATATCTCATATTGAGATAATACAAATTTTAATGCCAAAATAATGAATTTTTTTAAGATATTAAAATATAATTTAATGGACAACGTACATGAATTTTTTTTATTGCATAAATGAATAGAGGGCACCAAATTATGCTACTCTGAATTTTTTGAGATTTTTTTTGAGACCCGGAACTATTTATTATTGAAAGTTCTGTAAGTTAAGTTGGCACCTCTGAATATTTAATAAAAAGGATAAGTCCAAGACGCCTATTGACGGTCCCAGGGGGCGTGGCTGCACTTTCAATAATTATTAAAAATTAGTTCTAACTTTCAAAAATGTTTGAAAAAATTCAGAGTAGCATAATTTGATAGCCTCTATTCATATCTGCAATAAAAAAATTTCATGTAGGTTGTCCAATATATCATGTTTGTTCATTTTTAATCGTTAAAGTTTCAGTCCTCTGTATATGCGCACTCGTGAGAGCCGATGGATCTGCAGTTCACATCACAAACACCGTCCTTGTACCATCTGTACTCTGTAACATGATAATCAATCGATTAGCAAAAATTTAATTAAAATTTAAAGTATTCAATATTTGTTATGGTTATTAAAATCAAGTTGTTTGTAAACAAAGTATTGCTAAGTATAAAGACCGGTGCTTTTCTATGGGGCGATGTAATAGGGGGTGAGGAAGGCGCACTTGCTTCAATCTCGTATGGCGGCCATGTTGGCTTGGAAAAATTGCTTTCCTGCAGCGATTAAATCTCACCGTGATTTTTTCATACCAACATGGCCGCCGTATGACATTAAAGCAAGTGCGCATTTTTCGCCCCGCCAAGCCCCGCTGGACATCGCTCCATGGAAGAGCAAAAGTTAATGTCTCTACGTTGAAAGAAACAACTTGAGACAGTAAATTTTTGTTGATTTAAATAATTTATATATTATATTTACTTATGTAAAATTACCGTTAATTGTATAAGTGATACAAATTACTATGGCAAATTTAATAATGAATTTACGTTATGTGCTGTAGTTGGCAAAATCAGGTACAGATAAAGATGAAAAAGCTTAATTTGTTAGATATTTATAAAAAATGTTTATTACAACCAGGGCATGTATAGAAGATCCTTGTTAAATTTGTTCATGACTCCTTAAAAAAAATATTGTTGAGTTTATAGATCGTAATATTCTGTACTAAAATTTTTGCTGGTAAAATAAATACAGTTTATAAAATTTAATTATACTCTAATAAATCTTTAACAGCATTATTTTTGGACTTAATTGATTATTTTATGGTTAATTTAATAAAAATCTTGGCCTTAGTAGGACTGTATTGTTGATTTTTATCAATAAAAATAATTATAATAAAATTAAAATAAGTATAGTACATTCTCTACTTCATATTAACACTTACGGCATCGATGATTTCTGTTATACAATCTACGAAGACAATCATTGGCGAACGTTTTACATCCATGATTTCGAGATTTTCCACACACTGGCACGTATTCGTAAGTACAAGCATCCTGGCATCTTCTACCAGCGGATACAATCACCGCCAGAAGGACAACCAGACCTGAGGATGATATTTGTTATATTAGAGCTTTAATTGAATTTCATGCATTTTTAATACCACATAATGTCTAAAATGGAGATCTACAGAGGTCACGTGACCTGAGGGTCATTCACATCGCCTGTGACGTCATTGATCTGTTTGATAAAACAAAAGATTAACATAACTATATAATGCTTATAATCAATCACATTGCTATGGAAACAAGCAACAATATTTAATATTGTTTACAAGCGTTATAGTAATAGTTTTTTGACCTAAAAGTTACATGACGTCATAGACAGCACCTCCAGGTCACGTGACCTCATTAAATATTCATTCTAGCCATGATCTGGTATTTTTTTAAAAAATATTATATGAAATTCATAGGTATAATTTTTTATCTCTATCGAGCTATTATAGTACAAAAATAGTATATATGCTTCACAATTAGATGCAGCTGTATTCATAGAAATTATATAAAAAAGAAATAAATTAAAACAAAATTAATAAATAAAATTAATTCAAGTTAATAAAAGTTTAGTTAATAAAAGTAGAGAAAATATATAGAACATAAAATATAATTTATATATTTTTGGTTTGAAGAAATTTAACTTCTTTAATAAAAAATGTTTCTCCAGTTTTATATGGCTTCATGACAGTGAAAAAATGCGTACTTTTTAAAGTGTAAATAGACAAAAATATGGATACAAAATTTAATTATCCTAATTTTTGATGATAAATTTAATTAATCTTGAAAACATTTTAACTCGTGATTTACAATGAGAACTCACCACATAAGATTAGGAATTGACACTTCATGTTGTTTCAATAACGCGTCTTACAATTGTAAAGTAAACGAACGTTTATATACAGAGTCTTGAAGGGAGAAAGGCACGTCTGTTTACATTGTTGTATTTGTATCAAACACGAATACATTGTTATGTTGATATATTTTGCAATTGTTTTTAATTGCATTATTATTTATTCATTTTGATATTAGCAAATGTTGGAATTTTTCCATTGCTTTAAATGTCACTAAACAGAAGACAAAATATTATTTATGTGTTACTCATGCAGTATTCTTATGCATGAATATTAAATATTTATAAGCTATAAAAATGAATTGAAGTAGTCTTTTGTCATTGATAAAATCAACACATAAAAAAAATGAAATTACAATAATGTTGCGCTCTCAGAAAAAAAACACAGTAAAAATTAATTAATTTTCGTAATCAGGGTTGAAAATGAATCTTTCTTTTTAAGGCTGTATTTTAATATTTTATTGGGGATCATTTGTTTTTTAATATTTTATAATTATATTATAAATATCAATATTACATGAAAAATAACTTCCAAAACTTATCAATATCATTATTTAAACAACTTCATCTCGTTAATCAATGTTTTGTAATATTGTTGCATTATATGAACACAAATTCGTGATTGATAACAATGCTCCTTTATCAGTCATACGTGCAGTGCCCCCAACAATGTTATCTGTCTTGGGTTATAAAACGATCAGAAACTCACATTGTTGACACAAGTTCAAACATGAAGTCTGTCCTCATTTTGTTTGGTAAGTTAATGGAATTTTTATTAAAATTAAATATTTTTTACATCTAAAAGAATGAAAAAAAATTAACTAACCTAGTGCTGAAATACATAATTATTGTTGATTTCTTGATTGAATATTTATTGTCCTGTAAGAAAAAACAAAACTTAATAATTATTAATTATTTACATATACATAAAAAAAACAGCTAGCTAGGGCCCTAGTTGAAAAATGACGTTTATAATACAACTCATCCTTTACACTTCTAAACCTAATATTTTTACCTCTATAACACATCTTATTTTCTCTTCACTCAAAGTAAGGATGAAATGGAGACAATATTTTTAACATTCTATTTAAAAAAAAAAAAAGAGGAAAATGGGCATAATCTTATTGTTCCTCTTCTTATTTCCTCTAAAATGGTGCAAAATAGGAGGAAATTAAACGGGAAGAGAACTTAAACCAAGGATCTTATACTATGGATAGGCTAGGTCTATATCAGTAGCATTATAGCTGCTGAGGCAAAAGGCCATGGTATCATGGCAGCCGAGCGCAATGTTATGTATTGGTTTGGCTTTACAGGCCATGGTATAAGATGGCGGATATCCTATTTTTCTACCACCCACTCAATGACGGCAGTGCCCTCACCTATCCATATATTAAGTATACAACATCCTTGGCTTAAACGCTAATAAAAGATGAAATTTATTTTGACTCGTTTTCGTTTCAGCGTCGTTCAAATTACACGACATTCTCTCACTGTGGATTCTGTCGCTAGGCTTGCTCCTGCTGGCTGTGACGGTCACTTCTCAGACCCAGGAGTGCCGTTACAAATGTACCACCGACTACCGGCCTGTGTGTGGGGTGGGACGTAGGGGCTGTTGTAGGACGTTCACAAATGACTGCTTTCGTCTCTCCTTCAACTGCCAGAACCGTTGTCGTGAGTACCCTACTTTTGTGAGTCCTCTTCCAAACCGGGGCGGCCATGACCTAAGCAATCCATCCCAGCATTCGCCTGGTTGTGACTGAGAAAACTATGGAAACCTCAGTCAAGATGGTCGGCAATTGATGGAGGATGCCATCAATCACCTCCCGGATGCACGAGTGGGTGTTCTTTAGCAACCGCCACTTGTGAAAAGTTTGGCAATGCATGGCTGGGATCGAACTCACGACCATCCGATTACGAATCAGAGGCGTATACCACTGCGTCAAGTGCCCGGTCTTTATATAAGTTTTCCTTAGAAATGAACATCCTCAATTAATTAATTTATGTAACGTAAACTGAATAAAATTTAGACCAAAAGAAAAAAAAAGTGAAGGCTGCTGTAGTAAGAAAATGTTTAGTTCTTAATTTATAATTTTTTTAGTTATAATAATATATGCTGATTCGAATATACAATATGTCTACCAACCACAATTTATAAATTTATGTAATGTATAGTAATAAATAATAATTCAATACCTTATAAGAGATTTAGTACATATTAAAATAATTTTAAATGAATTTATTTTGCGGATGTTGGAAATATTTTCTGAAATACTCAGAGCATGAAGTGCCCCCTTCCCTCACTTTTTTACCAACTTAAATTAACTTTGAGTGCTATTTTTATTTTTCAGGTTACGACTTTTTGAAGGACGGTGCTTGTGATGAGAACTGTAACACCATTTTTACCATTCCTGAAGCGGCTTAAATAGGTGACCAGTGCATTGTGGGACGTAAAAAGATCTGGCAAATCCTAGTTAATGTTGGTGTTTTTTTTTATGTTGAGCCAATTAACAATTAAGGAACAATTCAATATAATATATATTATATATAAAGTTGAAAATTGTAATTATTTCCTTATACAATATTTATCAAAATAAATAAATAAATAAATGAAATAAAAAATTAAAAGATGAAATTATTTTTATTTTAAACTAACAAAAATTTGTTAATTAATATCTAATATTACACTCCTTAACCAAAACTAAATATAGGTTATATTTTCAATTTGCCCAGTTTATTTACTTGATATGGCATACATATATTATGCATACAGTACCATATATGCACAACATGTCTCAAGATCTCTTTGTAGATACTGTTGCATATTTATTTATTTACAGTGTATGTACAAAGTAATGAATAAATACTCACAACACTAAGTATATAAGTTTACAATGTTGATTTATTTCTAATTTATTTAAGGTTACTTTAGGTATACATATTTTAGTCCAACGATTATAGAGGGAGACTAGTTACTGTATTCCCAAATCTTGAACGGTTAGTAAAATAACCAACTATTCCTTAAGTTTTTCCTGCATCGTCCAAACCAAAACAGAGCGTTAAAAAACAAAACGTACAGAAATGTTCAATTAATTTTCAAATCCAAGAATTAACGTTTAAAAATCAATCTCATGCGATTCTTTGCTAACTTAATTTATTTTGTATTATGTATAGTCAATATATCTGCAGTAAATTTAATATTGCAACGCTGAAGACATATTTTTAGATAATTAAAAGTCTAATAAATGTTATTATGCTGAAGAAGTTTTGAGAAATGTACTATAATGCAGTTGGTTGATTTAAAAACAGCAGTATGATATAGAACAGTCGCAAAACTCACTACATTTAACAATTATTTCTGAATAACAGTAATTAAATATGTGATCAGGTCTTCTCCGTCTCCCCCCATACGATTATTATAGTTTATGATTTCTGATTATTTTTTTTACTGATATAACAATTTTAGGATTGTAACTATTATAATTTGTTATGTATCCATCAATGTATCCACAATTCTGTATTGTGTTCTGTAGATCAAAACAATTAAAATAATTAATATTAATGTTTAATTATACCATCATGCAAATTATAATCATATTTTTTAAACCTTCATATTTCATTTTTAAATTAATGAAGTTAAGAATATGAAAAATATATAAATAAAAGACAATTATTTTTTACATAATTCTTTATTTTTTTATTATGTATTATGTTTAATAATTACAGCTCAAAAGTTACAGTTAGGTACAATTAGTCATATACTTTAGTAAGACAGTGTGATTAGTACAGCACCATACGGTTGTAAAAATTTTGATTAATGGCATTAATAATTGCTAATTATTTCCCGATAATAACCTAAAATATTTTCACATCTAAAGATAATGGAGGAACTGATTAAAAAAAGTCAAATTTGTAAGTTTTCAAATTTTTAGTGTTTTTTAGATGCTGATTTTCCTGAATTTTAAATAAAATTATCGCAGTCCCAATGATAACCGTCCAATTTAAATCTTAATATTTTTTAGAAACTTGATCCTAATTTTTCTTTTTTAAAATTTTATATTATTTTTTTTATGAGAGTGCTCTGAAAAGATGAAAACGGTGAACTATCTACTAAGAATGGTGCCATTAACCCTTAAAATTGTACAATCATGTAAAAAAATGTTAGACATTATGCAGTGTGTGTTGATCCATGGCTAATTATTCTTCATACATAAAATAATTAATGACATCAATAATTAAGACATTGGACACGTCAATGTTCCTCTACTAGGTAGTTAAAGTAATGTAACCAGAAGAGAACGTTGTCCCCATCTTCCACATAGAAGTGATCGACAGCTGAAACAAATACATTATTTTTAATTTGCTGATTTTTAGCACTCAACTTTGATTTTTAGTATTAAAAAAAATTGCTTTGAAAATATTCCACTCGGGGTTTGAAGAACAAAGTGCGCAGTTCACAAATACACACGCACATGAAATTAGAATTAATTCAAAAGCAACTTTTTGTAAAGTGATGCTATATAGACCGAACTTAAGTGACGGCACCTTAACGCATCTTGTATATATTATGTAGAAAAATTTTTGAGGCAAAATAGGCGCGGATCCAAGGGGGGGGGAAGGGAGGGATGACGAGCCGCGCACTGAATCTGCCCCTCGTTATAAGAATGAATTGAAGACGCGGATCCAGAAAAAAAATTTGGGGGTGCCATCATCATAAAGCCAATGTTAAAAAAAAAAAGTGAAGAAGATTTCTATATTGCCCATATGTTAAATCCAAAATTTCAGGGGGACCGCGGCCCCCCCGGCCCCCACTCCCCTGGATTTGCGCCTGGCTGGGGGCTTATTACGCGTCACTCACTCTTGGGAATGAAGTACTGGTTTTCCGGTTTTACAGCTGGATCAGGAGGTCCTGGCAGTTTGTAGATCATCCAGAAGATGAAACCCGCTTTGTTTTCTTGCATGCCGTTGATGGTGGTGATGTACACTCTGTGATTTGTGTAGTTTTCGATTGCAACGAACCTGAGACAGTCAATTATGTTAAAGGAGGGTAACGGCTTCAGCTGTTATATTTTTATCGATTTTCAAATAGTATCATGGCACAAAAAAAATTCATGCCTTTTACAGCCGTTAACAATTAAAAAATGAGCAAAGTAAGGTTTATGACGTCAGCCGCAACATTAACAAACGCTCTGGGTGTATGTGACGTCAAAAGCTCCACTTTGGTCGGCGCGCGTTTTGAATATTAAAGTAGATATAAAATAATCAGTTTAGGTAATTTGTAAAATAGGCAATCTGCATTGCGAACAAATTTTTTAAATTCACCTTTCAAGCATTCTAACTTATTAGAAAAAGATTTACTTTTATTTGACAAATAAGAAATTTAATTTTAGAAGATAACTGTCATCTCAGTTTTCTCTGTTAATTTTGTTCCATTGTGTAATATTTTTTTTAACAATTTTGAACATTTTCAACATGGCTGCCGTGAAATCCAAGTTTATCATGGGCTGCTCTCAGATTGACATCTTTAAAGTTGATTAGCAAAAAATAATGTTGAGTTGGCCCTATAGCGATAGTTTGCAATACAAAGCTTGGTGTTTTTACTAATACATTCCGAAAAAAATATATATCAATCTCAAACAGGATTTCGAGCTATGAGTACTTTTCTGCAAAAATTCCATAAAATATCAGTTTTACATGTTAATCAAATGGGGAGCAAAAGCTTGATTATCTCAAAATATTATTGCGTTACCTACCCTGAATTTTATTTAATAATTCTAATTAGCTTTTTTAAAGATTGAAAATTATAAATTATAACAGTACTCTCATGCAAATCAAACTTTGATTATCTCAACGATGACGTCATACTTACTCGTATCTCTCGTCTGCCAGTTCTGCTATTTTCATCATGTCCAGGTAAGATGCATTGTAGGGCACGGTCACTATCCTGTTAGCGTTAAAATGTGCCCGCTCAGCCCCCTTCTCGGCCCATATCGTGTAGTTGACGTTAACCCAGCGCTGCTCGGGCTCAATGTCACAACTGTAAACATTACATATTATTTACACTTCGAGAAATCACGAACGTTACCCCTGCCTCGTTTGCTAGTGTTGCACGAGAGAAAGAGATATATAGATTTGTAATTTTAGAAAATGTAAGCCATAAAAAAAGTTAAGTTTGCCATGTTCCCAAAAAAAGGGTACGTTCGTGGTGTCTTAATGTACCATTCTGAACATGCACAGTATACCTTAATGTATCGACCTCAAAAAATTTTATTCCATAAATTGATAGAGGGTGCAAAGTTATGCGTCTCTGATTTTTTTCAGATTTTTTAGAGACCGGGAAGTATTGCTAAAAAGTTTTGCTGAGGTCGGGTTTGAACCCAAGTCCCTTTTAGGTCCTATCCTTTTATTAAGAGAGGCGTCCAGAGGCGTCACTTTCTCTATCTATAGTTTCAACAATTCTTTAAAAATGGTTCCCGGACTCTAAAAAATCAAAGTAGAATAATTTCGCACTCTCCTGGTCTCTCCAACATTTCTGAAATATATATTTTTTTTTTTACAAAAAAAATTTCAACAAATTGATGTAATATTTCAGCATTGTCATAGTCCATGAAAGCACCTATATATATATACTAATATATAATTCTGTTTTGGCCTTACCACGTTTTTCATTAACATTTACAATATAAATTGCACTATTTAATAGAAAATATACATAGCTTCAACAAAAATAAGGATGCATATTTTATTTTGAGTGGGGTAAGAAACGCGCGTATTCCATATTATAGTAAATTTATCACATACATGTAGTTTGCTTATAGTTAAAATATAACTAGGGGTGGGGTGTAAACTCGCGCTTACGCTCGTTTGCTTTCAAGTCTTTTAAATAATTTTGTCAATCATACGTTGCCATCTAATATGTAAGTATTCAGTACGTGATATCATAACGGTGTTTTAATGCAAAATGGACAACCTACATGAAAATTTTTTTTGCAGAAATGAATTGAAGGTACCAAATTATGCTACCAAACAAATTATGCTACTCTGATTTTCTCCAGGGTTTTTTTTTTTTTTTTTTTAAACCCAGAACTATTTTTAAATAATTATTAAATGTGCTGCCACGCCCCCTGGAGGCGGCAACAGGCGTCTCTGTCCTATCCTTTTTAATAACGATTCAGGGGTGCCAACTTAAATTACAGAACATTCAATAAGTATTGAAAAATAGTTTGCAGGATTCATAAGAATCTAAAAAAATTCAGAGTAGAGGTGGAGCGCAGCGTAGCGTTGTGCATTGACCGGTTCTCGTTAGATCACCGAAGTCAGGCTACGTCAAGCGTGGTTAATAATTGGATGAGTGACCATTTCAAGTATAAAAATACGTTGCTCCCTCCCTGGGATAAATTCGTGTTGACGCAGTTGTTAGGCCCCTACTATTTTATTATTATTAATAGTTATTTATTTTATTTAATAATATTTTTAAGGAGTTTGGGCAGATTCGAGTTAATTATTTTCTTAGCGTCCGGTTGTGATCGAGCGAGCAAGGCAATGGGCTTACTCCGGACACTGCCCATCTTCAACACAAAGAGGTGGCCGCAGTTGTGATTAAACCTCGTAATGCTATGATGTACTGAACGCGAAATGCCCCTGAAAGTAGGCCACCCCAACCTACATGCCCCTGAAAGTATGCAACCTGCATTAATTACACCTTAATTTGATAACCCCCCTAGACCTAATCGGGAGATGATGCAAGCATTATTTACGAAAATATTCGTTTTATATAAAGTTACCCCTAAAGGTAGGCAACCTTCACTTACATGCCCCTGAAAGTATGCAACCTCAACCTACATGCCCCTGAAAGTATGCAACCCGCATTACTTTCACCTGAATTTTATAACCCCCCCTAGACCTAATTGGGAGTAAATCCGAGCATTATTTACGAAAATAATCAATTTTATATAAAGTTATATAATAATTAAGTCACACCTGAAAGTAGTTTGCTTGGAACGTGCTACCGTGGCATCTCCATCTATGGGAAGAAGATCGAACTTCTGAATGTCTACAATATCTGTGCTCACGTGATTCCATTTGCGGGCGGCCACCATCTTGAAACGATCTTACGCACATATGCGCGCACTTGCGCGGATATTCGCATGCGCATTTCCGCGGACCAATCTTCGCGCGAATTCCACATCACTGCACCGAGCAGTCGGATCCCCTTTCGCAACGTTGCCTCTAAACAGAAGCAGCCAATGGGATGGCAGCAGTCACACAAAGAAAGTTAATGATTTCTGTGGTCACGTGATTCCATTTGCGGGCAGCCACCGTCCAAAACGTCTCGTAACTTTTTGCCTCGCATCTTGACGTATCCAAAAACCCAGATGAGAAGACGCGAAAACACGAACTCGGAGATTGATCAGCTTTCCCGCGGAGGCACACCACCCGGGGGAAATCCGCCCCCGTCCCCCGCCCCCAAACGTGGACCTTAGTGCACGTCACCCTCCCCCGGCGGCCCCCGCCGACGACCCCCCCCAGAAGGTCTCGTCGAGTTCCGAAGGGGGGAAGGGGTCTGTCAAGCCGATCTGGCGTCCGCCATATGAAAAGCATTGGAGATTTGGGGTTTTCAAAGTGCTTCTTAATATATAAGATTATATCTTACGTAATAGCTCCAACAAAACAGGGCTGAAAAAAATAAAAATAAAATTAAAACAATAATTGAAAACAAGATATTAATTAATTATGATAATTTTCTTTAATTTGCACTTGAAATATAATATTACTCTTAAAAAAATTTGGCTGAATTTTGACATCTTATAATCAGTGCATTTTTAACGCCTTAAATCATGCTTTTTTCAGGTGTTTCGTTGAGCATTTTCAGTAGTGAGTATAAGCTATATACTGACAGTATATGCTGACTACTGAATATTGACTACGAAACACCTGAAAAATCATGATTTAAGGCGTTAAAAATATACTGATTATAAGATGTCAAAATTCAGCCAAATTTTTTTAAGAGTGATAACATTAATTATTGAATGAGATTATGCAATGGGTAGTTTCATTATTTTTCTCAACAATTAATTATTTTAATATTTTACAGATTTTACTACATAATATAAAAGGTACAACCTCTTTGCATTCTCATTATTTTATTAGTTGACATAACAAGTAAACATAATATAAAGAACATACCAGTGCTGCAAGAAGGAGGCTGAGACCAATTACAGTCTTCATTCTTGCAAGTTTAGCAACTAATGGCAATTAAGTTATACGACAAGACATTATGTAGTAAATAAATGTGGTTATTTATAAATATTATCAAAATGACTAACTTATTTAATCTTATAGTCGTGCTGTTTAAAAAAACATTGGCTTGGTCTTATCGATGCTTGTTTTAGCACGCATGATGTCATAAGTTATTTAATTGTGATTATGAATATATTTATGTTAATTATCACATTATAGTTTGCATTTATACAAACATAATTTATTTTTTAAATAACATACAGTTAAACAAGCCTTAGATTACGCCTGAGATCACAGACTAGACGTCGCCAAGGCGTAGTAATCTTAATTTTTTAAAAATGTCCCGCAACAAGGTTATTTTAAAGTATGGAATTTTTTAAAAATATTACATGCTTCTATAACATGTATAACTATTGGAAAAAAGTATAAAAAAGTAAGTTTAATTTGATTTCAAAATCGCGTCGCCACCACTTCGACCACTTTGCACCTCTTCCAGACGAAAGCCTGGGGCCAGTGGGGCCGCATGGAGCCGCTGTTGTGACAACACGTCGACACCAAAAATGCTAAAAACTTGAAAAAAAGTGGTGAAATTAAAAAAAATAGGCACCCTTACGCATTTAAAAGTAACATTCTGGATTTATTATAGCTTCTGGAGGCGTATATAGACGTATATTCCGATCTGTCTTTTATTTTAAAACGAACGCCTTTTTTCAGCTCAGCTGATCGGTTAAGTTCGATTCGGTTCGATTTAATTAATCGATTTCGAGCTCCTGTGACGTCACAATAACAAAAATCATGGCAGCGTGCCTTTTCTGTTCTGGTTTTAAAGTTTGCTAAATTAATGAACATTAAACCATGATGTCAGTACTAAAAATAGGTTAAAAGTATATTAGATACTTGGGATGGCCGCTAGGCAAGCGGATTGCCGCGCCCACGGCCGTGGCGTTCTCATAAACCGGCAAACTAAACTAGGGATGTGATGTTTTTTTCTAATCGAGCGCCTATCGTTAAAAAATGAAGGTCGTAACGCAAAACGGTACTATTTTCTATTCAAAATGTCTTCCATACGTAAACTAAGGTTTGTGATACTGTAGTATAATATCTCAATGATAAAGAACAGACGATCGTGAGTTCGAATCCCAGTGAGTTCATTGACTTTGAATTTTAGTAACCGTGCTGCTTTACACGTCTAAACCTTATCTTTTTACCTCTAAGACACATCTTATTTCCTCTTTACTCAAAGGGAGGATGAAATAAAGACAATATTTTTAGAATTTTATGCTCAAGAAGTGGAAAAAAGACGTAACCTCGTCACTCTAAAATGGTGCAAAATAAGAGGAAAAAAAACGAGAGGAGAGCTTAACAGCAAAGAAAAGATGAAATTTATTTCAATTCGGGCAATTTTAGTGATTTTTTTTATAATGGCCATATACATTTGGATTGAGTTATTTATATAGTTAATATATATTTTTTTTATGTAGAATAAGGTTTGTAGTTACATAGCTTTGAGGTGATTCGGGACCTTGGGCCCCCGCCATATATATTCAAATAAATCAAATAACTAGCTATTATTTTTTTATGATTCGGGTAATTTTTTATATTAAAATAATTAGAACTTAACAATTATAAATTTTAATGTTGAGTAAAAATTGCTAAATTTTATTATTTTAAATATTTTGCAATCAATTTGAAATTAAATATAAAGTAAAATTAAATAAATGCACATATTATCTAAATGATATGTAATTTATTTATCAAAATTTTATTAAAATAAATAAATAAATAATCAAAACTCTATCAAATAATAACATGTATCAAACAGTTTTTGGAGAATATTCTTGATATTACATCGAAGCTCTATTCCACATAGCTGACGAATACTGTCACTCCTAATCAGTATAAGTGTCATATTAATAATTAGTTATTTTCTCCTTTCACAGAATTAAGTTAAAAATGTAGATTTCCTTATTTCTTTTATAATATTTGAATATACTTTAATATTATATACGGTTGTATACTAAATTATAATACCATCCTCTATGAAAAAGTTCAGTGTTAATATTATATATATATATATATATATATATATATATATATATATATATATATATATATATATATATATATATATATATATATATGCAAAAACATGCATCATTTTTCCAACTACTTATTTTTTATAAAAAAAAAACGGTATTTTTTAGGGAAATAAAGACTGCATGGCATCTTAAAAGTTCGTTTGTATACTCGTCGCCTTGGAAAAGCTTGCAGCCTTTTTAATCATTCTGTGTTATTCTTACGGGGCAAAGTGATTAACAAGGCGGCAAAGGGATATTTTCCGAGGTGAAGACTGTTCATTATGACGTCATTTTCGATTTTCATTTTTCGTCATGTAGCCAAATGAACTCATGCAGCCAGTAGAGGATGTTGTCTCCCTCCTTCACGATCATTCCTTCCACGGCTGTAACACAAAAAAAGGAATTTTGGATAATGACTTTGGCTTGTATTTTGTTTTTATTATTATTGTCAGTGATTGTGTTTGATAGTGTTAAATAACTTATGAAAATATGTTTAAAATTTGATGTATTTATGTTGTATTTTGTCCAATTTTGACTTGAACATATGTTTGTCTTGTACAACCAAAAAGAAGTTCCAAAATAAAAAATAAATAAATAAAATGTTCAACATATAATATGTGGATTTTTTTTAATGCAAATTTAGAAGACCAATATTTTTTTTTCCGATTGAATAAACCACGAGATTTTGATATAATTAGATTTTATGTACATGTAGCATAAGGTCCATAATAGCAACAAACCTCGGGTTTATACGACATTTATTTTGCGGTGATGATTTAATTTTATCTTTGGATAAACACTTACTCGTAGGAGTGAGCAGGGCGTTCCTGGGAGGTTTTGCAGGGTCAGGTGGACCTGGCAGAAGGTACAACATCCAGAACCTCATGGCAGACACGTCCTCGGACATCCCGTTGATGGTAGTCACGTACACGTAGTTGCCTACATGATAGTTCAGGTACTCGAACCTGAGGGAAGGTAACCAGGTATAACCATGTGAAACTTGAAAGTAAGAAAGAAATGTGATCGTGGGGAAGAGAAAGAGAAATAAACATCTAAATTGTAATTCACATGCAATGCATCATACAATATCGGCTACATTATAATATATTCAAAATTAAATATATAACATGATGTGTAAAATTATAAGATAGAACTATAAAATTTCCATACTTTTCTTATAAAATATGAATTTGAGAAATTAAATTGGATAATTGGGAGTTAAAATAAAGATAATTTTTCAGTACACAGGTAAGAAAATCTTTATCAGAAAATTTAAACGTCTTTTTTTTTTTTTTTTTTTTTTTTTTTTTAATCTGGCGGTCCTAATATAATCATGCAACCTCTAAATAAATTTCGTGTAGATCTCTATATTTTTTTTAATTAAACAAATATTTTGTTGCAAAGTATCTCTTATTAACCATACAATGTTTATTTTTTTGTGTTTTCTGCACATATGTCAGTTACTTCTGATAGCTACTTCAAACCACTCTCCAAAGTTTCAAAGTTGAATCACAAAAACAGAAGAGCTGCAAATTTCACACTTCCGGTTACTTCCGGAAGTATTATAATTTAATTTGACATTAGAGACTCACTTGAACCTGGAGTCTTTGACAGCAGCGATCCTCATCATGTCAAAGTACGTTGCCTTGGCGGGGACCGTCACCTGCACGCTAGCCTGAAAGTAGGCGGGGTCGCTCCCTTGCTGTACCCAGATCGTGAAGTTGACATTCACCCAGCAAGGACTTAGCCCAAACAGAGGCCATCCACATCTGTAAAGGTATAACAAAGGTTATGTATAATGTTGATGTGTGATTTGTTGAAAAAAAAAGGAACGAAAAGTACGTATTATCATATTTAAATGGAATTTGTAAGAGAGGTAATATCAGCAAGGTCTTGAAGAAATTTATTTTCATGTATTTTGAATCTGCCAATAAAGTTATATGTTATAACCTTGGATGATGTGTATATTTAAAATGAAAAATAAGGAAAAAGGGGGTTATGTATCTAATCCAAATTTTATTTCTATATATTTATACTAATTACTAATTATGAGTTTAAAACCCAAACCTTATGAAACCGTATATAATTTATCGCTGTATACGTGCTCTTTCATAATGAGGACGACTACAGCTTTGCAATCCATCTTGACATTTATCTGTGACTCAGGGAAACGTGGAAACCTTAGTCAGAATGACCTGACGTGCAGTGGGAGTCAATGAACCGGCAATTTTTTTTTTTTTTTTTTTTTAAATAATGATCTTCAGATTTGCACAGACCGAAATTCATCAATAAATTCAATCCTACTTCAGTTTTTTTTTTTTTAATTATGCACCTAATACCTACTAATATTACCTTGCTTGTTTGAAATTTTTACACATTTTACACGCATGTGCAGTACTTTAAATGTACATTATTATAAAATATTATTAATCTAATGATTATTAATTAAACGTAATAAAAAATAAACTTACGGGGAGATTGCTTGAACACAAATGCACTGAAACATCACAAAAAACTGTATTAAAGCACATAATAAAAGAAAAAAAATAAAAGTGATTAATTAATACCCATAACAATTGAGAGAAAAAATACTTTTGTCCATTAATTTTAATTTATTTATCTTTTTTTATTTTGGAACTTCTTTTTGGCTGTACATGACAAACATAAAAATGTTCACGTCAAAATTGGACAATCACAAAACAGAAAATACAAACAGATCCATAAAAATTACATAATACCATCAAACTTAATCATTGACAATAACAAAAAAGAAAAAATTAAAAAAACAAAATACAACCAAAAGACACCGTAAATACTGATATAAATGTAAATTATAATTAAATAATGTAAATTCATTAATATAAGCTTATATTTCATATTTACTTGGGTGAGAATCTACACTTCAATACATCACTACATTCAAAATGTATATTTTTTTTTATTTAAGGTATAATATTTATAACCTGTAGTTATTTTGGCACATCATTAAATTTGTATACCCATCTGATTTACTAATAGTGCTCTGAGAGGCAAAAAATATGCAAGCAAGAATTCGAAATATAAAAAGAATAATAATAATAATCGCAAAGTTTGTATGGCATCACTCATAACTAGTTCAGGCAAACTTTAGTTAAAAAATTAACTCTTTTACCTAAATGCGTATTTTTACCTCTATAATAGACATTTTATTTCTTCTTCGCTCAAAAAGAGGATGAAGAAAATAGACAAGAATAAAAAATAGCCTCTAAAAGTGAATAATAAGTTACGAAAATTGTCTGTGGTAAATATTTTTCTATGCGTGATATTTTTTTCTATATTTTCTATTTTTTTTTTATTGTTAATTGTATAATAAAATAATCGTAATGCCAAGATCGTACTTTCATTTTGACTTACCGAAGCAGCAGCTATAAATACAAGTGGAACAGTCCAGTGCACCATGTTATTATTTGCAAATGTTGTTGAACTGCGTAGTTATATATGCACTACATTGCATCACAATATAACTACCAGATAATGAGACAAAACATCCATGTCAGAGATTATTACCATGAAGTCATAGTTTCTAATAAAGTTTCACGATACTCTATCTGAATTGTTACATAATTATGAAATAGTCAATATAATAATAACATTATTTTTTTTCAATAGTAAAAAAATAAAAATATTGATAAAATTATGTAAATTATTATCATTATAATTTAATACGTATTTATGGCATGCATGAACTAGTGAGTAATGTATTTAATCATTAAGTAAGCAATCGTGATGATTGTTATTGTTGTAATAAATTTACAAATAAATTATTTAAATGATTTTTTTTTACGCATTTATCCTGAATTATTAAATTTGTTAATTATATTTAATTCACAGATACATAATACATAGAAAAATAGTATGATGAGATATTTATAAGAGCTAGCTGCTAAATTATAGCTATAATCTATAATACATTTCTTGGTATTTTTAACTGCAGGGTGGAAGAAATAATAAGGAAAATAATAATTAATTTAAATAATAATTTAATCTTAAAAATGAATAAGAAAGTTGATAAATTTTGTGTGAAAAAAGAAGTGATTATTTTTTGTTTATGCTATATAGAAAACAACATATTGGCAGTTTTGTTGCATATGACATCATTTTCATGATCTATTATGGATGCAAAAAGATGAACTCATGCAGCCAGAAGAGGATGTTGTCTCCATCTTGTACTATCATTCCATCCACGGCTGAAACATGAACGGCTAATTAGGACAGGTGATTTTAGCTTATATACTTTTTGACTCTTTTTGACATCCCGCATTTTCGTTGCAGATTTGTATAGAGGACTATGACTTATAAATGTATTTTTCTATTTTCATTTGTTTTAAATATCAAAATTTAGGGATAAGATGCTGTGACGTCATGTTTTTTTTTACCTCAAAAACAAGGATTATTAATATTTATTTTTTCTTTGCCCAGAGTGAGGATAAAATGATGGAAATGGGCGTGATTTCGGAAGAAAGTTATTAGGTTTAAAACTAACCACGTTCAGTGTCATTGATTTAGGCTGGTGCTAACCGCGGTTAGTGAGAAAGCTGGATAACTTTCTGGACAACTCTTTCTTGAATTACCACCAATGGGTGCGATTCACGAAGCAGTTAGCCAAGTTTCTAACCACGTTTAGCTTAATCACGTTTAACTAGGTGGTTTAACACGTTAAAACAGGTATATTTAAACGTGGTTAAGCTAAACGTTGTTAGAAACCTGGCTAACTGCTTCGTGAATCGCACCCAAATATTTCTAATATTTTGTGCTCAACAAAAGAAAAAAAAATTTTTTTCTTCGAAAATTGTGCAAAATAGGAAAATTGACGGTTAGAGACGTTTAAACTATTTAAAGTGAATAAAATATGTTGAATTTTATTTCAACTCGGGCTCTCCTACGTTTATTTGACATCACTTGGTCCATTGATAAAAAGTAGAGGTGTCCGTCCTGACTAAGGTTTTCTACGGTTCCCTCAGTCTCACCTCAGCGAATGCTGGGACGCGTATAACAAGCCGTGGCCACCATCCTTTCCCTCCCTTATACCCATTATATACTCCACCTTGAACTCCAAACTCATAGGTGTGTATCCTAAAAAATAATAACTTACTCCTAGGAGTGAGCAGCAAGTTACTCGGAAGGTTAGCAGGGTCAGGTGGACCAGGCAGCAGGTACAACATCCAGAACCTCAGGGCAGACACGTCCTCGGACATCCCGTTGATGGTGGTAACGTATACGTTGTGACCCACGTGATCGTTCAGGGCAGTGAACCTGAGAGAAGGTAAATGGTCAGTGTCTTATAGGACGTTTTATGAAAATTGAGGCAATTCACGATATAAAACTAAATTAAAATCAAATGATAATTTAACATGAAGAAAGAAAATTGGAAGAATTATTAGTACTTTACTTATTAACCAATAAGTTTAAAAATATGAGACTTTGGAATACATAAAAAGACAGCTATTAAAAATTTATTTTGCGATATAATCATTATTGTACGATCCATACTGATATGTTTTACGGGCCCGGGCAGGGTTTAGCAGGCACCCATGCTGATCTCTAATAAAATTTATAATAAACAATATCATGCAAGTTGTCTATTATATACTCTTTTTTGATCGCTCAAATATAATTATCTTATGTTGTATGATGAAGTAGAGGTTATTTATGATAACTTTAAATCCACTCACTTGAACCTGGAGTCCTTGACGGCAGCGATCCTCATCATGTCAAAGTACGTTGCCTTGGCGGGGACCGTCACCTCCACGCTAGCCTGAAAGTAGGCCGGGTCGCTCCCTTGCTGTACCCAGATCGTGAAGTTGACATTCACCCAAAAGGAGTCAATTCCGAACAGTGACCTCCCGCATCTGAAAGTATAATACTTCGGGTCATTCGTATTGTCCTGCATAGTGCAGTATTAAACATAAAACAAGCCAAGTTGATATAAAGTTTATCTTATATTTTGCTACTAAGCTCTCTCTTATTCTAATTTCCTCCTATTTTGCACCATTTTAGAAAAAAAAAAAACGAGATTATGTCTTCTCAAAAGTCTCAAAATAAAAAAAAAAAAAAAATAAAATAAAAAAAATCAGAATATCATAATTTGACTTTCTCTATATTCATTTCTGCAATACAAAATTCCTATTACTCATTATAGTCTGAGAGTCCTGATACTAATGACATGATAAACTGTATAATTTTAATAATTTTTTGAAACAAAGAAAACTTACGGGAACGCCGCATGGACACAAATGCACTGAAACAATACAAAAAAATATTTTAATATATTATTAACATTATATAACAGTTATGTGATTTTACATGCTAGTGAGACTGAGGGAACCGTGAAAAATCTCGTCAGGACGGACACCTCTACTTTTTTTTTTTTATCAATGAACCAAAGTGATGTCCAAAGCCTGGGAAACCATACACAAGTGCATCACTGCACTGGGTGGAAAGCTAGATGAATTAATCCCAAAGTGGGAGCAGCGTAATTATATAACTTGAAACGGTCACCCATCGAAGCACCAATACACTTGACATAGCTTGACTTCGGTGATTTAACGAGAACTGGTCAATTTACTGCGTCACGCTCAACCTCACAGACCGTGTCATTACTCATTATTCATAAAGAGAGCAGGTAAAATTCATAAGGTCCTGATTCCCAAGTTAAAATAACTTACCGATGATATAATAAGGACAAAAAAGACAGTCCAATGATCCATGGTATGCGAGAGTATATGGAGCAATGTGGTGCTTTATATATGTTCTGTATTTCATCATAACTGCTACTTTATCTTCTTAAAATGGCTCATAATAATCCTTACCAGAGATGAATCAAGCTAATGTTTTTATTTGCAATTTTCCCTATGTTTTTATTTAATTATCAATATAATCATTTGATAATAAATAAATAATATTTTAAACATAATAATTGATAATAATATTATATAAAATTTTATCTGCATGTTGTGCATGTTATAATCTATAATTGCTTGCATGACATAATAAATTATGGACGTCAGTAAATGCGAACTTGTGATTGTTGTCTTGTTATTTTTATTGTTTCCGATTGTTTGTATCAATGTGCCGTATGATAAAATTCATATTTTTTTCTTAGGTAACAGTAACCTAATTGGGTATAATGCAATTTTTACCGTTAATTTACTTTAATCACCATTCAAATTCAAATTTTTATTCAATCATTTTGGTTATACATGCAGTGACAAACTTGAATTACGTCAAGATAAAATTAAGATTATTCGGGAAAAGAATCACACTTAACTTTTAGATACTGAATCTAAGGACAATTTGTGTACTTAAATTGACCCTGTTTAATTCAGTACAAAATTTGTACTGAAAAGAGCATAAAGTACTGAAAATAAGGTTTAATTCAGCCATTTAATGTACTGAATCCTAAAACGTCCTTGCTGTAAGGTGAAAATAAAAGTACTGAAAACCCATTCAGTATCTAAAAAGTTTAGTGTGATATATTGTTAATTTATAGTATATAACGTAAACATAAAGAAACATGATTTTACAAAGTTGTACAAAGTGTTTAATGGATTAATAATTACGATAAAAATTATTGGAAGCATATTATATATTATCATAATCTGTAAAGCCAGCCAAGCATTTTTTTTTTTAGCAAAGTTGTAATTTTTTCTTCAAATTTTTATTAAAATTAAAAAAAAAAAAAAATGATTGATTGCGGCCTGACCTATGTCATAACGCTTCATGTCATAAGCCCTAATTTTCTTTAGCGCGCTTTTTGAATTTCAACTGCTGAACTGGCTGAAGGCTGAGGGTCGTGACTTTTTTTGGTGCACAAGTAAGTCTGACATTATTTATAAAACGTTAAAAATATAAAAGCTGAAGCAGTTCCCCTCCTTTAATGTTATTAAAAATTATATAGATATTTATTGTATATTTTTTTTGAAATTTGTTCGTCTATTTTACTCACAATAATTAGATTGAGTTGCAGGATGAAAAAGAGGGATAAAAAGAAGTATGAAATTACAGTTTATATATTTTTAATTTTTATTCTTTGAGAATTAATACACTTATTTGTAATGTATCTAAAATAATATAAAACTGATAACATAATATTCACGAAAATACTTGATGTTATGTGGAACTCCACTTCTGAGCTACATGTTGTTATAATAATAAAATTATCTAGAACTTAAAAATGGTACTAAGGGTGCGGTGAGTCAACGACGCGCAGCCAGAACAAGATTTGGTCTCCATCTTTAACACGCATTCTCTCCACTCCTGAAACAATTTACATCAGTATTAGCAGCACTGTTAATGTTATCCTATTGAAATAATGCTTGCAAAAAATGAAAAATCCTAGGCAACATTATTTAACGTTTGCATACCCGAGTTGAAATAAATTTCATATTTTTTCGCTATAATTAAGCTTCCCTCTCGTCTTTTGTCCTCTTATTTTGCACCATTTAAGAGGTAAAAAAGGGTGAAAAAGACGAGATTACGTATTTTTTCCTCTTCTTGAACATAAAATATTACAAATATTGTCTTTATTTCATCCTCACTTTGAATGAAGAGGAAATAAGATGTGTTTTAAAGGTAAAAAGAATAGGTTTAGACGTGTAAAGAATGAGTTGAAGACGTAATTTTTCAACTATAGGACGGACATGCAATATAACCTTCGATATTTTAAGATAAACGTACCTTTCGGTGCGAGCTGCTGGTCTCCTGGCAGGTTAGTGGTGTCAGGTGGTCCCTCCAGAAGGTACAACATCCAGTAGCGATTCTCAGAAGGTACCTCCTCCAGGTCGTTAATTTCCGTGACGTAGTGGCCCAGACCTTCCTTATACTTGACGTCGAAACTACGGAAGAGGTAAATTATTATTACCAGATTTAAAAAACATCGAAATATTCATTTATGATTTGTTACATTTTGGGAGACATTCACAAAGCACTTTAACCCCCACTTTAGCCCCGATTTTTAACCCTGGTGCTAAACATGTTGCTAAACTATGAGCTTAACATGGTTAGCCCCTGATTTAGTACCATGTTTAGCACCAGGGTTAAAAATCGGGTCTAAAGTGGGGGTTAAAGTGCTTTGTGAATGTCCCCCTTTATTTTTAAACTGTATCCTAGTTGAAGTCACTTTAAATGTATTTCCTCGTCTAATTTTCTGCTATTTTGCAACATTTTAGAGGGAAAAAGAGGAGATTACGTCTTCTTTCCTTCTAATGAGCTTAAAATGTTCAAAATTTTGTGTCTTTTTCATCCTTACTTTGAACCAGGAAGAAATAATATGTGATTTTGAGGAAAAAATTCGTCGTTATAATTATAAGATTAGGTTTAGATGAGTTGCAATTTTCAACTGTATAGGGGTCGTCATTCATTGTTTGTTATATTTTATTTTTTTAAATTTATTCACTGCATTTTTTTAATCACAAACTGTATATATGTCTCACATGTTAAATGGATAATGAATTTTAATTTTAAAATTTTGATTTAAAAAATAAAAGATGTTTAGATTTTAAAACTATTATTTGTTTGGGAAAAACATTGCTGGATTTAATACAATTTTTATATTTAATTACCTACTATTTGATTATAAAATAAGACATTTTAAAAGAATTTTCCATTGTAAATCAAGCCAGACAAGACCATAGTACGCACGTTCTTCAAATATCAGGCCATCAAGATGAGTGAATTGTTTTAACGTGACTCACTCAAAGGTGTGGTCCACAGCGGCTGCGATCTGCATCATGCCAAGGTAGGACAGACCGGAGGGTAGCTTTAACTCCACGCTGGCCTGAAGGTCATCCTGAAGACTCCAGATGGTGAAGTTGGTGCTCACCCACGACCTGGGACAAAGGTACAGTATTGACCTGAGCTGTCACTAGATACCAGCGCTTGCGTCGATCCTTCTTGCCTTCCAATAAGCTCAAACCGTAAAATAAAAAAAATGTAGTTCAAAATGTAGCCGCTATGTTATTCAAATAGCAGGTGAGAGCGCCACCGTATTAAACAATTTGGTAAAAGTGACAAGAAAGATCGACGCAGGCTCTGCTACTTACATATCAAAATTTAATGAAATACGCGTATATAAACTTTTCAATCTTAATTAATATATAATCTTATGAAATGATTAAAAATTACATAATTGGATGTAGAAAAATAATTAATTATGCTGGAAAAATTAAGTTTTAATGTAGATGTTGCAATTAGAAGGTACGTATTACAGTAAACAATTTAAACAATATTAAATATTTTAATCTTAATATTATCAACAAAGACATGTAATTGTAAAGTTTTAATTAATTTTATTGTGTTAAAACTTACGATGGTGCTGCAGTGCAGAGAGGCTGAAACATTCAAAAACAAATTTTTAAACCAATGTGCACCTAAATCTCTCTCTTACTATTCCATAATATAATTTACTTCATGTAAAATAAATATACCATACGTATAAATATATTAAAGGTGAACTGAAGGGATTGCTTTTTTTTTCCATTAGGGAACCTTATATTACCTATCCCATCCATCTGCACTAATTTTTTCATGGCTGATACTTATTGTGCTGCTGTAGGACAATTAGTGAAAAAGTGAAGTTGTGACGTATTAGCGACGGTTGGTTGACTTAAAACTCGCCGCCGTGAAAAAACACACGAGCGACCGCGGAAACTGCCGAGAGAGTGGCGATCGCGAGCCGATCGCCGCTCCCTCGGCAGTTTCCGCGGGCGCTCGCGGTCGCTCGTGTGTTTTTTCACGGCGGCGAGTTTTAAGTCAACCAACCGTCGCTGATACGTCACAACTTCACTTTTTCACTAATTGTCCTACAGCAGCACAATAAGTATCAGCCATGAAAAAATTAGTGCAGATGGATGGGATAGGTAATTTAAGGTTCCCTAAAGGGAAAAAAAAGCAATCCCTTCAGTTCACCTTTAAATATTCATGAGAATCATAAATTCAAGATAATTTTCCATGCTAGAATTTGTCATGTAAAATACTTTTGTATTTTGTGCAAATAAAAATAACTAAAAATGGCACAGGTTGAAGATACTTTAATTTCAACATTTATATTTTAGGTAAAAATCTGAAATTCTAATTGTAATGTTATAATGTTTCCGTGAAAAATATTTTTTTTTAAAACACACAATTAACGTTTCCTATATAT
Source organism: Siphlonurus alternatus (assembly GCA_949825025.1). Taxonomy (NCBI): domain Eukaryota; kingdom Metazoa; phylum Arthropoda; class Insecta; order Ephemeroptera; family Siphlonuridae; genus Siphlonurus; species Siphlonurus alternatus. The sequence continues at coordinate 9,264,847 of OX463783.1, forward strand.
AAAAAGTGAATATTATATATATGAATATCTTATTTAAAAAGGGGAGTTCATAATAAGAAGTTAATTTAATTATGTTAAAATTTCATACTTTTTTTAAGAGTGTATAAAATTATAATACATTTATATTCCATGAGATAATTAATAAAATTTTAATGTAAATTTTATATGTCCACAATAAATACTTTTAGCCTTTGCACGTAAATAAAACCTGTAAACCTCACTTATATCTCAATCTCTAGATTATACATAAACTTAATTAATTATAATTAATTACAGTTTAATCTTACCACTGAGGCAGCCACGAGACAAAGAGCAACTAGAAGTTTCATGTTGTTAAGTGTAGAGATCATTGCACGGTACTTACTTATATACCTCCTTATTGCAGATATCAATTTACCTTACAGGTGTTTGCACTTACCTGTGTGACAATAATTAATAAAGATAAGATCTTTCAGCAATTCTCAACGACGTCAGAATGAAGGTTGTCAAACAATACAGACAAATAATTCTTTGAAATGCATTGTAAATAATTATCATTTATAGTTAGCAATGTTTATACAAAATGCCCGCAATAATGAGTTATTTGCCTACCACGTTTTCATTGCAACAATAAGATATGATCTGCTCTTTCAGGTGAGCTCAATTATGAGTTATGATGGTTATGACCCTGAGCATTATTTTATACTAATTTACAGCTCATAATAGCGCTCACCTGTAATAGCACATAGCTCATTATTGCGGACGAGGGACGATATACTGTTATAGGTATTTCTGCTGTTATTTTTTTTTATTTATTTACTTTTTATGTTAAATATTATTAACAAACACTATGAAATTGTTAATATCAGAGTCTATGATGTCATGACGTGATTATATATTGTATTGGACAATCGAAAATTAATAAAATAAATATGAACATTATATAATAATACCATCAATATTAAGAGCGTACAAATTTTAATTTTTAGATATAAAATAAAAATATCTTTATGTTTCAATAATTACTATGACATTATTTTATAATCAGCATACGATTATAGTTGGTTACAAGTATGCGTTGCTATATGATTGTATGCATAAATAATTGCGTGTTAATGTTAGTATAATGATTTTTTTTAATACAAATTCTGCAGAAGTAATCAGCTGATACTCGTATAAAACACAGTCTATCTTCAAAGCCTCATTAAAACATAAACATTTTATGTTATTTAATGATTAATTTTTCCATATTAAAATATATTATATTAAAAATATTATTTTTTGACTGCATCGAATTTTAAATTTATATAACATTACTTTTTCAGTGGCAAGATATTATAAACATTATATAAAAATTTAATGAAAAAATTGAGTTAAATAAACTTTCAGCCTGATACTACAGAATTAAAAAAAAAATTAAAATACTCGTCTCATAAGTGCAAAATTATGCAATAATATGAAAATCATGATAACAATAAAAAACAATAGCAAGATAAAAAATCCCCAACAATGTCGCAACAATATTATGATCTTGAATGCACAGATGTTTTGATAAAATATCAAGGTTCCACAGAAAATTTTATTGGAAAATATTACATCAACATATGGACATTGAGAAATGAAAATCGACTTAAATGATACATACATTAAGGCACAATTTCCTATCACACTGCCTGCTATCATATCTCTACAGATCTTTGATTATAATTTAAAATGTGCCAAATGACATTAAGATAACCTGTATTCAAAGCGTAAGATAATGATAAATCTATAAAGATAGATGCTGTAAGAAGAACTAATTAAGTATTATTAGAACCATGAATCGAAGAGCTGTGTTGTTAGGATTTCTCCTTCTAGCTTGCGTAAGTGTATATAGTAAAATAACATGGTCCAGTGTTTTTGCTTACTATTTGTTACATAATGTTGAAGATAATATTTTTTGAGCACTAATAATGCATTTGATGAGTGATTTGAATATTTAATCACGTCTCTGACCCTATTTATAGAGTAAAGTGATTAAATTTATTTTATTCATTTAATTATTACAAATTCTTATATAAACCATAAATTGCATAACACTTTTTTTTTATAATTTTTAGGAAATGTTGTATAAGTTGTATTTGTACAGAAATCATTATTTAAAATAATACATTTTACGTTTAAAGTTTTTTTTTTTGTTTTTTAAATTAAACAAACATAATATAAAGCCATACATGATATTGCATGCAATTTTTCCTTACCAGGAAATTTCATCTCATACAACAATAGAGTTAAAATTATCTTGCAAGAATTATCGTGCTTTATCAGCTTTTATTAGTTAAATATTATAAAAAATCTTTAACTGCATTACTTTATTCATTACTTACAATTTTATGTCTTTTGCTATTTATTCCAATCCTGATAACGTTTTATTTACTTGTTCTTTAAAAAGATAAAAAAAATTATTTTCCTTAATTCACTACAATTAATTTCCCTTGGTCTGTTTCAGTACGCTGCAGCTAACAATAAAGTGCTGGAAAGAGGTGAGTGCTAGAAGGAATTTTATTGTTAATTTCATTGAGCTTATATTATAATTAGGGACAAATTTAAGTATACAGTATATAAGAAATAAAATGCTTACTTGAGATTAGGTGTATATTTATATCGGACCAAAAGGTTTACAAAAAATTAATAATTATTATCTTGTATATTATTTAATTTATTTTAATATTAATAAAAAAAAAATAAAGTAAATATAAAAACCTTTAAATGTTAAAAAAAAAAAAAAAAAACGATAGAAACTCAAACCGTATTTCCCTTATACATAAAGTCGGTTATTGCTTGCAGGCCAGGAGGCTACTCCCAGGGCAGGCTACGTGACGATTGGTGGTAAGGAGTACTACGTGGATGACGTCATCAGGGTGAGTTTTCACCTCCAGGGAAGAAGCTACAGTCAAATAATTTGATATTCCTTCCCTAAATGTTTGTCTATTCTTCTGTTTGTAATTCAGTTTTGAAACTTTACAGCTCAGTTTTCAGTAGAAATTGAAACATTATAAAACGCAAAGGGAGAGATCAGAAATCTTGTACTTCCAGAAAATATATTTAAAAGTAAATAAAACTATGGACTTACCCGATCCAATACATACAAGGAATATATTTTACATTCCATCGAAAAGTAACCACAATTATCGAATTTCTGGCTCTTCAATTCGTATTTTTGCATTGCAATTTCACATATACATTGTAATTCTGCTACAAAACCTTCTCTGCAAAGTAAAAATGAATATCGGATAGAATAGTAACATATTTTACACTCCCAACCACTTTCGGAGTTATTATATTAATTTGACTGTACTTGGCTACTACTTGCCTAATTCTAAATACAGTATATTTTAGGAAGTGCTGAAAAACGGGTGTATAAAAATCATTACAGGTTAAGATTTAGTTAGTTCCTTGCTTCGTTTTACTGATAATCTGCAGTGAATATAATTATGCTCATTTTTATAAATTAATTCACTAATTCTTCGATTTTCACGATTGCAGCGCTCCTGGAACCAATCTGTGAACTACTGCGGGGCCCTCGCCATGAAGGTCGTGACCTTGGAGAACCAGGCTAAGAATGACCTCATCTATGGCTACCTCAGGGACAATGGTGGGTACCTAGCGAAGGGTGATGTAGTTCCCTAAGTAAATTTATATATGTTTTATTACTATAATTTATAATTATACATATTACTATGTAACCTTTTTTTTAATAAAGTTTCAACTGCTCTGTCTCTGTCTCTGTCTCTGTCTCTGTCTCTGTCTCTGTCTCTGTCTCTGTCTCTGTCTCTGTCTCTGTCTCTGTCTCTGTCTCTGTCTCTGTCTCTGTCTCTGTCTCTGTCTCTGTCTCTGTCTCTGTCTCTGTCTCTGTCTCTGTCTCTGTCTCTGTCTCTGTCTCTGTCTCTGTCTCTGTCTCTGTCTCTGTCTCTGTCTCTGTCTCTGTCTCTGTCTCTGTCTCTGTCTCTGTCTCTGTCTCTGTCTCTGTCTCTGTCTCTGTCTCTGTCTCTGTCTCTGTCTCTGTCTCTGTCTCTGTCTCTGTCTCTGTCTCTGTCTCTCCCTCTCTCTCTGTCTCATTTTTTATAAATAGTATCAATATGATAATAATAAATTATTTAAAATCTAAACTGGACAATACTACACATGCAGTAAGAGAGGAGCAGCTGAAGAAAATTATATTACAAAAAAAATATGTCTTATCTAATTTGGGAATTCAAAATTAATTAATTTATGTCAATTAAGCTTTTATTGTCTATTTAAGCATACCATTATACATTATTATGTGTCTAACTTGTAAGAAGTGTTTAGTAAAAGTTTGGATCCACCTAATATTGGGATGTAAAAATTGCAATGATATTGTTGATTACATCATATTGACAATATATTTTGTATTTGTAGAGTGAAATAAGGTCATTCAATGCTGCATCCTCTTGTCACTCATATATACTTTGACGCCAAATGTTTTTTATGATATCACCCATAAGATTTGTGAATTTATAATTTAATGCCCTGGTTGATGCATGTGCACCTCTGGATACTACGAACTTTACTCCTGCTTTGTTTGTGGACATTCTCGAAGTCAATGAAGGCGTGGTGAACCAAAACTATTTTGATATTGATAGATTAAATGCTCTTCTTACATCTCAGAAAATTGCAAATCTGCAACTCTTCGTCTATTGCAGCTACAGCTCTAGTAAATTAAGCAGTAGTAACGTTTGAGGTATATATAAAAAAACAAGGTGTCTAACTTGCAGGTCTGGACACGGGCGAGTTCTGGACGGGAGGTTCCCGCGTGGTGGGGGCCTGGACCTGGGTACCTCTCGGAGAACAATTCAGCTTCACCGACTGGGCTCCCGGACAACCGAGCTCCGAGGCAGTGGAGGATTGTGCGTTCACCACCAAGGATGGGTGGGCGGACGACAGCTGCAACGTCATTAGACATTACATCTGTCAGCACTAGCGGCCAAAATTGGAACTAAAATTGTAAATGAAACCTATTAGATATACCAAAAAAAAATGTTCGATAATAAAATATTTGTAAAATTACCAATGGACCAATTACCAGTGTCATATTTTATTGCAAATATAGATAGAGGGTGCAAAGTTATGATACTCTGAATTTTTTCAGATTCTTTAGAGACCGGGAACTATTTTTAAAAAATTATTGAAATCGATTTTATGACGTCACGAGGAGTCTGTCCTTAAGAAAAGGATAGGCGCTAAACGCCCGTGACGTCATAAAACTGACTTTCAATATTTTTTTAAAAATAGTTCCCGCTCTCAAAAAAATCTGAAAAAATTCAGAGTAGCATAATTTGGTACCCTCTATCCATTTCTGTAATAAAAAAATGTCATGCAAATTGTCCATTGTTAACGCCATGAATTTTTGTTGCAATGACATTCTGTTACATGTACACTCGTCGCCTTGGAAAATTTCCCTCTTGCAGTCTTGTTAATCACCATACCCTGTGTTATTCGTATGGAGTATAGTGATTAACAAAGCCACAAAAAGAAATTTTTCGAGGCGATGACTATGTACATAAGGTCTATAATTGCTTCAAAACTTCGTGGTTTACACCTTTTATGCATTCTAAGGTGACGACTTATTTCACTAATTCACTTAAAATGTATGAAATACGAATGAATTAATTACTTCCTAATACTAAATTAAAAAATTATAAATATTAAATATTACATAAAAATCACAAATTTACACATGAAATTATATGAAATTTGTAAAATTCTATAACAAATAAATAATAAATAATTGAAATATATAAAATGTTATTTTTTGTATAAAATTGTTACGTTTATTTTACTGTTGTTTCAATATTTTTAAATTAATTGATATTAGATACTACACTGCAAAATATTGTATAAATTTAATACTGCTTGAATTGTTTGCAAATGTAATTTAGTCTTAATTATGAACATTTAACAGCCACAAGAATATAATCAGTGATCTACCATCTCGTTTCAAAAACCTATAAAAAGATGGCCTTGTGCATTTGTATGTGCCACATCCTGAGAGCATTTAAATAATATATTGCTACTATGTGCAATAAAAATCCACGTAATTTATTTATAATATAATAATTATGGTTTATCGTATCTAGCGTGAAATGAATTCCATTGCTACAGCAAAATCGTATTATAACTCAAAGCTTTTTTTTTTTTTTTTTTTTTTTTTTTTTTGAAATTTTTGTTAAAATGCAATTAGTGAATTATTGCATTTAAAAAGCTAGAATATTTGCATTAAGGGCATTGGGTGTAGCACCGGTAGTTGGCAACACTGACGTATCTTCACCATGTTAATTTTTGATCATTGCTCCTTGGAGTAATTTTTATGCTAGAGCTAAGCTGATTGCTGTAGTATCAAGATAATTAGTAGCCCAAGTGCACAATTTGGCTAAATAAAGCCTGATTTAAAGAAAAGTATTTTTTTTTATATTTTAGAAAAATGCATGTAAATTTAAAAAATTACTAAAAAATACTTTTCTTTAAATCAGGCTTTATTTAGCCAAATTGTGCACTTGGGCTACTAATTATCTTGATACTACAGCAATCAGCTTAGCTCTAGCATAAAAATTACTCCGAGGAGCAATGATAAAAAATTAACATGGTGAAGATACGTCAGTGTTGCCAACTACCGGTGCTACACCCAATGCCCTTAAGGTCTGTCGCTATGAAAAAATGCAACTGAAATTAAATGAGATGTCGCTACCTGCCTATAGTAAAAAAGATACGGGATTCGGTGATTTTTATTCGGCATTAGCAATGAAAATAAAGAAAATTAAGCGTTTTTGTTGAACTTTGGGCTTAAACGTGTTGTTTGCCTATGTCTTCTACCGATTCATTATTTAAAATATTCATTATATATGGAGTTATAGCAATTAAAAGTATGCAACATTTTACTGGAGAGCAAAAGCTGAAGGCAAGGAAAGAAACAAGGAGGGCAGGCGTGCCGTTGCGAGTGCGTCCTTTACGTGCCATGCGTGCCGTGACGAGTGCATTGTGAGGTCGACTCCAAAGTATTGTCGTATTGTACTGTAAGTTGAATAGAAAATAGAAATATGGTAACAGAGTGTTTTGTATACAGCATTCTCTGTTATTATTATGAATTATTTTTTTTAAATAAATTTAATTTTTGTAGTAATTAATAGGTATCAAAAAATGTTTTGTTGCTTTTTTGTATAATATATAGATAAAGAAACTAACCTAATTAATTTAAAAAAAAAATACATTATCGGTTTTATATAGGATAAATCTGAATACTATAATCACCAATCGGACATATAAAATCATATATTTTTTATATCCTTTCAAGCTATACTTTTTCAGTTTTATCATGTCAATTATCTACTGGAAGGAGTAAAAAAAATAAATTTATGGAATATGAATAAAATGCTAATGTATGCTCAAACTAATAAAGAACTGTGGATTAATTTTTTAGATGTATTTTTAATTATGTCAAATTATAAATTAAATTAAAAATGTGACGTTTAGAAAAAAGAAACTATTTTTTATTGTTATAGTAACTTTTTCACATTGAAATTCAATGTATTTTGCTCCTGTCCGTGGACCACATCATGAGTGCGAATGCTGCTATCATGAGGTAGAATATGCAATTGCCCCGCGCTGCTACTGCTTGCATTCGCGAGCTGCAGTTTTTTTTTCTTCACTTACTTCCTGGGTCCGGAGAGGACGGGAGAGGATGGGGAGAAGAGAAAAAAAGAGCAGGCGTTACGTGCTGAATGCGTTGCTGTACGCGTAAAATGATCAAATTTTTTTTTAATAAAAGTTAATTTTCAAGGCACATTTTTTTTATCAAAATTATTATGATATATATTTTTCAAATATTTATATATTATATATACAATTTTTTTGTGTGGTTTTAATGATAAAACTCCCTCCAAACTTAATATTTTAAAAAGTAATTAAAATATTCTCGACCTGTATTATATAACGATGAATTTGAAATCTGAATCTGTTTATTATAATAATCATTCCTTTTTTTTTTGTATCCTCTCAAGCAATACTTTTCAAGTGTTTCATGACGATCATCTATATACTTGGAGAGACTGAAATTAAATTTATTGAATAATAATGAAAAAGTGAAATCAATATACTTTATTATGATTAATAATATTCCTAATAAAATATAGATTAATTTTTTATAAGTTTTCATTGTTATATAAATACAACAATTTTCACTGTCGCGCGCAGGTCAGAAGGGTAAACGAACTCAAGAAAATAACTTGTATTTTACTCCCCCAACCCTTGCTATCCTCATTCATAAACCTTTCTTTTCTTTGAGAAAGGTGAAGAAAAGAATGTAGTATATGTTTTAGACAGAAACCTAGTTACAAACAGACTTCAATGCAATGTATAAATATTTTTGGGAACACCACTTTATATTTCATAGGAGAAAATGAAAAAATTGCACCAATCAAAATGCAGTAAATTATGCACAATAAATGTATAAATATTGTAACATCATATATATATATATATATATATATATATATATATATATATATATATATAATATGTATATATAATGTTGTATTAATATGTTTCAATTTTTATAAAAAAATTTTAATATTATATTAAATATTATATTAAATATTATATTACATTAATATTTTTATATACTTTTTTATAAATTTATATTTAATGTATGTTATATTTATAATATTTATATCACATTAATAAATGCTGCATTCATTGCATTTTGATTGATGGTGCAATATTTTTATTTATTCATTTTTCCTTGCCATAGATAAGGTAAAAGCACGGCCCGCGATTATATTATATCTGCGTCGCGCGAGCCGCAAGGCGCCAACCCTTGTGAAAGTCTGCAGAAAGTGGCCCGCCTAGCTCGCCTGCCTGACCGCTAGCGAGCAAGGTGCAGGCCGGCCGCTCGTCCCCAACAATGGAACAATGTACAGTACAGTACGGTACATCTGCGGCGAAAATAAATCAGCAAAATGGCTTGTGAGGAAGTAGGGAAATATTATATGTATTTTTTCGTACTAATAAAGTCATCAAAATCTTACCGATACGAATTTATATTAACAGGTTTCCTAAAGATTATATGTATGAATAACATTATATCATCAAAAATGGAATATAATTTATCGTTCTGCAGAAGAAGCCGAACAAAATTCATCCAATAATTATTTTTTAAAAGGCATACGTCGCGCCTCTGGTGGCCGGCTGCATAGCGACAGACCTTAAACCTAAAGTGTTGCTTAAATATTTTGAAAAGATGAAAAAAATTTCCTGAATTCAGTTTCTTCAAAATGTTTTTCTTTATTTTTATAGCTTCAGTTTTTACATAATTAATGGATGATAACAATTAAATTTATTACATAAAAATAGTTGATAAAAATAGTCAATTGAAGAAATTTTCTTTCTTGACAGTTGATATATTTACAAGTTGACCTGAAATAGGTAAAAAAAAATTAATAAATAATAAAAAATACCACTGAAAGAATTTTTAATACGTATTTTTATATCAGGTTATAGAAATCCATGCAAGTATGTTGTGTATGTGTTATTATATTGTAAATTTGTATCATTGTATATTTGGAAATTGATTAAAAAAAATTAATTTTAAAATAAAAAAATTAATACTGGTTAATAAAGCAATTAATTTTACAACATTTTTTTTTTCAACTGAACCTTGTTGTAGGGTACTGGCCTCAATTTTAAGTTACTAATTTTAACTACCCAGCTCTTCGTTGACTCGAATTTTTATGGGGATCTTCCAAAACGGGAACGCCATGGCCTATATAACAATCCATCCCAGCATTCACCTGGTTGCTACTGAGGAAACCATGACAACCTCAGTCAGGAATGGTCGGTAATTGATGGAGGATGCCATCACTCACCTCCCAGATGCACGAGCGAGTGCCACTTGTGAAAATTTTACCTCGCACAGAAGATGATAGTCGATCAAACATCCGATATCTGCCAAGCCCGCATCTTTCCCTGCAGGGTCCAGTCTAAGTCCCACGCAACTCTCCATCCTCATACCGTTGTCCGGTTCTCCTTTAGCCCACAGACCGTCCGACATCGCCTCCAGAGTGACACACGAGACGAACCTACGTTGTAGACTTTGGTCCATATACGATGTTATGTAAACATGTTCCGCGAGGTCTAAAGAAATCACAAATATATTAGAGTTTCTAGTTAAAAAAGTACGTCATCAACTCATCCAAACACGTCTTAACTTGATTTCTTTACCCCAAACACATTTTATTTCCACTTCGCTCAAAATAAGAATGAAGTGGAGCAATATTTCTAATATTTTATGCTTAAGAAGAGAAAAAAAGACGCAATCTCATATTTTTTCATTAAAATGGTGCAAAATAGGAGGGAATTAGACTAGGAGAGCTTATATAATAGCTTATAGCCACTAGATGAAATTTATTTCAATGCGGGTATAATTACAAATAAAATTTGAATTAATAAGGGAAGGGAGAAGGGGCACAAAAAATGGGTGGGAAAAAGGTGCAACCATTTATGTAATTTTAACTTACACATAATATATATTCTACAACTTGACTGATTTGGAAACCCCCCCACCCTGTGTCTACGCTACTGATAATCCATTATGGCTTCTAATCTTCGATTAATGCAGTTTTAACGCACTTGATGTAAAATCGTATGCTTCAAGCAATTTTGCTGCGATGATATCGAAATAAAATAAAAAAAAAGTGATATTAAGAGTGTAAATTAACTATTTCACTACTGTCAGTGGATATATACTGTATAGGCTAATCCCACATAACGTCACTGCAATGCTATTGCATACTTTACAGGAGCCTGCCGTGCCATGTTGTTGTGTTTCATCAGCAACGTGTAAGGGAGAAAATATAGAAAAAAATTATTGATGGCAATTATTACATGCATTTATATCGTTTCCATATAATCTGCTAGTTTATAAAGAATGCGATAGCCACACTTTTGTGTCCTTAAAAAATATACCTAGCAACAAAGTCAAATTTTCTATTTTTTTTTTAATGCTTTAGAGCGTACGGTTTGACAACAGTAGAAGAAGGGAGGAGAGGTAAACATCTTGGCGTTATCTTTTATAAGTAGACAATCCAACAATCACAGTGCACTGCCCTATATGTCCTAGCTGAAAATCATTAATGTAAATCCACCTTGTGTCATGTTTCCTACCTATGCTTAATATATTCTTGCTGTTTGAAGTTTTGTTATAATAGGCGTTATGTAAACAGCTGATTTCCTCCTTGGTGACCGTAGCGGCGATCATACCGAGCTTACAACAGTACTGGAACACTTCAAAAGGATTCGCCTGAAGAAACAAGAAATTGAATTATAGCTACTAAATTCACAAAAAATTATAAATTTAGTGAAATAATTAGTATATAATGTTGAGTGTCCCATAACTCTTTTAGACGATTAAGCTGCTCTAGAAACTACAATATTGAAGCTATTGTTAGATTATGGTAACTGAAGAACCAACTTAAAGAATGACTTAAGGGTAAGGTAACGTGTACAGCTGTTTTTTTTTTATACCCATTTGATTAATATGTAAACCTTAGCAAATTCACAAAAATTCTAAAAAAAAATTTGAGAGACAGATTTTAGTACCTTAAATATTAGGGTTTTCCCATGGAGAGCCAAAAGCCAAATTAAAAACTTAATTAAAAAAAATCAGCTCGAATAATTGTCTTGAAATTTTTTCTATGGCTTTTAGAACCTGTCTCTCAAATTTTTTTCAGAATTTTTGTGAATTTGCCAAGGTTTACATGTTAATCAAATGGTTCTAGAAAAACAGCTGATTAACGTTACCTTACCCTTAAATAAATGTTAAAAAAAAGCAGTTAAGATATTTTAGGGGTGGAGCTGAAAATTTAATAACGGCATAAGGAATTAAATTTAAAATGGATTTGGAAATCTTCTTTAAAAGTGATAAATGTGCTTGACTTCTAAATTAAAGTAGATGACAAATCGGGTAATTTGTAAATTATGCAACCTGCATAGCAGACAAATTTTTTAACTTCACCTTTAACTTATTTGAAAAATGTTGATTTTTATTTGACAAATAAGAAAATTAAAAGAAGAGAACTGTCACCTCAGTTTTCTCCTTTAATTTTTTTTCCATTGCGTAGTAATTTTTTTAAAAATTTTGTTCATTTTTCAAGATGGATGCCGTGAAGTCAAAGTTTATCATGGGCTGCTCTCAGATTGTCATCTTCAAAGTTGATTGAGTTGATAATATTGAGTTGGCCCTATAGCGGTAGTTTGCAATACAAAGCTTAGAGTTTTTACTAATACATTCCGAAAGAAAAATATATCAATCTCGAACAGGATTTCGAGCTATGAGTACTTTTCTGCAAAAATTCCACGAAAAATATCAGTTTTAAATGTAATCAAATGGGGAGCAAAAGCTTGATTATCTCGAAATATTATTGCGTTACCCCCCATGAATTTTATTTGATAATTCTAATTGGCCCAAGGGGGATAAGTGGTAAAAATTTCAGGTGTAGTTATCGAAAGAATTTGTAATGTTGGTTCTACTTTAACTCTAATTAAAACCCTCATTACAAGAAAAATTAAGATAATGTATTTTTTTTTCAAGCTACATTTTAATAAGAATTTGCAACCATACCTTCTTCTTGGTAAGTAGGAACCGCTTCTTTTTACAAGTTATCAGAAACCCGCTTTTGGATGCCTCTGAAGCATAACCGAAGTTGTTAGGATAAAGAAACTTTGGAATTTGTAAAATATTTTGTTATTTAAAGAATCTTTAATGGTTGGCAGAGGCAAATCATGAAATCTTTTCCATAATTAAACAATTTTTTATGAAAATTTTAATGTCACTTATTCCCTTGATATGAACATGACTGTTGTAATTTTCATAAATTTGTAATGTTAACATCACGCACTAATTGATTAAAAAATTAACTTCACCTTTTTATACCAATTTATTAAAATGTAAATTAAATAAATAAAAATTAAGTAACAAATCTTTAAATAATTACGTTTAAAATTCCTACAATTGTGAGTATTTTTTTTTTCCTTTTTAAGTGCATTCATTATTTTTTTAAAAAAATTTAAATTTGTTTTATATCAGTTTTAACTGTTTTATTATTACCGTTTTCAATAAATTTGGGTACCTGTAAGTAAGAAAAGTCATAAATAATACATTAGTTATAATCGGAGCTTATTTTTAAGAAAATTATATTCATCAAATATTTGTAATTAATGTTACAGTGGAAATAATTCAATCAATTACCAAAATATAAATTAAATGTATTCATGCTTGACTTTGTTAATTATTGGTTGAAAGCAATTAATATAAATATGAAACAGTACATTTTCACACAAGTTGCATAAAATATTCATTCAATTTATTTATAATATTTTATCTCATTGTCAAAAAGCCAAGATACATTTTTGTTAAATAAAGACTATGATATTTGACAGTGAAGAAGTGATCAAGTAATTAGTCAAATCGCTTAGTTTATATTATCTGACAACACCGTATAGTTCAAATGAGGTACGTGACTCAGAATCACCTTCTTCGAGTCTATCAGGCCAAAATAATTGACACTTTGCAACGTCAAGTGAAATAATGGTGGTTATCACAGATGTTAGAGACCTTCGTGTACCATGGTCAGAAAATTGACTAGGATTTGCAGAGCTTCACTGCGTCTGAGCGTGGGCACCACTTCTGTGGCGCTGCAGCGCGGTTGGGCACGGCTTACAGCTCTCACTGTGGCTGCACGGCAACTAACGTAGCTGAGAGAACCATGCCGCTGCGCTACAAATCCTGCAAATCCTAGTCAATGGTAAGTATCCACGTGCTGATTTGGTCGCCATGTTTTAACTGAAAAATGTTCGTTTGCTGATTTTCACTTCTGCTACAGCCACCGCGCATCAGTCCGCAACCTTTCTGCGCATGTTTTCTCGTCTCGAAGTCAAAACACCGTGAAATTCTTTAGACTCTCTTTAATTAAATTAAACTGAGATTAATAATAATATCTCATAGCAGCAAAGGTAAAATGTTAATGCCATTACGTAATTTTAAACTTGCAAACATAGCTTATTTAATAATTTGCGATCGAAAAATTGCTCCGTATAGAATCTTACGTGCACCCAATCGTACAAAAGGCTGGTGACGTTACCATTTTTTTATCATAAGATACGGAGGTCTGTAAGGGTCTCTGGGTAGCTACTTGACTCTCACGCACACTGTCAAAGTACTTATGACCTTAAAAGGGGCATTCACAAAGTCTTACGGCCACATTTAAGGCTCAATAATTTAAGACCAGAAATTTTGGGTCTAAAAAACACGTCTAAAATCAGGCTTTAAATTATCGAGCCTTAAATGTGGCCTTAAGACTTTGTGAATGCCCCTTTATGTGTACTTACAGACGTCTGCTTACAACGAAGTGTACCACATTTCTCGCCCCTTATAGCGATTACTTTATAAACCACATCGGAGTAAAACTTGACACTCTTGCCACCCTTGGACGTCGGAATATTTGTCATGGCAACTGCGGTCTTACTGGTTACCTGCGTAGAACAAATGAAAATAAATATATTTAAAACTTTTTAATTTTAATACTTTAATAAAGACATGCTTGACTATTCATATTCAATAATTTTAATTTATTTCCATAATCTCCTGAATCAAATGGATTGAATAATAGTACAAAATCTTGATATTCCAGAAACGTTAATATTGCACGTGTCGCAACATAATAAAACATTTCATTCATAAATGTTAAAACTTAATAATTTCACTTGTCGATGAGAAAATCTTTAAATTTTCTCGGAATGTAATATTATATGTGTATTGATTCTATAAAATTAGCATACAGTATTTACAATTGCTGATTTAGCAACATCTTTTTCACTCTGATTCTCTGCAACAGGAAAGCAGTACATATTTTATTTTTTTAATAAATTAACCATGCTACTATTCAATCATGGAAAATAACCTCTAGTTTGCCAGAGTATAAACATAATTTATTTACATTAATGCTGCACAAAAAAAGCTACTTCTTCTTTTATAGATTCCGGAAATTATTGTTGCAAAGTTATTAAAAGTATATATAACAACCACGCACCCTCCAGGTAGCGTACGCCTCCAGGCACCAGCTAGGTAGAACTTTCATTCATTTTTAAAAATACCAAAAAGAATTCAAAGTTACCATAACTTTGTGTACAATATCTATTTATTGCATAAAGATTGATAAATAATAAAAAAATTATGTAAATACTCAAATTTAATTATGCACTTTATTTTTTTTATTGAAGTTCTTACTGAGGTCTGTCAGGACTACCCTGAGTCTCCGGAGGGTGTTAGTCAGGTTGGCCACGTTCCTCAACACACGCTGCAGTTTCACGAGCACCGTACGAACCTCCGACCTGACACCTTCTGTCCGGGATGTCACCTAATGGGTAATAATACAATCAAGGTAACGAAGAAAAGAAAAAATAAGTGACCTTTCAAGTTTTTAAAGATTTTCATATGAAGTTTCACTCATCGTCTTAGGAAATTTCCCACTTGAAGTCTTGTTAATCACCAAGTCCTGTGTTATTCTTATGGGGCATGGTGATTAACAAGGCTGCAGAAGTAAACTTTCTAATGCGCGCACTGTACAATGTATATTATGTCAGATTTATGATATGTTTAAATTTCATGGACTAAAAAATACTTTCAGTTTACCATGGAATAATATTGAGCAATTAATTTTTAATAAAGAAAAATAAATAATATTGTTATTTGAATAACATTTTATTTCTTAAAAAAATGATAAAGTGTAAACCTGTAAAGTGATATTATTTTTTACTTACATTATTTATTAACACACTGCATATAAGTAAACATTTCAAGCTGAAACTGAATTTCACCATTCTCAAATAATTAATTTAAATGCCATTTGTATCAAGTCTAGTTCTGAATTGATATCAATTCAAAGCTTGATCGCACATTTTAAATACACGTACAGGATGTTCTCTTTTTCACTCCATATTTTATTTATGCCATGGCCTTCGCTTCTTCCGGACTTGTGAATTTTTGTAACAAATATCTGTGAAGAGTGCACGTTCATTATATTTTTAATACAAACAAAAATATTACGTAATAATTATAACGGGGGCGATTCACGAAAGAGTTATCCAGGTTTTTATCCGCGTTTTATAGCTTAACCACGTTTAGCAAGGTGTTTTAACACGTAAAACAGGTATAGTTTAAACGTGGTTAAGCTAAACGTGGTTAAAGCCTGGCTAACTGCTTCGTGAATTGCGCCCAATATACATTGAAAATAGGGAGTTGTATAATTATATATTATTATTATTATTTTTGCAATATATATATATTATATATATAATATATTATATACAGACAGGGCCAGAAATGGTGTTCCGATCGTACGCCAAATTTTCGGCGGGAGGATTTTTAGCTAGAAAGTTGAAATTTGGCATACATAACGCCAAGAGTTGTAAGTTTTTTTGGCATGTGTTAGAATTTTTTTAAAATCACTCTTTCATGTCTTTTTAGGGGTGGATTCACGATTTGCATTACTTCCTTATGGGATTTCCATGTTAAATTAAGTTGATAGAAAAATTTTGTCCGATCAGCATCAAAATTTATTTCTAGGGGGTTAAAAACACGCTGAATCTAATGGTGTAATTTAAAATGTGATAAAAACAATCCCTAACGAGATATTGACCATTATTACATTAAAAAATTATTGCATCCTAATTTTGACATTACCATTGAAACGAACTAATTTTTTTACCCTAGAAAACATCTTTGAATTTTTTAAATCGGAGTTAGTTAAGGATTTCAACATTAGGGGTAAAAATATCAACCCCTAAAAATTAAATCCTTAAGTAACACCGATTTAAAAAATTCAAAGGTGTTTTCTGAGGTAAAAAAATCAGCTCGTTTCAACGATAATGTCAAAATTAGAATGCAATCATTTTTTAATGCAATAAAGGTCAATATCTCGTTAGGGGTTGTTTTTATCACATTTTAAATTACACCATTAGATTCGACGTGTTTTTAACCCCCTAGAAATAAAATTTGGTGCTGATCGGACAAAATTTTTCTATCAACTTAATTTAACATGGAAATCCCATAAGGAAGTAATGCAAATCGTAAATCCACCCCTAAAAAGGCATGAAAGAGTGATTTTAAAAAAATTCTAACCCATGTCAAAAAAACTTACAACCCTTGGCTTTATGTATGCCAAATTTTAACTTTCTAGCTGAAAGTCCTCCCGACGAAAATTTAGCGTACGATCAGAACACCATTTCTGGCTCAGTCTGTATAATTATATATATGAAATTGGATCACCTTAATTGGTAGAGGTACATTCGATGCCTTTTTAAATATAATAATTTTATAATAAAATATAATACAATATAATAACAATCTTAATATAATAATAATCAATTTCTGCATTAAAAAAAATTGATGTCGGTACTCCATTATATATATATATTATGACTCACGAAGCGCTAACGCATTTAAAAAAATTTTGGGGGAAAAAACAATAAAGTTCAGGCAGACGCATACAAAAATACAAATCTTCTTTCTAAACTGATATCGTAAGTAATAAGTAATAAATAGTAATTATTAAGTAAAATGTTATATAGAAAATATCAATAGAAAATATCATACAATAATAGACGCAATTCACGAAGAAATTAGCCAGGTTTCTAACCACGTATAGCTTAACCACGTTTAACTATACTTGTTATACGTGTTAAGCCACCTATTAGTTAAACGTGGTTAAGTTAAACGTGGTTAGAAACCTGGCTATCTTCTTCGTGAATCGCGCCCACTAATTCTAAATGGGCATATTCAGCTGCTGTATGACAGGTGCAGGTATAGCTAGTGTTAAATCTTATAGTAAAAAAGTATATGTATATTATTATAAATATCTTTATTAATTTCTTTTCGATTGTACACACAATATAATAATATAAGCAGGTCAAATAAATTAGTTTTGCATAACATAATGTTTTCATCAAACACGCAAGACAGTGTCAAAATTATTCACAAAATATTCAGCTAAAATCCAAGCTTTTCTTTATTTTTATTCATCATTATAGAATACATAGTGCAGATTAAGAAAGTCACCATTTTTTAGTTTTGGCCTTTATGAGCTTTAAGCTCGAGCAGAGGGAAATAAAAAAGTTTAAATTGGCTTGATAGCAGAGATACAGGAAACAATAAACATGATATATGATTATAAAATAATATAAATATTTATTAGGATATAATATAATAAATAAGCGGAAGGTAATGAATGACATAAAACAAGGCTGTTACAAAAAATAAGTAAGAAAAGTGAATAAAAAGAAATTTCAATTGTCGGAGTTAATTGATGAGAAGGCAAAGCTGATAGTATGATATTATTTTTATGATGACTAACTGAACATATCTCCATATACAAATCAAACAAATACTCCATACAAAACTACCTGTTGCGAATAATTTATTATTAAATCATTCTTTGTCTCAGTTATTTTCTATTGCTAAAAAAAATGAGTAATTCATATTATTAGTAATAAGATAAAATTATTATTATTTACTTTTCCCTTCTTAATATTATTTTTCGAGTAATTTTGTCAAATATTTAAAATTGTTTACATAGAATTTAGTTTAGTATAAAATAAGCTTTCAAAGTTCAATATCAATATTATTTGATTGAAAAGACGTCAAGTGTTGAGCACTACTGTAGATGGCATCATTTACCTGTTTTAATGCGAGAGGTAACCTGGTGAAATCACAATTATTTTTAATTAATTTACAAATTAATAAGCGAATAATAATTACTATAGGCATGCAAATTAATTTTAGAAGTAGCATGATCGTAGAATTTTATAATTTGGTGGCTTTAATATTAGATTGCAATTTTAGTATGACTCATAAAAAAAGTACCAACAGTGTAAAATCATTTAAAACATAAACTTAAAGGAACTTTAAGTTTATGATTTAACATGTCTGTATTATACAGTATAATATGTAAAAGAAAGGATGAAGTTCCGTCTGATTCAAACTTTTAAGATTACTAATAAATATTGCAGCTTCAATTAAGGTGCAAAAACAAATTAATTAATCTAATTTAGTAAATATTATAATTACCTCGCACAAAACGTGGAATTCATACATGCAATTTGTGTCCTCTATTCCTGGGTCTCCTCCAGAATGTCTCAGGACAATTCCCGCACACTGTTCCAACTTCATCATGTTGTCCGGCTGTCCTTTAGACCACAGAATGTCCGGAATTGTCTCCAGAGTGACGCAAGAGATGAACCGACGTTGTAAGCTCTCATCGATATAAGATGTGACGTAAACATGGTCTAGTACGTCTGTAGATGCTGTTGAATATGATGATCAGTGGTGAGAAAAATAAGCTAAGTAGATGGTTTATTTAGCACTCTGAACGCTACTTGCATTGATTTCAATCTTAAACCTTTGTAGAATTTTTAAAAGGGAATCCTTATACATATACGTATATATTATATACACACTAATATCCCACCATGATGGCATGATAGATTAAATTATTAAAAATTTTAATTTTGTTTTATATTATAGACTTAAAACTTTTGTCCCTCACTAAGAACATGCTACAAAATTTGATTGTATATATAGCTTTGAAATTTTTATCCGATAATTTTTCCAAGTATTAAAGAGGGTCCAAAGTGGAAAAGTTTTAATTTTCTGACGGAGTTTAAATATTAATTAAAGTAGTCTGAAATATAAAAAGCATTGTAATATTTTTGTCTGTGAAGCTAACAATAATCCCTAGTTAAAAGATTACGTCTTCAACTCATCCTTTACACGTCTAAACCTAATCTTTTTACCTAAAAATAAAATAAAAAAATTCTTCCTCGCTCAAAGTGAGAATGAAATGGAGAAAATATTTTTAACATTTTATGCTGAATATAAGAGGAAAAAAGGCGTAATCTCGTCTTTTAATTTCCTTTTTCAAATGGCCGCATGGATTCGTTCTTTAATTTTCCCTTTCCCCACTCTAGCAATGTAACCCACCATTGTTGAAGGTCTTCCTGTTATTGTACGCACTCTGCAGACAATTCATTTCCTCCTTGTTCATCACTGTGGCGAGGACCATCCCGAGACTGCAGCAGTACTGGAAGGCTTCAAAGGAGGTGGTCTGAAGACATTGTCAATTTTGGTGCATCGAATTGAAAATATAGCATGAAAAGAAATTGATAGAGAGCATCAAAATTATACTACCCTAATTTTTTCAGACTTTTTTCTTAGAAGCCAGTAAATATTGCTGAAATGTTTTGCCAAGGTCAGGTTTGAACCCACGCCCCTTTTAGGTACCATCCTTATATTAACAAGTGACGCCTATTGAGGATTCTCACTGTAATTTCAATATTTTTTTTATAAAATTTCCCGGCCTTTAAAAAAATTGCATCCTCTTATATTTATTTCTGCTTTCAAAAATTTCAAAGCAGGTTGTCCATTTCATTATAAATACATAAAATATATTGATTGAGCAGGAATAAAAATGGAACGTTATATATTTATATTCTCAAACAAAACTGTATTAAAATATATATTATAGGAAGTTCCTTTGTCTTAAAGTAAAATATCACCTTCTTCTTGGTTAGTAGGAACTGTTTGTTTCCACATGTGAATACGAATAATCCAATGTTGGCGGGAACTGAAATAAAAATAATAAAAAATTATGCTTAAATTATCTCAGAACTAATTGAATCATATTGGCTTTGTACCAAAAGATATTAAAAAAATCAGTATAATTGCTCTTTTAATTAAATAATGGATACATGAAAATTTTTATTGCTGAAAAGAGGGTACCAAATTATGCTTCTCGATCCTCATGCAGATTTTTCTGAGTTATTATTTTAAAAATTATAGAAGATATGGCTACACCCTCTGTAAGCGTTTATTATTTTATTCTTTTTATATTATGCCTTTAGGGCCACACGTTCTATATATTTTTTTAATCGTGGAATCTGACAAATATGGAAAAATTATTTTCTGGAATAAAAAAACTTCAAATAGGTTGTCCGTTCACTACGTTTACATGATGGTGTTAAATACGGATCCGTTGACAATGTTTCAAAAGAACAGGCGCGGATCCAGGGGGTGGGCTGGGGGGGCTGTAGCCCACACCTACCGAAATTTTGGATTTATCTTGGGCAATATAGGCATTTCCCCCACTCCAATTTTTTTTTAACATTGGTCTTATGGAGGCAGCCCCTCCCGAATTTTTTTTCTGGATCTGCGCCTGCATAAAAGTAACATTATCCGTCGTCAACGAATACTTATTAAACACCATCATGTAAACGTACTAAATGTGTATTCTGTAAATTTAGATATTGCTTATAGCAACATATTATTTTCAAAAATTATATTTGTATAAAATAAAAAAAAAATTGCTCAATGGCTGACATGTAAAAGGTAAAACCCTAACTCAATATTAAAGTCACTCAACGTTAATCATTGTGTTTGTTGCATCTTTCAAGTAATGTAGGAACGAGTCATGAACTTAATTATTGTACTCCACCAAAATTATATTATTTATATTGTAATAAATAAATAAATATTAATAATGTAAATATTTTTTTTATTTGTGGATTTGCAGCTTGAGGAAATCAGGCAATAATAAAATTTGTAATTTAATATGATAAAGTTTTAAAACAAATAACAATTCTTACGTTCCATAATACCTGCTTCATTAAATTTTGGAACCTGAAATAAATATTATTACATAGTAATTAAAAGAATTAAAAAATATTACAAAATTGGTAGTATAAAATTGTATTTTAATTCAAATTATATTTTTATACCAACCAAACTGCACTTTCCTTGATTTTTTTTATCTCAATATTATTAAACAACTAAGAAAATACTGTATACATTAAGGAAATACATTTTGTCATTTAACAGAGACCATTTTATCTATAATATATATTTTCGTATCTTATGTCCTTATGTGTCTATTAGAAAATTGATCCCAGGTTCTCAAAAGGTCAAGGAATGGTAACCAATGGTAAGGAACTAGGAATGCCTAGTGTCTACAAAAGAATTGCAATGGTGCACTATCCCGGAACCTTGTGAAACTCTGAAATTTGTTGTCAAATTTCTATCAATAAAATAACGAAGTCTCTTATTGTCTGTGTGAATCTTAGGACACAAGTCTTAAATTAAGATATATAAATTTCGCACCAATACTCACCACTTTTTTCTTACAACGCAAATGTCCACATCGCTCGGCCCGTCTCATGGCCATTATATTGTAAACCAAATCCCCGTAATATTTGACGGCTTTGCCATCCTTGTTCAACGGAGCATTCGTATTGACAATAGTAGTTTTACTGACGGTACTTGTAGACACCTGTAGGAACAAACAAGGTTGGCTTTATACAGGTTAAGACACGTACGCATTTCAAGCGTCAATTTCAGTAAATTTTTAGGCCCCATTGCACCGCGAAATTTCAAAAATAGCATTGAATGATGGGCGCATTCAAAGTTTCGCGGCAATGTGGCCAAGAATACTTGAACGTGATTGGCCAAGCCCTTTGACATTAGTCCAATCGGTGGCTTAACCTGTATAAAGGAACGTTGTGGGTACAAATATACAACTTTCTAGATTCATAGGCAGTCACAGTTACTAGAGTTATTGTCAACATTCGCTTTTTTTCCGTGCGCGATGCAGCTACATGAAGGTGATTAGACGCTGTTTATGCAGTTGCATATGTACTCTGCATATTCTCATTTACTTATAAGAAAATTTTTCTACTTATTCTCTTTGATTTACATGTTAACTTATTGAAAATTACTGTTAATTATGAAATTTGTTGTGTCTACTAGCGCCAACAATACCATTACGTTCTCTATACTCTGGTGGCGAAATCAGGCAATAATGCATCGTCCCATGTTTAACAATGAAAAAGGCTTCAGTGGCGTAGCCACGGGGGGGGGGGGTTTCGGGGTTTAACCCCCCCCCCCCATGAAGATCGAGTAGTGACTGGATATAAGAAGAAAAAATGAAAAATTATAGAAATTTGAAAAAAAAAAAGTTAAATAAAAAATTGAAATTTAGGGGTATCAAGTAGTCTTTTCTTTAAAATAAACAAATTATAAATTAGTTTCTAATTTTAACAGGAAAAAGTGCGACTCATAAATAAATGTTTTATTTCTCTTACAAACTGCATGTGCATGTTGTATAAATTAAAACGCTCTCACGTGTGCCGCACTTTCATTTAATTGGTTGCTCCACGCGCCCGGTGCAGACAAAATTTAACAAAAATAAGAGAAGCAATTCCCTTTTTTATTTATTTATTTTTCACAATATCTTAATGATGTGAACTTGGATTATTAAATAAATTTTAAAAATCAAATTCAATTAAATGACACGTACACTGATTCTATAAAAATAATATAAAGTGGTTACATGAATTACTTGATTTAATTAAAATGATTTACTCAAAGCTTTATTTATTATACGCACGTATTCAAAAAAAATTTAAAAATGGGGTGAAAAAAATATAAAATGTTAAAAAAATTGCATCAGGCCATATATTTTACCCTCTAATATAATAGTATTTTTCCATTATTTTACCCTAAAAAAGGGGCGTGTCCTTAAAAAAAATCGCGCCTGCGGCGGGCTATTGGGGGGCTTCGCCCCCCATACCCCCCAGTGGCCTCTTCTCAATCTTTGTCCTGAAGAACCCCCCCCTTGGGCAAATCCTGGCTACGCCACTGAAAGGCTTCATACGAAAGACATTATAAAACAATGGTTTGTTACAACCATTGTGAGTAGAAGATTTTGTTTCAAAGTACAGTACATATGTATGTGGCCCGGCCTGCCTGTATTATACAGTAAAAGTAAAAAATGGGATGAAGTTCCGTCTGATGCAAACTTTTAAGAATATTAATAGACAATGGGCGCGATTCATCGAAGCAATTAGCCATGATTCTAACCACGTTTAGCTTAACCGCGTTTAAATAGGTTGGTTTAACATGTAAAACAGGCATAGTTAAACATGGTTAGAAACCTGGCTAACTGCTTCGTGAATTGCACCCAATAATGATTGCATTTTTTTATTTCATAATTAGGAAATGTAAATGAAATTATTCTCTTCTGAATTTTTTCAGATTTTTTGGAGTGCGGGAACTATTTTTAAAAAAATATTTAAAATATCTGATTTAGGGTGGTACACCTGATGGGACAACCGTGATGTCATCAATAGCCAATCACATCATCATGACAAAATGACGTCACGGTTGTCCCATCAGGTGTACCACCTTTTTAATTCAGATATTTTAATTATATTTTTTTAAATTAGTTCCCGCACTCCAAAAAAATCTGAAAAAATTCAGAAAAGAAAAATTTTATGTATATTTTCTAATTATGAATTTAAAAAATCCAACTATTATTGTCCATTATAAATGTAACGGCTTCAACGTATAGTGCAAAAAGCAAAAACTGATTAATTAATCTCTAATTTAAAAATTATAATAATAATAATAATTACGTACCTCGCACAAAACGTGGAATTCGTACATACAATTTGTGTCTATCATCCCTGGGTCTCCTCCAGAATGTCCCAAGACAATTCCCGCACATTGTTCCAACTTCATCATGTTGTCCGGCTGTCCTTTGAACCACAGAATATCCGGAATTGTCTCCAAAGTGACGCATGAGACGAACCGACGTTGCAAGCTATCATCGATATAAGATGTGACGTAAATATGTTCTAGCATGTCTGTAGATGCTGTTGAATATGGGGTGATTTAAGATTAATATTAAGGTACGAAAAATAAGAGCTCAGTACATGTTTTTTTTGAACCCAAGAACTCCAAGAAGTAATAATAGATTTGGAGAAAGAACATGGAATTTTGTGCTACCAAAAATTTGGAACGAAATACCGATAAATATTAGATCAATTGACCAAAAAATGTTATTGTAAAAATGCTGAGAAAGCACATATTAAATAATTTGCGCTAATATGAGTTGTAATACCATTCTATTAATTGTATTTGTGCTTCTGTTTAAGTTGAAGGGTTTAAATTTGTTCGTGCTTATTTTTGTTTGTTTTTGTTTCTATCTTTTGTTAATGTTATTAATGTATTGTTTTGTATTGTTATTTTTAATAAATATAGGTGGTAATTTTGTTTAAGCTTACTATACGTGTTGAATAATTGTATGTAACTCAGTTCCAACCAATAGGGCTTCATTTAGGGCCTTGGTTGGACTGTATTTGTACACAATTTAATAATAAAAAACTTTAAAAAAAAAAAAAAAACGCTGCTTGCAAAGATAATTATTTCACGCTTGAACCTTTATAGCACTTTAAAAAGAATGGACAACCAATTGAAAAATTTTTATTCCAGAAATGGATAGAGAGTTCCAAATTATGCTACTCTGATTTTTTTCAGATTTTTTTGAGTACCAGAACTATTTTTAAATAATTATTAAAAGTACTGTAACTTAAGTTGGCACCCCTGAATCCTTATTAAAAAGGATAGGGGCTAGACGCCTATTAAAAAATTCAGAGCAGCAAAATTCGGTACCGTCATTCATTTTTTTTTTTTTTTTTTATTAATTTCATGCAGGTTGTAGTGTACATTCTAGATATATTATATGATAATATAATAGTTAATACTTGCAATAAAAAATAATATGGAATATTGTCACATACATTCAAATAACAATTTTCCCTTTCCCCACAGAAGCAATGTGACCCACCATTGTTGAAGGTCTTCCTGTTATTGTACGCGCTCTGCAGACAATTCATTTCCTCCTTGGTTATCACTGTGGCGAGGACCATCCCGAGACTGCAGCAGTACTGGAAGGCTTCGAAGGAGGTGGTCTGAAGACATTGTCAATTTTGGTGCATCGAATTGAAAATACAGCATGAAAAGAAATAAATAGAGACTATAGAGAGCATCGAAATTATATTACCATAATTTTTTCAGATTTTTTTAGAAGCCGCGATGTATTGTTAAAAAGTTTTGCCAAGGTTGGGTTTGAACCCACGACCCTTTTAGGTCCTATCCTTGTATTAAAAAGTGGCGCCTATTGAGGATTCTCACTGTACTTCCAAAAATTCTTTTAAAATCGTTCTCAGACATTAAAAATGTGAAAAAATCTTATTATCATATACTGCATAACATAGCACGCTCTATTTTAATTTAATATTTTGTTCCATAATTTTGTTTCTATGTTTTTATGTCTATATAATTATGTATATTTATCTATTTAGTTATCATGTTTAAATTGTATCTGTACACTTTTTGTGTTTAATAAAATCGATCAAATTGCACGCTCTATTTACTTCTGCCATATTTCAATACAGCTCACTCTCGAAAACTGGTGTTTCAGAAACACTTGTTTGAAACACGTAACGCGTCTCACAGACCGCCCCCTTAGTTAAAGCACTTAAGCAGGTGTTTCAGACCTATGAGACACCTTACGTGTTTCAAGCTGAAACACGTAAAACCTCCACGATCCTGTTCCGCGGAGGAATATCTTGTGTCGTCATAGAACATTAATATATTAATTATTTGCGTGATAACAGTGATAACACAGTATAACTTTAATTTTTACTAAATTGATATGATGTAAAGCCTTTATAACGAACAATTAAAAATATATCTTTGATTATTTGAAACAATTATGTTATAATCAGCATAACAAAAATATAATTATCCTACCTTTTGCAAATAAACGGAGAAAACATACCCTGAACCAGAATAAATATAATATTGGAATTAAGGGCATTGGGTGTAACACCGGTAGTTGGCAACACTGACCTATCTTCACCATGCTAATTTTTGGTCATTGCTCCTCGGAGTAATTTTTATGCTAGAGCTAAGCTGATTGCTGTAGTATCAAGATAATTAGTAGCCCAAGTGCACAATTTGGCTAAATAAAGCCTGATTTAAAGAAAAGTATTTTTTAGTAATTTTTTAAATTTACATGCATTTTTCTAAAATATAAAAAAAATACTTTTCTTTAAATCAGGCTTTATTTAGCCAAATTGTGCACTTGGGCTACTAATTATCTTGATACTACAGCAATCAGCTTAGCTCTAGCATAAAAATTACTCCGAGGAGCAATGACCAAAAATTAGCATGGTGAAGATAGGTCAGTGTTGCCAACTACCGGTGCTACACCCAATGCCCTTAAGTATACAAAAAGAAAAATATTTCCTTGATAAAGTCCCCGCAAAATCATATTTTCATAAACTTACATTGCTGTTAGAAAATTTGCAGAGGGGGCACATTTTATGATCACATCGTATCACAAATATAGCAGTGCTACAACTTGTGACTATCGTTCTTACGATCCACTAATAATTCACAGTCACTCTATGAGCATTGAATTGAAGTTATTGGGCTTAATTAAACTATATTTCAAAGATTTACTGACACTAACACGTACATGATGCTACCAGCATCCATCTTGCAAACAAACTAGCTTGATCAGTCATCGTCTCTCTGATTGGTGGTTACCTGAAACACTTTACGTGTTTCAATAAGGTGAGACACCAAAAATGGTTTGAAACTCCTAAAGTGTTTCGCGAAACAGAAAATACCTTTGAGACACCTCTCTGTGTCCCCCCTGAAACACGAAAGACGTTTCAAGTCATTATTAAAACACTTTAACCGTTTCAGGCAAGTGTTTCTGAAACACCAATTTTCCAGAGTTGTTGTCCATTATTGTAAATAAATACAAAACCGTACTGCTAAGGTTTACATGATAATCAATTTGGACTACATCAATCAGCTGATCCGTATTACCTTCCTTTTAATAAATATGAAATTTATTTGACAGAGAAGTAAATTTTAAAGTAAAATATCACCTTCTTCTTGGCTAGTAGAAATTGTTTGTTCCCACATGTGGATACTAATAGTCCAAAGTTGGCGGGAACTGAAATAACAATAATATTAAATTACGTAGTCCCAAAACAGATATTGAATCTTAAAACAATGGACAACATACATGTATGAAAAATTTTTATTGCAGAAATTAATAGAGGGCACCAAATTATGCCACCCTGAATTTTTTTAGATTTTCTTGAGACCCGGAACTATTGTTAAATAATTATTGAAAGTCCTGTGATTTCAGTTGGCACCCCTGAATTCTTAATAAAAAGGATAGAGACTGGACGCCTATTGACGCCTCCAGGGGTCGTGGCCGCACTTTCAATAATTATTTAAAAATAGTTCTGGGTTTCAAAAAAATCTGAAAAAATTCAGAGTAGCTTAATTTGTTACCCTCTTTTCATTTCTGCAATAAATTTTTTTCATACAGTATGTTGTCCATTATTGTGTAATTATATTGTATATGAAACACCAAAGGAAACAAATTATTATCATTCGCTTCTTTAAATGGACAATCTGCATAAACATTTTTATTAATTATTTGGATAGAAGACCTCGAGTTATTTATTATCAATATTTTGAAGATTATTTTAAAGAACCTAACACTCTCAAAATTGAGGGGAATGACACTATGACGTCATAGTCATACAACACGTCTTTCCTTATGTTTGCGTGTTAAATATTTGCATGACTACGACGTCACAGAGTTTAACAGTATGATTTTAAAGGTGTTCAAAAGATCTGAAAAATATTGATAATACATAACTCGATCGAGGTCCTCTGTCCAAGTATGAAATGAAAAATAAAACATGAAGGTTGTCCCATTGAAAAGAATATACCATAGTTTAGTATATAGGCTTTGGAACATTTACTAAAATTATGCTACTCGATCCTCAGATTTTTCTGATTTACCATTTTCAAAGGAGCAAACGCATCCAGGGTGCGTAGCCGCACAATCAATATTAAAAAAAAAAAAAAAAATGAAAATTCGTAAATCTGTCATCTCTGGAAATATTTTATTAATTTCTGCAATAAAAAACTTCAAATATAGGTTGCCCATGGTTTTTATGTAAATTTAAATATTACAATAAATTAAAGCAACAATGTATGACACACCAAATCAGGACAACATGAACCTTAATCGTTGTGTTTGTTACAGTTGTCAAGCAATTTAGAATTGAGTCATTAACTTAATTGAAGTTTTGGAAAAAGACTCATGGTTCTTTTCGCACCAAAATTACGTTGTAAAATATATCTTTATTTTTGGAGGTGCACAGGCGCAGATTCTGAAAAAAAAAAATCAGGGGGCGGGGGATGCTTCCAAAAGGCTAATGTTAAAGAAATTTGAGTGGAGAACATGCCTATATTGCCCATGTTAAATCCCACCCACCCTTGAATCTGCGCCTGGAGATGCAGCTTGATCGAGCAAATCAGATAGGCAATAATAAAATTTGTTAATTTCTTTTGAGATGTAATATGCAAAGTTTAATATAGAAATAAAAATAAAAATTCTTACGTTCTATAATACCTGCTTCATTGAATTTTGGAACCTGAAATAAATATATTTTTATATATATCAATTTAAAAAAATTAAATTTTATTAGATAACATAGTTCAAAAATAAGAAATAAAAATTTTAATTGATTTCAATTTGAGTTAACATTTTTTTATGCAAGATTTAACTGATATATCTACACAATTACACTTTTCGTAAAAAAAATAGCTCGATCTCAAAATAAAAATAAGGGACCGAAGTTCATTTTCAAATGCACTTTCACACATATATACTGCAGTATAGTGCGCATTTTAATATCAGCTGCCGTCCCGAATTCTCAAAAATTTGCTGTCACATTTCTGGCAATGAGATACGAAGTCTCTTATGGAACGTCTAGCTATGTGAATTATAAGAGAAGTCTTATAAAATTAAGATATAAATTTTGGAACAGTACTCACTACTATTTTCTTACAACGCAAATGTCCACATCGCTCGGTCCGTCTCATGGCCATTATATTGTAAACCAAATCCCCGTAATATTTGACGGCTTTGCCATCCTTGTTCAACGGAGCATTCGTATTGACAATAGTAGTTTTACTAGCGGTACTTGTAGACACCTGTAGATACAAATATGAAGAGTAAAATTCCTTATATCACTTCATTTAATTCAATTTACAAATTAAGTAATCTCAGAGAGTTACTAAAGGAACAATTAATATTTATTTTATTTTTATCCGTGCGCAATGCAGTTACATTAAGGTGGTTGCAAAGTAAGGAAGCTGCAGACGTCAAAATGATGTCACAAACGTAGCCTGTACGTGGCCAACTGTGCGTTATGACGTCATTATGACGTCAGCAAAGACCAAATTTCTCTCCTTGTCTTTGTAGCCGCCGCTCATGCAGTTGCATTACGCACGGATAAAAATAAACAAATTTGATTGTATAAATTTTAGCAATTCTTTTAATTTATTTTTTAATTTAAGGCCAAAAATTATTCATTATTTGATCACTTACATTTTTTGATACTTCATTCTGTGTCTTATTTTCTGCAACAAGTGTTCACCTTAGTTGAAAAATTACATCTTCAACTCATCCTTTACACGTCTAAACCTAATTTATTATCTCTAAAATACATCTTATTTCCTCTCCGCTCAAAGTGAGGATGAAATGGAGAAAACAGCTCTAAAATTCTATGCTAAAAAAAGCCAATATTTATTGAAATGAATGCATGAAATGAAGACAAAATTTATATTTCTAACATTTTGTACTCAAGAATAGGGAAAAATACGTGATATTGTCTTTTTTCCTCTAACATGGTGCAAAATAGAAGAAAATTAGATGAGAAGAGAGCTTCATAGCGAATAAAAGATGAAATTCATTTTAACTTGTGCATTTTTATTTGAATTAAAATTAAATTATAATTATCTTACTGAGGTCTGTCAGGACTACCCTGAGTCTCCGGAGGGTGTTCGTCAGGTCGGCCACGTTTCTCAACACACGCTGCAGTTTGACGAGCGCCGCACGAACCTCCGACCTGACACCTTCAGTCCTCGATGTCACCTGAAAAAAAAAGATTATTTGAGGCTCGGGAAACAACGCTCCCCCTGCTCTACGTATTTCATCCCTCGTTAGGAATAATGAGCTATCTATGCCTACCATGATCTCGTTGTAATAATGAGCTATCTGTTATTTCAGGTGAGTGCAACAATGAGTTTTAACATAAGGCTTATAATTACGCACACCTTAAATAACAGTTAGCTCAATATTATAACGAGATCATGGTAGACAGATAGCTCATTATTCCGGAAGAGGGACGATTTGTATATACATATAGGCGTTGCTACGCAGTCTATACGGGTCTTTCACCATACGTTACAAAACAATATGACGTCATAAATGTGTAGGCAAAACATTGTCAGCGGCATAGCAGATAGGTGTTAAAGTTGGTATCGAAATTAATTCGAATTCTCCTGACGACTCGTATCATTTCTCGTAGAATTTTCGTTCATAAATGGTGACAAGAAGAACCAATGTTAGTGAAAAAAAATATTTGGCGACCAAAACTGTTATGAGAAAAGAGGTGCTGTGAGTTACGTTAACATGCGCAGCATAGGATTTTAGAGTTTTCTGCCTACATCCCGAAACTCTTCGAGCGGCTTCGGGCATCCCCGTGCTACCCAAAATGTAAACATGAAATTCCCGTATAGAGGGGTGGTAAACTTTAACTATTGGGGGTGTCTAGATTCGGTGTTCTTCTTAACTTTCCCAAAATTGCAAATCTGCATCTCTTTTTCAGGAGCTACAGTGTGAGTAAATAAGGCAGGAGTTGAATTTTTGCTGTCGCGATATGTACAGAACATAAGCAATTTTACTGTATTTATAATTTATAGACTTAAAATGCAATTTTGAATTATTAATATACGTTACGCACGGCATTAAAGTATATACATAGAGTATTGACAATAATACTGTAATTTTAAAGAATCAAATTATAAATCATAGGTGGGTCATTGACATATATGGTTCCTTATAATATAATTATTAAATATGTTGCTGTTAATTAGAATATGCAGCATTCCATGCAGTTAAATTAATTAAAGTTTCCGTGTATAATATCTAGTTTTGCATAAATGTTTTACTATATCAAATGTTTCAAGATTGATTTTACCGATTTTAGGATACATTTTGTCTGTGTATATGGTAGTATTAAAGAATTAAAATTTCCATTCTTTGATTGTATAATATAGGTTGTTCAAGCAGATCCCACAGTAGGGTTATATTTCATTTCATTTGAATTTGAGATAATGCATACTCGTCTCCTCGAAATTTTTCCCTTTGCGACCTTTTTACTCACCATGCCCCATAAGAATAGGGTATGGTGATTAACAAGGCTGCAAGTGGAAATTTTTCCAAGACGACGAGTGTACATAACACATGTAGAAAAATTACATACTTAGTGATATATTTATCATATAAACAGAGTTTTGCACTCAACTTTTTTTTAAAATTATTATGTAATATTTGAAACATAAAAGTTCTAAATCCTAAATTTTTGTTACTTTTTTTTTTCATTGTTATTTTAATTTTAAAGTAGAAAAATACTCACTTTAATTAAAATAACATAGAAGAGTAAAAACATGAAGCAAGCACTTGATTTCATTTTAAAATAATTATTACATTTAACAACGCATATAACACCGTGCTCGTTTCATGTCATAAATATTGTAACATTGAGGACTTCCTATATGAGCACACTTTTGAGTTTTTTTGCCAGTAAAAACTACTTCCCAGCAATTGAAATGCAAGTGAACTTTTTATTCAATATTTTATAAAATAATTTATTGTTAATGTTCTTTTGCTGATTTACATTTTTTTAAATGTATTGATCGAAATTGATGTATCCAGTAAAAATAAGTTATTTATTAATATATTATAGTCATGCTCAAACTAAAATATTAAAGATTTTGTTAAACATTTAGTAGTTGTACTTATAAGTTGCAACTGAATTTTTTTGCAGAGATATTCATTCATATTACGGATAGTAACTGTAACATACGTCAGTTAGTGAATTAATATTTATTTATTGCACTTGCAATAAATTACTTATTACATAAATATAATTTGCCGCTCGGCGTAGTTCTTATATTCCCCGCTTCCTCACCGGGCAAGCAGGCGCTACTTTCGAGTGCGCGCCTTTTGCGCGGGCACTCTCTCCTGGGCCTCCGAAGATTAAAGACTTAAGTGACATTGCTCAGTATATTGTATCGCGTGCAAGCATAATAAATATGTTCTATTCTTGTGTAAAATTACAATCTTTAATTTCATAGATAGAACTCCAATAATAATAATATTACTTATATACATATATAACAGTAACCTATCTGCAAAATTTTTAGAATGTTTAAATGTTTATATTCATAGATAAGAAACATTAAATTTATTCCTCTTTCGGATACGTCTGGTGGTAACCTTTCATTTGTTGAAATATTGCAATGCTATAAAACAAAGCAAACTTGAAACTATTCATATTATAATTAATTAAGAATGAGCTGAATTTTAATAGCTAAAAGTTATATGTGGTTTTCGAGGTTCAGATTTAATACATAAAGTTTATAACTTCATTCCTCTCAAATAGAATTTTCTAATTAAATTGGCCATTCTTAAATATGATTGTAATAAATACAGTTTTATATTTTATATACATGATCGATTTTGCAAACCTATAAAGCATATGCATCTTACAAAAATGCTTCAATTTATAGATTCATGTTTGAAATAATAAAATATAATATTTTAATGGGTTGTGGGGTCTGGAAAGCCCCAACTCGATCACAAGATATAACTATTACAAACAAGGTTACATATTTATACTTGGCCACATTCCAATGGCGTCAAGGATATTAAATTTTTATTTTTAATTGTTTAATAAAACTATTCTTCAACGTTATGTTTAATTGTTGCTAAGTTTCTTAATTTTTTAAAAATCCATTATTATTTTATGTTAATTTATGTCTCTTTATTAATCATTTTCACTAACTATTGCATAAGCTTTAATTATAATATTTCCTGACATTTTATACTTAAAAACAGACCAAATATCACAAAGGCACCTTCAAATTCCTGTTGACCGTGAAGAAATAATACTCTGCAAACAATACCGGATGTTTTCAAAATTTGAATTTCCCGCTTATCGCACTGCGGTCCTTCTGTACGTTCTGTATGTGGTCAGGTTTTCACTTTAAGTAATTATTCTCATGAAGAGGGGACTTATTATTGGGTTTGACAGGGACTTTTGCGGTGACTTTTGAGAGATATAAGCACGCCCGTGTCTTGCAAGGACAACAGTCGAGATGGCGAACAAAGTGGTGCTCATATTGTTGGTGCTCGTGGCGCTCACAGCAGCCCAGTACACCACCAGACGTGAGTACAGAAATCAGCTGATTTTGTGGTGATCCCACCGTCCAATGTAAACCTAAACGTATAAAAATTGCTGTTTAATTAAGCAGTAAAGCAAATTTTTAAAGGAAAAAAGGGTGGGATTCACGAAGAGTTAAGGAGCGTTTTAGGGAGAGATAATTTAAGAAGCGTTTTTCTTACCTCTGTTACCTGGTATAAAAAACGCTTCTTAAAATATCTCTCCCTAAAACGCTCCTTAACTCTTCGTGAATCCCACCCTTGTTTCTAAAATAATAAAACCTGTCACATATATAAATGGGGGAAGATAGGAGATATTCAGCTAGCTTTCATGGTTACTAAAAAGAATTATAAAATTCTAGCATGGTGACTGTATATATGAAGAAAATTTTCCTGCCGCGGAACATTTTAATTTACTTCATCGCGTGTTTCTGGTTGGAACATTATTTTATTATATTTATTAATTTCAAGTAATAAAAGTGCTGAAATTAAGAAAAATAAATTAAAGTTAATTGTTGATTTCTTTTAGTTATAGGATAGAAGTTATCTGTTTGGAATATTAGAATAACCATTTCTTGTTGAGATATAATATATATTATATAACTGCCGGCCAATGCTTATAATAAATTTTTGTTCCATATTTAGGTCATCAAATCATCACTCCCAAACCAAATTTGGGACGCTGCTCGCTGCCTCTTGAAACTGGACCTTGCAAAATTGGAGGATTGTACAGATTTGGCTTCGTACCGGTAAGACACATTTTTTTTTTTTTTGTATCATTTGCAACCTATATATTATAACGGTTGTAACAAAGTAGTTATATTATAAATATAACTACTACTTACTTGTTAAGTTGAACTTTTTCCTCCACTTTAGAGCTTATAAATATACCAAGTTATTAATGTTTGTCTGTGGTGACCGATTTTTCTTCATTATAACCATAGTAGTCATAGTACATATGAGAATGTAGTACTGATTTTACCCGTCAGAGCACAGAACGTAATGGCATAGTTGGCGCTAGAAGCTAGCCCAAAACACACAATAATTTTTTATTTTATATAAGCTTATAGGGTATAAAATTTCCCACAATTTTTACTTGCAAACCCTTTTCTAAAATTAATTTAGAGTACAAGCACAGAGTAAAAGACTTTAATTTTACTTGGCGATTTGTCTTGCAGTACTTTGGAATCATAAAAAAATATTTCTGTAAGAATTAAGTAATCGAACATGAAATAAATTTCAAGAATTCGAAAATATTCTAAAACTTATGGGTGTGATTCACGAAGCAGTTAGCTAGGTTTCTAACCAAGTTTAGCTTAACCACGTTTAACTATATATAGGTGATTTAACACGCAAAGCACCTATAGTTAAACGTGGTTAAGCTAAACGTGGTTAGAGACCTGGGGGGTCTTCAAATAACACCACTTAACGTAAACTTAGCCTAAGACTGTCTTAGCGCAACAATAAAGAATACGCTAAGACTGTCTTAATTTTAGGATTGTTGTAATTTGTGTTATTTGAAGGCCCCCCTGGCTAACTGTTTTGTGAATCGCACCCGTTGAATCTAAGGGTGTCGATTCTGATATCTCAATCAACTGAGATTAATTGTTAATAAAATGCAATAAATAAATATCTTGAATTTATTTCAGGCAAAAGGTTGGTGTCAACGATTCGTCTACGGTGGATGTGGAGGCAACGCTAACAACTTTGAAACAAAGAAGGAGTGTGAGGCGGCGTGCAAGCCTACTGGTCCACGTGGATATAATAATGGAAGAGGAGGCGTTGGAGAGGAGTAGGACACAGGAGCTGACACGTCCAGTTGACTTCAAAACTAAATATGTTCATGATTACGTCAATTTCAATATAATATATGAAATTTTAATTTTACAGATCTCCAGAAAATATTTGTATTTTAATTTTTTACAATATTTCTTGTTTAAAGATAAAATAAAGAGCAAAAACCTTATTTACTGTTAACAGCTTAATGTAGCTTGATTTGCCACTAAAAATACCATAAAGAAAAACATGAAAAAGTTGAAATAAATTTTATATTTTATTCATTGTTAACTTCTCCTCTCGTCTTCTTCCCTCATATTTTGTACCATTTTCGAAGAAAAAAATAATAATAAGATTGCGTCTTTTCCCTATTATGTGACTTAATTGTTATATACTGTATGCCCAAAAAATGTAAAATAAAAAAAAAATCTAATAAAATTAATCCATTGAAAATGAAATGTTAGAAATATATTATTTCCATTGAATTCTATCCTCACCTTCCTCACTTTTATTGAGAAAGAAATTAGATGATTGTGTTTTTGAGGTAAAAATATGTAATGTTTATTTTAAATGTGTCGATGCCTTGAAAAAATAAGCATTGTGATTGATGTCCATTCACGCTGAGTAATGAGGGAAATATCACTTTTCAGTACAGATTTCAGTATAGTATTTTATATTATTATAATTAATTAGGAAAAACGTAGAAATGAATTACAAATAATATAAGTATATTGTTTTATTTATTTTAAACCATATTATCTTCTGATGAATTATTTAGTGTTGTGGAAATCTTCAAATTGGTTACAAAATAAAATCTTCACTCTTTCCTACTTATATCTGAAATTTTAGGACCACAGTTCTGGCTGACATAACGGGGAATGATATAATAATTATATATTAATATTTTATTTTATTCATATAAATTTCAATATAAAAATATATAGTGTGCTGGTATTATATATATACTTTATTATATTAATTTATACTCAATTAAATGTTCAATTTATTTTTAATTAATATATAATACATTCAAAATTCAAAACTTTGATTAATTTAATGACATATTATACTATTAGTAATTATATTTTAAAAATAACCTAAACAAATAATTTCATATCTTGAATTTAAGAGTCGAATTTAAAAATATATGGACGCGATTCACGAAAAAGTTATCCTGGGTTATCCAGGTTTATAACCACGTTTAGCTTAACCACGTTTTAGGTGGTTCAACACGTAAAACAGGTATAGTTAAACGTGGTTAGAAACCTGGCTAACTTCTTCGTGAATCGCTCCCATATATTTTTTTAGATTAAGTCATAAGGTAGTTTATAAGTTTTATCCTCTGACCCTTAAAATTTAATGTCTCCAAATTTAGGTGAACTGATGGACAACCTACATCAAATTTTGTTATTGCAGAAATGAAAGGATTTTTTTGGTATCATTTAGTAATAAATAACAAATTCAAGATTCAAGTTCCATTTTCAAAAATCAATGATTTACTTGCTGAATCCTATATACTGTATAATGACTCA
Source organism: Siphlonurus alternatus (assembly GCA_949825025.1). NCBI lineage: Eukaryota > Metazoa > Arthropoda > Insecta > Ephemeroptera > Siphlonuridae > Siphlonurus > Siphlonurus alternatus. The sequence goes on from OX463783.1 coordinate 9,302,465, forward strand.
TTGTAATATATTTATATTATATATATATGTAGGAAATTAAATCTATGCTGTCCTATAATTTATATTATTTTTCTACTTAATATTGCTCAATATATTTTGTATAGTTAAAAATAAGTTACGTTATTTTAAAATCTGAAATTGCTTAAAAATTCCAATTACAACATTTTCTGACATTTTACTAAAATTTCACAAGGCCATATTCAAACTCCTATTTCCTGACATAATAGATAGTATTCTGTATACACAGGATATTTTCGCCTGATAAATTTATGATGCCCCGCTTCTCTGCAAACCACACTGCGGTCTAATCTCCGATTCAAGATGGATCAACTTATTTTCAAATATATATTATGAGAGTTATTTTCTGTTTTCGCGATAATTCATAGACTTGTATGGCTTAATATCTTATTGAATACATCAATGAAGTAGACAATAACCTTCATCAATATCATATAAAATCAATTCTATTATAATAGCATCATATTAAAAAGCCATTGAGTTTTTTTTTTTATTTGCTCCCCTAAATATAACTAATTGAATCACACATGTTTGTAAAATTTACCTATCATGTGTATTATGTATAATAAATTATACATAAAATTCAAATTCAAATTATTATTTATTTATAAATGAATTTTTGATGTTATTTTGACATCTATAAGGATTGCGTAAAAATTTCAAAAACAACAATTACAACATTTCCTGGCATTTTATTATTAAAAATAACAAAAATTTCACAAGGGCACATTCAAATTCCTGTTTCCTGACATAATATTCTGTCTCTTACATCACCGGATATTTTTGCGCTTTTCCACAAGCCACACTGCGGTCAAAAACTTTCAATTTCAATAAAATATATCGAACATTTCCTCACAGAGGAAAGTATATATTATTGAAACGGAGGGTTGGCAGATGAGACAGGGACTTCTGCGGTGACTGTTAGGAGATAAAAACTCGCCTGTGTCTTGCAAGGACAACAGTCGAGATGGTGAACAAAGTGGTGCTCATATTGTTGGTGCTCGTGGCGTTCGCAGCAGCCCAGTACACCACCAGACGTGAGTAGTCAGCTGATTTTGTGGTTCCCACCGCCTCATTTTATATGTAAACTCTGCAAAACAATCACAAATAAATATGCCCAAATTTTGAACCACACACGAAATAATCTCAATTTGAGAATTTGAGTCTTAGCAAAACTCCCATAGTTTTACGTTTTGTTCTCAGCTAGGCGCGGATCCAAGGGGGGGGGTGATACATAAGGTCCCAAAATACATTGAAGGTATAACCACCCACCACCCATTGCCCCCCCCCTCTCACCCCAAAATTTAACATTGCGGGATAGGGCACCGTCCCCCCCCCCTTCCTCCCAGAGCCGTGGGCTGGATCCGCCCCTGTTCTCGGCTTAGTATGAATATGGTATTGAATGCCAACATAATACATAATTAGTTAATATAATGAAAACTGATCAAACATAATGATGTTTTTTTAACTGTCCCGATACTGACATCAATTTTGTGTTTTCAGAAGGTCAAAACAACTCTCCCTATTCTGGACGTTGCTCGCTACCTCTTGTAACTGGACATTGCAGGGCAGGATTTAAGAGATTTGGCTTCGTACCGGTAAGACATGTATTATTTTAATGTGTTTATTTATATTTATGAATGTTAAGAGTTTCCTAAATAGATCGTAACTTTAGTTAAATTTTTTCATCTTCAACTCATTTTCAACACGTACATACATAATATATACAATAAACTTTTTTAACTTAACAAATCAAATTCTTTCTTCTTCGCTATAAAAATGAGGATGATATGGAGAAAATGATACTTACATTTCATTATTAACAAGACGAAAGAAGACGTAATCTTAATGTCGTTCGACCTCTGTTTCTTCGGTTGGTGAAATGAAAGAAGAAGAAAGATGAAGAGCGACGTTAGAAATAAATAAAAGACGAAATTTATTTCAATTTGAGAAAGCTTTCTGTAAAAATTTGAATTATTTATGATAAAAAATAAAATTTAAATAAATTTGGTAAATATTTTATTCACTTATATATAATCTCTATCTTCGATCGTCATTTTTTAATATAATTTTCGAGACAAAAAGAAGAATCTTATTTTTTCCTCTTATTATAAGCAAGAAATATTTAAAATAATTGGAGCAATTCAGCAAGCGTTAAAGAGCATTTTAAGAAGCGTTTTCTTAAGAGATTTTTATCCCAGGTAACAGGTGAGAAAAACGCTTCTTAAAAAAAAATGCTTCTTAAATCGTTACTTCTTAACGCTTTTTTGCTGAATCACCCCCAATTATTTTCATTTATTTCTTATATTGAGCGAGGAAGAATTATGTTCGAGCTTTTTTTTTTTTTTTTTTCTAGATAAATAATACGAGAAGGTTTAGTTAAGCTAGAGATGAAAATTTTCATCTAATGTCCACTAATAATTGTGACATTAAAATGACTATAATTTATATATATTTTCTATATAATTAACAAAACATATATAAATTAAATGTTTTTAATATGTTTCAGGCATCTAACTCATGTAAACTATTTCAATACGGTGGCTGTGGAGGCAACGCTAACAACTTCAGAACGAAGAACGAGTGTGAAGCGGCTTGCAAATCTACTGCCACTCCACGTGGAAAAAGAATGGAGGGCGCCATGTAGGAATAGAACAAGAGACAGTCCGCCAAAATGAAAATAAATATCATATTTTATTCACTTGTAATGTCTACCTCATTAATTTCTATTCCTTTTAAATTAAACCACTTCAGAGAAATGGAGCATTGAACATATAATGTTAAAATACAAATGCGATATGGGTGACATATTTTTCCTTAAGAAATTAACTTATTAAAAATTAGACTGCCTTGAAATTCTGGCTGAGCTCAACTTAAATTCATAATAAATTTTAATGTATGAGATATAATTATATCCTCCTTTAACTACTAATAATTAGTAATAAAACTATCCGGTCATATAATTTTTGTTGAATTTTGAATAAATATAATACAATAAAAATATTTCTTAATTTTTTTGACATCCGTCCGTAAATAGGTAAAAACACAAAATAATGTCAATTACAGCATTTCCTGATATATATTTTTTTAAATAAATGCTACCACAATTTCACAAGGGCACCTTTAAATTCCTGTTGATTCAGAACTATTCTGATATCAAACAAAAGCTAGCGGATATTTTGGCTTCACACTAAAAAATTCCACTTGCAACAATTTTAACCGCACTGTGGTCTAAACTACACAAAGATAACGAACATTTCCTCACAAATAGAGGTATATATTATTGACACGGAGGGTTGACAGGGACTTCTGCGGCGAGTGTTGATAAATAAAAGCTCGCCCGTGTCTTGCAAGGACAACAGTCGAGATGGTGAACAAAGTGGTACTCATCTTGTTGGTGATGGTGGTGCTCACAGCGGCCCAGAGACGTGAGTAGTCAGCTGATTTTGTGCTTCTCACCGTCTTATCCAAACTTTTGTAAAAAGAATATTAAATATTAGTTTTATGATTTGTAAATTTTAGAACAATAAGGGAAATAAGTTCTTGTTTCAATGTTAAAAAAACTGAACTGAAAATGTCCAAATGATCGGAATTTCTAACACAATATAAAAAATATAAAAATCTTTCCGGTGAAAAAATTGTGAAAATATTAGCATGATACAAATTATATTATTTCAGTTATAAAATGCTTCATTAAGATATATAAATTATAGGTTCCTTATATTAAAATACATTTCAGTAGGATCTAAAAACACGTTTTTAAGTGTCCCGATGTTTATATTTTTTTCTTACAGGAGGTCAACAAATCAACACTCCAAGACCTAGGTTGGCACTTTGCTCGCTGCCTCTTGAAACTGGACCCTGTGAAGCTCTTGGATATCGTATTGGCTTCGTACCGGTGAGACGGGATTATTTTTTTATTTAATGGATTTTAAGAATTTCCTAAATATATCGTAACCCATATATAGTTGGAAATTTTTGTATTCAACAACTTATCCTTAACACGTCTAAAAATTATCTTATTACGTTTTTTAAACCAAATTCTTTCTTTTCCGCTCAAAATGAGGATGATATGGAGACAATAGGCACGATTCACGAAGGTTTCATATAAATTATAACTGACCATGTTTAGTGACATTGAATTATCGAGCTCTAATCGTGTTTAGTGAAAATGCTTGACAACTTTCTTCGTGAATCAAGACCATCATTCATATCCATCCAACCTCATTTTCAGTGAAGGAGATTTATATATATAAATATATATATATATATATATATATATATATAATATATATTGAGAGTAGATTTAGACGTATAAAGGACGAGTTGACGATTGAAATTTTCAAATAGTAAGAATATGGTGACATTAAAACTACAAAAATATTAATATTCAATAAATTAATTTAATTATTTTATGTTTTGAATGTTGCAGGCGTCTAACTCATGTCAACGCTTTCAATACGGTGGTTGTCGAGGCAACGCAAACAACTTCAGAACAAAGGGAGAGTGCGAAGCGGCCTGCAAACCTACTGGTCCACGCGCATATGGGGAGGAATAGAACAATTAAGATAATCCGCCAAAATTAAAATAAATGTGATCATCTTTCATTCGCTTGTAACGTCGTTCTTTGCACTTTTTCACCTTCTATTGCAAAGTTTCCGATAAAAGAAAATAAGAAAAGAATGTATATTGTGTTTTATTAAACACAAAAATGTTGTTTCTCTACTATCACAGCATATATTGAACGAGGATATGTGTTTTGAAATAAAAATGCGTACTAACACGTATGGTTATGTTTAGACGTTTGAGAAAAACAAAAACAGCAAGGGTGCTGACTTTAAAAAAAAAAAAATGTATTTTAATACTTGATGGCAAAAATATTAATAATAAAAAGTAATAAAAATATAATGTAAAGAATAACATAAGAAATAAGAAATTTAATAATTTTCCATAATAGAAAAGTCAATAAATACATACAATAAATATAATGGTGGTTCAAATATATTGTGATGTCACCAAATGGGGTACTGACCAAAGAAAGTGTCAAGTTTTTGTCAAAATTTCAAAAGGCACGAAAATTTCATGAAGAACGAGCCCTCAGCATTCTACGACAATTTCCTGATTTTATATGAATTTTTAAAACCTCTCCAAAATGACGTCATAGCATTGAATCTTAAATGGGAAAATAGATCAGTTAGCATTGCCAAATCCCATACTTAATATTGAAATGTTACCAAAACATCATTTGCAAAGATTTTAGGTGCTAGAATCACGATAATGAAGGTTTCAAATTCCTACCTCAATAACTTTTCATTTTAGCAATGTTAACTGATGCATTTTCCCATTTAAGATTCAATGCTATGACGTCATCAAAAAAAGTTTTAAAAATTCATATAAAATCAGCAAATTTTCGTAGAATACTCTAACAGGGCTTGTTCTTCATAGAATTCACAGTACTTTTTACTAGTATTGCTAATTCAAATACCGGTCAGTACCCCATTTTTGTAAACTTGAGAGAAAGTGCTAATTTAATAACTTTTAGCACAGACCTCAAGAATATAATGTAACTTAAAATGTGAATTAATAAATTTATCAGTTACATGTCTAATGGAATTTCGATAAGTATACAAAACCCATGTTTTAATATCCATAAATCTTAAAAGTTTACACTTACTTAGTTACAAAATATAGAGAAAAAAAATCCCGTTCTAATTAATGTATCGAACAACTGATAGAGAAAGAGAACGCCAGAATGTTATCCTGTTAGGCATACAACAGTGAAATTATTGAACAATATTATTCAATTTATAATGAAAGAAAATCTTTGGTACACTCATCGCCTCGGAAAATTTCTTATTGCAGCCTTGTCAATCACCATGCCTCGTCAAATTGCCACTGCATTATTTAACTTATTATATTTCTCATAATATGTAAATAAGAATTCAGCAGTTAAAAGTGCAGTTAGGACAAAGGATCCTTTATTCTTTTTTTTTTCTTTTTCTTTCTTTTTTATTTTTTATTTACCTATCAGTGCTGAACAAGTTGCCTAACATTTAGGAGTTAAAAACTGGCAAATTTTATACAGAATTAAGTAATTGATTGTTAAATTTAAATTTTGGTTATAATATAAACATAATATACATCAGCGTTATACAGAAAGTTATTTACGTTTCTCAGGCGTGGATCTAGGGGAGGCAGCACCCCCCTCCCCACTGAAATTTTCGATTTAACATGGGCAATATAGGCATTTCCACCACACCATACTTTTATTTAACATTGGCATTATAGGAGCACAGCCCTCCCCCCCCCCACACACACACACAAACATTTTTTTCTGGATCCTCGCCTGACGTTTAACTACAGTTATAGCACCGGCCAAATTAAAAGATCATACTAAACATTGTTAGTAAGATATAAACTGGATACTATAACCTTTGTGAATCACTCCTATAATGGCAAAAATTTATAATTATTTGTTTTTATTTTGAGTATTTAGTTATAATGGAGCATGAAAGTTAATTGTTAAGTATTCAATTGTATACGATTCGTAAAAATTTATCTTGATAATAGACGCTTGCCAAAATTATTAATTGTTATTAATCTCAGAAAAACTTTAGATTGTAGTCGTTGAGGTCACAAACAAATAAGCTCTTTTTTTATATATAGATACATAAAAAGTGATATAAGTATAAATTATATATAATTATTTATATGTATATAATATTATTTTTTGTTGAATTTTTCAATATATGACATATTATTTTTTTTATTTTTTCATATATTATTGTGTAAAGATTATATTGCAATGTATATCTATCAACTTGTTTCAAAACTTGCCATCATTTCGCAATCAACTGGTATAAGATATAAACTCGCCGTTATCTTGCAAGAACAACAGTCGAGATGGTGAACAAAGTGGTACTCATCTTGTTGGTGATGGTGGTGCTCGCAGCGGCCCAGGCGAGACGTAAGTAGTCAGCTGATTTTGTGATTTCCACCGTCTTATAGATTATAAAATGTAAAATTTTGGTTAGTCAGTCAGTCATTCTGTAATTATTATGAGAAAAATGAGTTCTCGTTTCAAGCACACTTCATGTTAGAAAAACTATTTCCGAATGCAGATTTTAAAGTTAAAAATTAATATGCAAACCAATAGAACACAATGATAAATTTATAAATGATTTTGTGTTTTCAGGAAGTCGCAGAGTTTACAGACCTAAGTTTTGTACGCTGCCTCTTGAAACTGGACCTTGCGATGCTTTAATTCCAAGATTTGGTTACGTACCGGTAAGATATTTTATATAATATGCCCCCAATGGTTGTAACAAAGTAGTGTTACGTTTTTCCTGCATGGTGACAGTTTTTTTTTGTAGTTACACATGTGACGATATAGTACAGATTTTGTCCGCCAGAGCACAGAACGTAATGACATTTTTGGCGCTTCGAATACTTTCTAGAGTAAAAGAGTTTAAATTATTTACTTGACGATTTATCTCACATCTATTTCAGAGTCATAGAATATTTCTGCCAGAAAGAATCGAATGAAATTTTTTTTAAAATCTGAGAGCATTCTAAAACTTATTTGACTATGCATTGATAATTTCAAGGGGGTGTTTTTTCACAACAGCTCCGTTTCTGGTTCCTGTTTATCAGGCTCAATTTTTACAAAACTAAAAAAACATCAGATTCACTTCAAAATTTGTATGAATGAAAATTAAATGTACCTAGAAAATTTCGTTAAATTCAAAGAATCAAATTTCAAGATTTTAAACAACTGAGATTAAATAACTGAAAAATAAAAATTTTCAAAAATCATTTCAGGAAACTCGTAGGTGTCAAGAATTTACATTTGGTGGCTGTGGTGGCAACGCAAACAATTTTGAAACAAAAGAAGAATGCGAGGAGACTTGCAAATATCCACGAAGATATTGAAGGGGAGGAGTAGGACACAAAAGCTGACACATCTGCTAACTTCAAATCAACCGCATGCATTAATTTTCTTATCAATATGTTATGATAAAAAAGTTGAAATAAAAATTTTACATTAAAAATGTGCCAAAATTAAAAATTATTATACTACTTATTACGTCTCTCCTTATCCTTTTTTCTCATATTTTGCACCATTTTCAAGGAAATTGATGAGATTACGTATTTTTTTCTCATAATATCAAGAAAGAGAACTATTTTAATTATTAAGGGACGTGTTCTATATGCTGTATGGCCAGCAGAATGTAATAAGCAAAAAATAACTATATTTAATATATTCACGTTGAAATGCAACCTCACTTTTTGTGAGAAAGAAATGATGATTGTGTTTTTGAGGTAAAAATGTAACAATTAATGTTATAATAGGTTTAGGCGTGTTAATAAGTTAGAAAAAGAACAAAAATAGTGTTTGATGTCCTCCCTTGCTTATCATTGTGGAAGACATCATTTTTAAGTACATATATATTATTATATCAGTAGTATATTATATTAGGGGAAAATGTAAAAACTAATAATTATAAATAATAAGGGTAAATTTTTAGATTTCATTTAAAACCAAATTATTTTCTGAAACAATATTAAGTATCCTAAAATTCTTCAACTTACTTGCTAGCTAAAAAATAACTTTTTGGTATTTTCTGTTCATCTAAGCCATTAAACCGTACAATATAATTAATTAATTATATTATAATATTAATTTATAATATTTTATTATGACCATGTGGGTCACACGTAAGTGAAAAGGAATGTCATGATTTTATTATTTACGGATATGGTAACACGGATCAGCTGATCGATGTAGTCCCATTTGATTAACACGTAAATGTAAGCATAGACACAAAATTTATGAAAAATTTTTGAGGCAGATTTTAGCAACTTAACAACGCAGAAAAAATTTCAATACAATTATTTGAGCCGAATTCTTTTTAGTAATTTTTGAGTTTGGCTCTCCATGAAAAAGCCCTCTATGCTAAAAATTAAAAAATTAATTAAAAAAAATGGATAAAATAATTTTTTTTTATTTTTTGTGGCTTCTAATTACTAAAATATGTTTCTCAAAAAATTTCAGAATTTTTGTGTCTCTGCTATTTACATGTTAATCAAATGGGACAATATTGATCAGCTGATCCGTGTTTCCTCCCCTTTAAGAAGACAGACCATCTAACTCATGAAAATGCCTTCAGTTTATACAGTATATATTATACATGACATATGGTTCAATATATATTATCTTTATGTTAAAAAATAATACATCAAAAGTTAAAATTAATTGTTTTATTTCATTGCTCTTTGTAATAAGCGTTTTTAAAAATTACCTTAACCAGTACCTTTGAGACATGAATTTATTTATTTATTTATTATTATTATTTCCAGATTGAATCATGAAATAAAGCACCTAAAAATGCACTCCGAAAGACCCGAAAGTTAGGCAAACCACCAGACAAAAATCAAAGAGGCTTTTCTCTTTGTATAAATGTATCGATGAACCAAATGAAGTATCATTTTTAAAGATCAATGATTAATTTGCTTTACAAATTGTATTGTATTATTATCATTGTATTATACAGTACATATTTTTAATTATTATAAATATGCAAAAATGCTTTTTTAATCCACGCCCCTTTTAGTTCCTATCCTTTTACTAAGAAGCGCCTTGCTATGTATTTTAACTTTTTTTTTAATAGTTCCGGAGTCTAAAAATCTGAAAAATATCAGAGTTGCAAAATTTGGTACCATGTATTCATTTCTGATTTTTTTTTTTTTTTTTTTTTTTTTACTTAGGTTGTATCCATTGTAAATGTACCTACTTTTACCTTGGTATATTAAATGTAATTATTAATTCAAACAAAAACTTTAAAATGTAAGCATGAGGTGGCAAACAAATAAGATTTTTTTGTTTTATAGATCGGCACATATTTAAAAAATATCAAGTTGCTTTATTTTTGATTATATTTAATTATATGTTATTTTTCATTATGTGCTTTTATTTTGACATACATGTTAATGTGTAAAGTTGATTTATTCTGCAATATTTTCCTAACAGATTGTTTAAAAACGTGCCATAATTTCACAAGGGCAAGTAACTTCTGCGGCGACTGTTGAGAGATAAAAGCTCGCCCGTGTCTTGCAAGGACAACAGTCGAGATGGTGAACAAAGTGGTGCTCATCTTGTTGGTGATGGTGGTGCTCGCCACAGTCGAGGCGAGACGTGAGTAGACAGCTGATTTTGTGGTTCCCAACGTCCTATCTATAGATTCATAAGATAAAAGTGAATTAATAAATTTTGGTTTTTCATTATAAAACAAATTTTATATAATAATAAGAGAAAAGTAAGTTCTTTATCTGCACACACTTCATTTAAGAACAACTAGTTTCGTAAATTTTCTCGTCCCTTACCAGAATTTAGCTTTGAATGCCAGCGTACAAATATATCAATATTTCATATGTTAAAATGTATACAGAGAGAATAATGATATGGTTTTATCTTTCCCGATAATAAAATTAATTTTATTTTTTCAGGACGTCGCAGACCTAAGCTTTGTTCGTTGCCTCTTGAAACTGGACCTTGCAAAGGATCATTTCCAAGATATGGCTACGTAAAGGTAAGACACATCTTTTTTTTATTCATTATAAATTCACATAATACAATTTTTTTTAGATACAACGTTTTGTTTACACCTCAATGAGCTAAAGCTCGAGAAGAGGGAAAAAAGATTTTGTTTAGTAACTGAAATAGCAGATAAACTAAGAGTAAGACAACATTATAAAATACAGTTTACAGTACAGTCTACCAGAGCACAGAACGTACTATTCATTTTTTGGCCTAAAACACTTTAATTTAATACAAGATATTTTACAAATTACATAAAATAGATAAATATTTATGTCCGATTCTTTTCAGGCAACTGGTAGGTGTCAGAAATTTATATACGGTGGCTGTGAGGGCAACGCTAACAACTTCAAAACAAGAAGAGAGTGCGAGGCGACTTGCAGATATCCCCATAGATATTGAAGGGGAGGAATGGGACTCAAAAGCTGACACGTTTGTTGACTTTAAATCTAATGCTTCAGTATGCTTATCTTTATCATAAAATATCTATATAATTTTTTTGAATTAAATTTTACAATAAAAAAATGTGACCAAATTGAAATTTATTTCATCTTACAATACCTTTTAACAATCTCTCCTGCTTTTCTTTTTCCACAAACTTAGTACCATTTTTAAGGAAAGAGATGATATTACGTCTATTTCCATCTTATTATCAAAAGGCAGGAATATTTTTATTATATGACCTTTTCTATGCTGTATGGCCAACAGAATGCAATAAAGAATATATGTAAAAAATGAAATGTTAGAAATATTATTTCCACCCCTATCTTTTTCTAAAAAGCTATATAAGATAAAAAAAATGTGTTTTTGAGGTGTAAATATGCAGCAAAGTTATGTTTAGTCATGCTGATGAGTTGGACAAAACAAAACAAAAAACAATTAGTGTTTCCATAAAAAATTCCATGGGGGCACCATGCTTATTATTTCTGGGAAGAAAACATCACTTTTGTTTACAAATATCAGTTATATTTTTTATTACTATAGTCAGAGGAAAATGTAGAAACTAATTATAAATAGTAATGTTTAATTGTTGTATTTATATCATAAATCACAATCATAAAATTTAAATTATTTTCAGAATCATTATTTAATTGATTGATTGTTAAATTTAAATTTTGGTTATAATATAAACATATATATACATCAGCGTTATACAGAAAGTTATATACGTTTCTCAGGCGTGGATCCAGGGGGCAGCACCCCCCTCCCCACCGAAATTTTCGATTAAGCATGGGCAATATAGGCATTTCCACCACTTCAAATTTATATTTAACAATGGCCTTATAACAGCACAGCCCCCCCCCCCCCATTTTTTCCTGGATCCCTGCCTGACGTTTTACTGCAGTTAGCACCGGCTAAATTATAAGATCATACTAAACATTGTTAGTAAGATATAAACTGGATACTATTATATAAACTTCGTGAATCACTCCTATAATGGCAAAAATTTATAATTATTTGTTTTTATTATGAGTATTTAGTTATAATGGAGCATGAAAGTTAATTGTTAAGTATTCAATTGTATATGATTCGTAAAAATTTTACTTGATAATAGGCGCTTGCCAAAATTATTAATTATTATTAATCTCAGAAAAACTTTAAACTCTATTCGTTGAGGTCACAAACAAATAAGCTCTTTTTTTATATAGATAAATAAAAAGTGATAAGTAGTATCACTTTTTGCAAAACTTAAATACAGACACGATTATATGAGCGATATCTTTTTTCTTAAGAAGTTAATCGATGGAAAATTAGACTGTCCTGAAATTCTAGCTGAGCTCAGTCTAAATGTACCAGAGAGACAAAACAGATCATCTCATCTTTTCTACATACCAAACCCAAGAATTGATATTGATAAATATTCTTTTATTTCCAGAGTTCAATCATTTTGCAATGAACTGTACAGTAAATACGAACTTGACATTTTCCATCCATCTTCGCAAAAAATTGCAAAGGATATGTAAATAACTCAAATGCATGTTTAATTATGTAATTTAAATATAATGTATTATAATATGTTACCAAGATTTTAGTTATATAATAATTTTTGTACGTGTGTATTTTAACTAAGAATTTGTATGAACTATTGTATTCTTAATAATTGGATTACCTAACCTGTAGTCTGTTTTCTGAATATATATAATAAATAAATAAAATAAATAAGTATAAATTATATATAATTATTTATATGTATATAATATATGTTATTGTTTGTTAAATTTTTCAGTGTATGACACATTATGTTTTTGCATTATGTATTGTTGTTGTTTTTTTCTTTTTTTTTGTGTTCTTGCAATTATTTATTTTTTTTTAAATACTAATATAGAGTTAGAAAATGCAGTGAAGTTTTTTAATTTAAAAGTATTTTTTCGGCTGTATAATGTAATAATTGTTCTGGTTTCTATGATTTTTTTTCTTGTAGCTGTTTGTTGTTGTTTTTTTTTTTGTGTCAGTCTTTGTTTTTTGTTTGTTCTTTTATCTTGACGTAATCCATGTTTGTCATTGTACAACCAAAATGATTGAATAAAGATTTGAATTTGAAATATATTATTGTGTATATAAAGATTATATTGCAATGTATATCTATCAACTTGTTTCAAAACTTGTCATCATTTCGCAAGCGACTGGTTTAGTTGAGAGATAAAAGCTCGCCCGTGTCTTGCAAGGACAACAGTCGAGATGGTGAACAAAGTGGTGCTCATATTGTTGGTGATGGTGGTGCTCGCAGCGGCCCAGGCGAGACGTAAGTAGTCAGCTGATTTTGTGATTTCCACCGTCTTATAGATTATAAAATGTAAAATTTTGGTTAGTCAGTCAGTCATTCTGTAATTATTATGAGAAAAATGAGTTCTCGTTTCAAGCACACTTCATGTTAGAAAAACTATTTCTCGAATGCAGATTTGAAAGTTAAAAATTAATATGCAAACCAATAGAACACAATGATAAATTTATAACTCTCCCGATACTGAAATTGATTTTGTGTTTTCAGGATGTCACAGAGTTCACAGACCTAAGTTTTGTACGCTGCCACTTGAAACTGGACCTTGCTATGCTCTAATTCCAAGATTTGGTTACGTACTGGTAAGATATTTTATATAATATGCCCTCAATGGTTGTAACAAAGTAGTGTTACGTTTTTCTGGTGACAGTTTTTTTATAGTTACACATGTGACAATATAGTACAGATTTTGTCCGCCAGAGCACACAACGTAATGACATTTTTGGCACTTCGAATACTTTCTAGAGTAAAAGACTTTAAATTATTTACTTGACGATTTATCTCACATCTATTTCAGAGTCATAGAATATTTCTGTCAGAAAGAATCGAATGAAAATTTTTTAAAAATCTGAGAGCATTCTAAAACTTATTTGACTTTGCATTGATAAATTTCAAGGGGGTATTTTTTTCACAATAGCTCCGTTTCTGGTTCTAATTTATCAGGCTCAATTTTTACAAAACTAAAAAAACATCAGATTCACTTCAAAATTTGTATGAATGAAAATTAGATGTACCCAGAAAATTTCGTTAAATTCAAAGAGTCAAATTTCAAGATTTTAAACAACTGAGATTAAATAACTGAAAAATAAAAATTTTCAAAAATCATTTCAGGAAACTCGTAGGTGTCAAGAATTTACATTTGGTGGCTGTGGTGGCAACGCAAATAATTTTGAAACAAAAGAAGAATGCGAGGAGACTTGCAAATATCCACGAAGATATTGAAGAGGAGTAGGACACAAAAGCTGACACATCTGCTAACTTCAAATCAACCGTATGCATTAATTTTCTTATCAATATGTTATGATAAAAAAATTGAAATAAAAATTTTACATTAAAAATGTGCCCAAATTAAAAATTATTATACTACTTATTACGTCTCTCCTTATCCTTTTTCTTCATATTTTGCACCATTTTCAAGGAAATTGATGAGATTACGTATTTTTTTCTCATAATATCAAGAAACAGGACTATTTTGATTATTAAGGGATTTGTTCTATGCTGTATGGCCAACAGAATGTAATAAGCAAAAAATAACTATATTTAATGTTTTCACGTTTAAATGCAACCTCATATTTTGTGAGAAAGAAATAAGTTGATTGTGTTTTTGAGGTAAAAAAAAATGTAACAATTAATGTTATTATAGGTTTAGACTTGTTCATAAGTTAGAAAAAGAACAAAAATAGTGTTTGATGTCCTCCCTTGCTTATCATTGTGGAAGACATTATTTTTTTAAGTACATTAATATCAGTAGTATATTATATTAGGGGAAAATGTAAAAACTAATTATAAATAATAAGGGTAAATTTATAGATTTCTTTAAAAACCAAATTTTTTTCTGAAACAATATTTATAGTGTCCTAAAATTCTTCAACTTAGCTAAAAAAAAACTTCTTTTAGTATTTTCTCTTCATCTAAGCCTTTAAACCATACAATATAATTAATTACTATATTACTTTATAATATTTTATTATGACCATGTGGGTCACACGTAAGTGAAAAGGAACGTCACGATTTAATTATTTACGGATATGGTAACACGGATCAGCTGATCAATGTAGTCCCATTTGATTAACATGTAAATCTTAGCAAAGACACAAAATTTCTGAAAAAAATTTGAGGCAGATTTTAGCAACTTAACGTCGCAGAAAAAATTTCAATACAATTATTTGAGCCGAATTCTTTTCAGCAATTTTTGAGTTTGGGTCTCCATGAGAAAGCCCTCTATGCTAAAAATTAAAAAATTAATTAAAAAAAAATGGATAAAATAATTGTTTTTAATTTTTGTGGCTTCCAATTACTAAAATCTGTTTCTCAAAAAATTTCAGAATTTTTGTGTCTCTGCTATTTACATGTTAATCAAATGGGACGATATTGATCAGCTGATCCGTGTTACCTCCCCTTTAGGAAGACAGACCATCTAACTCATGAAAATGCCTTCAGTTTATACAGTGTATATTATACATGACATATGGTTCAATTTATCTTTATGTTAAAAAAATAATACATCAAAAGTTAAAATTAATTGTTTTATTTCATTGCTCTTTGTAATAAGCGTTTTTAAAAATTACCTCAACCAGTAACTTTGAGACATGAATTTATTTATTTATTATTTATTATTATTTTTTCCAGATTGAATCATGAAATAAAGCACCTAAAAATGCACTCCGAAAGACCCGAAAGCTAGGCAAACCACCAGACAAAAATCAAAGAGGCTTTTCTCTTTTGTATAATTTAACGAAAAACCAAATCAAGTATCATTTTCAAAGATCATGATTTATTTGCTTTACTTTGACTCATTGTATTATACAGTACATATTTTTAATTATTATAAATATGCAAAAATGCTTTTTTAATCCGCACGCCCCTTTTAGTTCCTATCCTTTTACTAAGAAGCGCCTTGCTATGTATTTTAACTTTTTTTTAAATAGTTCCGGAGTCGAAAAATCTGAAAAATATCAGAGTTGCAAAATTTGGTATTCATTTCTGATTTTTTTTTTTTTTTTTTTTTTTTTTTTTACTTACGTTGTATCCATTGTATGTACCTACTATACATATAATGAAAACTATTACCTTCGTATATTGAATGTAATTATTAATTCAAACAAAAACTTTAAAATGTAAGCATGAGGTGGCAAACAAATAAGATTTTTTTTGTTTTATAGATCGGCACATATTTAAAAAATATTAAGTTGCTTTATTTTTTATTATATTTAATTATATGTTATTTTTCTATATGTGCTTTTATTTTGACATACATATTATTGTGTAAAGTTGAATTATATACAGCAATATTTTCCTAACAGATTGTTTAAAAACGTGCTATAATTTTGCAAGGGCAAGTAACTTCTGCGGCGAGTGTTGAGAGATAAAAGCTCGCCCGTGTCTTGCAAGGACAACAGTCGAGATGGTGAACAAAGTGGTGCTCATCTTGTTGGTGCTGGTGGTGCTCTCAGCAGTCGAGGCGAGACGTGAGTAGACAGCTGATTTTGTGCTTCCCAACGTCCTATCTATAGAATATAGATTCATAAGATAAAAGTAAATAAATAAATTTTGGTTTTTCAGTATAAAGCAATTTTTATATAATAAGAGAAAAATAAGTTCTTTATCTGGACACACTTCATTTAAGAACAACTAGTTTCGTAAATTTTCTTGTCCCTTACCAGAATTTAGCTTTGAATGCCAGCGTACAAATATATCAATATTTCGTATGTAAATATGTATACAGAGAGAATAATGATGTTTTTATCTTTCCCGATACTAAAATTAATTTTATTTTTTCAGGACGTCGCAGACCTAAGCTTTGTTCGTTGCCTCTTGAAACTGGACCTTGCAAAGCAGCAATTCCAAGATATGGCTACGTAAAGGTAAGACACATCTTTTTTTATTTCATTATAAATTCACATAATACATATTTTTTTAGATACAACGTTTTGTTTTCACCTCAATGAGCTAAAGCTCGAGAAGAGGGAAAAAAGGTTTTGTTTAGTAACTGAAATAGCAGATAAACAAAGAGTAAGACAACACACAATAAAATACAGTTTAATATTACATAACGTAATACACATTATATATATATGTTAGCACCCAAAGCCGAATTCGGGCAAAAGCCGAAAAAAATGCTCACATCTAGTTCTGCGCATCACGAAATGAGCGAAAGTCGAAGTGAGTTTTTTTTTCGGCTTTGGCGCATTTCATTTTGAACAAAACTAGATCCGCTCAAATGGAAATGCGCCAAAGCCGATATGAGATTTTACTTCGGCTTTGGCGCATTTCATTTTGAACAAAACTAGTTCTGCGCATCGCGGTTTGAGCAAAAGTCGAAATGATATTTTATTTCGGGTTTGGAGCAAAATTTTGAGCACATCTAGTTTTGCGCAAAATAAAGATGATTTTAATGACGAGATGATGATTTTAATTTTAATGATATTAATTTTAATTTTTTAAAAAGAAAAAATAAAAAACTAAGACACTAAACTTATAATAAATATTAATATTGTGACCTAATATCTTTCAAGCGCTGTTTAAAAAGAAATTAATTAGGGAAAAAATAATGACTTTAAAATGTAATCATACAGTATACGTACGTACATAGACTACATGCCTTATAAAAAATATTGTAGAATCTGTTGTTTTTATAAAACACTCCACTATTTTTGTCACTTAATTACTATTTGATAATGTTTTTGTTAAATTAATAAATTTTTTGTTTTAAGAACTGCAGCTCAAATAAAATAGACATATACCACACGTTTTAAAGTATTCTTTAGATTCACTCGCTCTCACCATTAGAAATATTGTCATGCACGCACTTGAAAATTTCATAGTTCTGTCTTAGAATTAGACTATCATGCAATACAGGTTGTTATCGGTACAACGAGATAAGAAAGTAGCCTTTACCTCTGCAATGAAGTTTAACCCCATTTGATTGCCGTATATGTTTATGTAGTGTGGCTGCTACTAAATGTTCGAAGAAATAGAACCATGAAATTTACAAGTACATGCATGACAATATTTCTAATGGTGAGAGCGAGTGAATCTAAAGAATACTTTAAAACGTGTGGCGTGTATTATTATGTCTATTTTATTTGAGCTGCATTCCTAAAACAAAAAATTTATTAATTTAACAAAAACATAATCAAATAGTAATTAAGTGACAAAAATAGTGGAGTGTTTTATGAAAACAACAGATTCTACAATATTTTTTATAAGGTATGTACGTACGAACACTGTATTACATTTTAAAGTCATTATTTTGTCCCTAATTAAGTTAGTTTTAAACAGTGCTTGAAAGATATTATAGGTCACAATATTAATATTTATTATAAGTTTAGTGTCTTAGTTTTTTATTTTTCTTTTTAAAAAATTAAAATTAATATCATTAAAATTAAAATCATCATCTCGTCATTAAAATCATCTTTATTTTGCTCAAAACTAGATGTGCTCAAAATTTTGCTCCAAACCCGAAATAAAATATCATTTCGACTTTTGCTCAAACCGCGATGCGCAGAACTAGTTTTGTTCAAAATGAAATGCACCAAAACCGAAGTAAAATCTCATATCGGCTTTGGCGCATTTCCATTTGAGCAGATCTAGTTTTGTTCAAAATGAAATGCGCCAAAGCCGAAAAAAAAACTCACTTCGGCTTTGGCTCATTTCGTGATGCGCAGAACTAGATGTGAGCATTTTTTTCGGCTTTTGCCCGAATTCGGCTTTGGGTGCTAACATATACACATAAACAAAGTAGATTTTAGTTTATCTGGTGAGAGTGAATTGGAATGAATATTAATTATATTGGCATTAGAAAACAATCATGCTGCCAGATAAAAATAATAGAAAATTAAAAAGTTTATATAATTAAATGTATTGCAAGAAATTTAGTTTCTTTTTTAATTTTTTTTTTAATATGTAGAAATGTTACCATAATGTCGCGTCATTTGAAGGTTTGATGATGAATCATGTTCGAACAACGAACAGCAATATCTGTATATATATTTGTTAATAATGGAGTGCACACGATTGATGAATGATTGTTGGCTTTAAAAACACTGCTAAAGTGAGTCTTACGGCCAGAAAAAATAATTATAAGTGAAAGTAATTATCTTAAAGTAACAGACAAGCAAGTTAAACATATATGACGATGCAGTTTTGATTTTGTCTACCAGAGCACAGAACGTACTATACATTTTTTGGCCTAAAACACTTTGATTTAATAAAAGATATTTTACAAATTACATAAAATAAATAAATATTTATGTCCGATTCTTTTCAGGCAACTGGTAGGTGTCAGAAATTTATATACGGTGGCTGTGAGGGCAACGCTAACAACTTCAAAACAAGAAGAGAGTGCGAGGCGACTTGCAGATATCCCCATAGATATTGAAGGGGAGGAATGGGACTCAAAAGCTGACACGTTTGTTGACTTTAAATCTAATGCTTCAGTTATATGCTTATCTTTATCATAAAATATCTATATAATTTTTTTGAATTAAATTTTACAATAAAAAAATGTGACCAAATTGAAATTTATTTCATCTTACAATACCTTTTAACAATCTCTCCTGCTTTTCTTTTCCCACAAACTTTTTAGTACCATTTTTAAGGAAAGAGATGATATTACGTCTATTTCCATCTTATTATCAAAAGGCAGGAATATTTTTATTATTTGACCTTTTCTATGCTGTATGGCCAACAGAATGCAATAAAGAATATATGTAAAAAATGAAATGTTAGAAATTTTATTTCCACCCCTATTTTTTTCTAAAAAGCTATATAAGATAAAAAAAATGTGTTTTTGAGGTATAAATATGCAGCAAAGTTAGGTTTAGTCATGCTGATGAGTTGAAAAAAACAAAACAAAAAACAATTTGTGTTTCCATGAAAAATTCCATGGGGGCACCATGCTTATTATTTCTAGGAAGAAAACATCACTTTTGTTTACAAATATATATCAGTAATATTTTTTATTACTATAGTCAGAGGAAAATGTAGAAACTAATTATAAATAGTAATGTTTAATTGTTGTGTTTATATCAAAGTCTTCTGCTCGTTGTTAGTAAACAAAGTATTGTTGTGTATTAATGTCTGTCGCGTGAAAGGAAAAACATGGAACAGTTGTTGATTTACATGTTAACTTATGGAAAATGACCGTTAATTTTGAAGTTGGAAGTGTCTACTAGCGCCAAAAATGTGTCTACTATCACCAACAATGCCATTACGTTCTCTGCTCTGGTGACAAAATCAGGCACTACGTCGTCCCATGCTTAGCAATGAAAAAGGCTTCATGCGACAGATATTATAAACAATGTTTTTTTACAAACATTGCGAGTAGAAGACTTTGATTTATATCATAAATCACAATCATAAATTTTAAATTATTTTCAGAATCATTATTTAATAACCTAAAGTTCTTCAAATTGGCAAAAAAAAATTAATTTTTCAGTCTTTCCTCTTACTATGAAGCACCTTTTTATGTACCTTATTTTTTTTAAATACTTCCGGGGTCTAAAAAATCTGAAAAATATCGGAGTTGAATAATTTGCTATACCCTGTATTCGTTTCTGAAATATTTCAATTTAGGTTGTCCATTGTACACATTACACATCACGTCAAATATTACCTTGTATGCATGCATGATGACTTAATATGTATGACTTGATAAAATTAATGTACAGGGTGATCATAAAGTTCATGAAAATTGTAGCCGCAAATAAAACTAATAAAATCAATCTGAATGTACACTTTCTATACATCAAATTGAAGCCCTGGATTTAACATTTTCAAAACTTGATTCATTTTTTTTTTTACAAAGTGGTTTTCTCACAAGTTGAAACAAGATAAAAATTGCATTTTTTTTTTCACCTCTTTTTCTTGATGTTTTGGACTGCAGCACCTAAAATTTAATGCATCAAAACTCTTGCTTTTTGAATTTTTTTACCTTGAGGTTTCTCCACATATACACCATTACATATTCGTAACACAAAACAATTTAACACATGTAACCGCACCTCTAGCTCCCGCCAAAGGTTGCGTGAAATCGCAAGATTCGCATGACAAGTGTGGTGGATTGAAAGACGCTTCTGATGGGCTGCTTCAGCTGCAATGTCTTGAATACTGTGTTCTTATGTAACTCAAAAGAATAATTTGAGTGTAACGAGGTCAGGGGACCTTAGGGCCCAAGTTGTGGGACCGTCATAACGTCTGTAAGACTCCGTACAGTCAAGAGCGCACGTTGTTTCGTGACAGAGCGCATCATTTTGTACGAGGTCTTCCCCGCTGGTAACTTCCTCAAATGCGACGGTCCCACAATGTGGGCCCCGAGGTCCCCTGACCTCACTACACTCAAATTCTTCTTTGGAGAACAACACTGCATGGAAAAGAACACCGTATATACGTGCAACTCAAGAGCGCGCTTTTCAGTCCACTGCGCTTGCGAATCTTGCGACGCCACGTAATCTTTGGTGAGAGCTTGAGGTGCGGTTACATGTGTTTTGAGGTACGAGTGGGTCAATGTGGAGAAACCTTAAGGTAATGTGGATGAAAAAAATCAACATGCAGTAGTTTTGATGCATTAAATTTCAGGTGCTGCAGTCCAAAACATCAAGAAAAAGAGGTGAAAAAACGCAATTTTTAACTTGTGATAAACCATTTTGACAAAAAAAAAAAATTGAATCAAGTTTTGAAAATGTTGAATCCAGGGCATCAATTTAGTGTACATTCAGATTAAATGTATTAGTTCTATTTGCGGCTACAATTTTCAAGAACTTTGTGATCACCCTGTATTTATTAAGTCATTCAAACAAAAACTTTAAACTGTAATCGCGAGGTGGCAAACAAATAACATGTTTTGTTTCATATATACTTAAAATAATATTAACGTATTTCATTTTTGAATATATTTAATTTAATGTTATTTTTCATTGCGTGCTTTTATTTTGACATACATATAATGTGTACAGTTGATTTATACTGCAATATTTTCCTAACAGATTGTTTAAAAACATGCCGTAATTTCGCAAGGAGTAAGTAGCTTCTGTGGTGACTGTTGCGAGAGAAAAGCTCGCCCGTGTCTTGCAAGGACAACAGTCGAGATGGTGAACAAAGTGGTGCTCATATTGTTGGTGCTGGTGGCGATCGCAGCGGCCCAGAGACGTGAGTAGACAGCTGATTTTGTACTTCCTACCGTCCTATCCAAATTTAAAAAAATATTTCGGTTTGTCAGTAAAGCAAATTTTAATTATTAGAGAAAATTAAATTCTCTTTTCAGGCACATGACGATTTAAAAAAAAAACTGGTTAGGCATTTTGTCGGCCTCTGCCCGAATTCAGCTTTGTGATATAAATATAATATATATTAAATTTCGTATACAAAAGGAACACAATTATATTATTATGTTTTTAGTGTTCCCGATACTGAAATTAATTTTATGTTTTTAGAATATGAAGAAAGCAATGTTCGCAGACCAATACTTTGCTCGCTGCCTCTTGTAACTGGACCTTGTAGGGCAAGATTCAAAAGATTTGGCTTCGTACCGGTAAGACTTTTTCATATAATATGTTTATTATTTCTTGAATGTTACACTTTTCTTAGTAAATAAGATCGGAGATGATTTTTTTTATATGCAACTCATCTTTAACATTGCAATCATATCGTCTTAATATTGCAAATTTTTATCCCAACAAAACGCTTTTTTTCTCCCCCACTCAAATTGAGGATGATATGGATAATAATGTTTTAGCATTTCATGCTCAGTAAATAGAAGGATCGAGACAGAGAGAGAGAGAGGTGTTAAAAGTAAAAAATAGATGAAATTTATTTTAATTTGAGACTTAAGTTAATTTTGAAAGTTGTTTGCCAAAAAATAAAGATCAACTTGACTATATGTATATCTGCTATAAAAATAAAATATTCAATATTATTTTAAACAGGCGCGGATCCAGAGCCTCCATAAGGTCAATGTTAAAAAAAAATTGGAGTGGGGGAGATGCCTATATTGCCCATGTTAAATCCGAAATTTCAGGGGGCAGCCCCCCTCCCCTGGATTCGCGCCTGCCTTTAAATTTATTTTGGAAAAAAAATACCGATTTTATCACATTATTATAATAATTGTTGCATTCTCTAAGTTATTCGTTAAATAAATTATACATTGTTCAATTTAAATTACATGACATAATTTAAATAAAAAATATATTTTATTAATCTTATTAAGTGAAATAATTTCTATTTTTTTACTCAATAAAAATTTTATTTTGCATGGGGAAGGTTTTTGTAAATATTTTGTCAGAATAATCTGCCACTTATGTTGAAATAAAATATATGCTTTGACGACCATCTTTCTCTTCGTCTTTATTCCTCCCACTTTGCATCATTTCCGAAGACAAAATTTACAAAAAATAAAGATGACATTATAATATATTATTTCTAAACGATGTAAAAATTGCTATTTCTAATTATTCATCCTCAATTTGGGCGAGGAATAAATATTATTTTGTGTTTTTAATACAAAGGCGTTATGAAATTTGGTTTACGTGTACGCGATTCACGATCCTAGTGTTCTAGCCACGTTTAGCTTATAACCATGTTTAACTCTACCTGTTTTAAGTGTTAAACCACAGCTAGTTAAACGTGGTTAAAAACCTGGCTAACTGCTTCGTGAATCGCGCCCATTTAAGGATAAGTTTAAGATAAAAATTATCAACTTTAGGTATACTATAACAATACTATTGTGTCATTTGATTTGAATACAATGGTATATAATTTGTTTTAACTTTATTAAAATTAAAGTAAATTACATATTTTTTTATTCTGTTGCAGGCAATGGGGTCATGTCGACAATTTATATACGGTGGTTGTCGCGGCAACGCTAACAACTTCAGAACGAAGAAAGAATGTGAGGAGGCTTGCAGGTCTTATTCGGACCCATTACCTGATTATGGAAGATTTTGGGAGGAGTAGAACACAACAATCTAATCGATTTGAAATAAATTTTATTTTCTATTTCTTTGTCACGTTTTTCTTGATATTTTTTCATCCTGTTTTTTCATAGTTTGCAAGGGAAAAAAGGAAGAAAAATACGAGATTACATCTGCCGTATATTCAATGTTAAATATAATTATTGTCGCCATTTTATCCTCACTTTCAGCGAGAATAAAAATAAGATTTGTTTTTTAGTAGAAAAAAAAATAATAATATAATTAAGATCAAATAATATAGACGTTACAAAAACTATGTTTTCAACCCAGGGGTAAATCGTTGTGCTTTTCCACTATGTGGTTCCCCTGGCTTTGAACCATTGCACTTCCGGTTCATTGACGAAAGCTGTAGCGTCCATCCTGGCTGAGGTTTTCGCGTTTCCCTCAGTCGCAGGCAAATGCGGGATGAATTGCAAGGCCGTGACCGCCCCCGTTCCGGAAGAACCCGCGAAACGCTTAAGTTAGGGTTTCGGAAGGTTCGGAGTTTCAAAGTAGTATGTAATTAGTAAGTAGAAGTACCCAAAAGGGTTTGATCATATATATATATATATATATATATATATATATATATATATATATATATATATGATATATATTTTTAAGTTTAAAATGATATAAAATACTGCCAATGTCTGTAAGTTGAAAAACTTACTATTTGTCATCTTCATATATATATATATATATATATATATATATATATATATATATATATATATATATATATATATATATATATATATATATATATATATATACTTAATCTCCATTTGTTCGTATGGAGATGAAATTTTCTTGCAAGGAAAAATTGTATACAATAACTAGAAAAATTATATCGTGTAATATAGACTTTATATACACATATTTAGAGGAATTGATATAAAAAAGGAACAACCTTTGATTTAGTTTCCCTAAATCTAAAACATTTCAAGCTATTTAGCAACAAGATGTAGAATTCCTTTTTCCCTGTTATAGTTCTACTCTAAATAAATAATGACTTGACTGAAGTTTATTTTGATTTTGTGACTAGATAAGTTTAGGCAGCAAACTCTACAGTGGATTCTAAATGTTTTTATCTTGTGATATATTATTGTGAAACAATTTCTATTGTATTATATATGATATCTTATATATATCTAAATAGTTGTTTAAAAACATGCCGTAATTTCGCAAGGACAAGTAACTTCTGCAGTGACTGGTTGATAAATAAAAGCTCGCCCGTGTCTTGCAAGGACAACAGTCGAGATGGTGAACAAAGTGGTGCTCATCTTGTTGGTGATGGTGGTGCTCGCAGCAGCCGAGAGACGTGAGTAGACAGCTGATTTTGTGCTTCTCAATGTCTTAGCTAAATTTAAAAAAGGGAAGTGATAATTTCATTTGTGAGTAAAGCAAATTTAAATTATTAGAGAAAAAAAGTTTTCTTGTTTTGGGCACATTTCGATTTAAATAAAACTATAGTTAGGTATTTTCTCGATCTCAGCCCGATTTCAGTTTTGTGATATAAATATAATATTTATTAAATTTCTTGTACAAAATAACACAAATTTTTTAAATGTTTTTAATTTTTTCTAATACAAAAATTAATTTATGTTTTCAGGATGTCAAGAAAGCAACTCTCGCAGACCAAAGCTTTGCTCGCTGCCTCTTGTAACTGGACCTTGTAGGGCATACTTTCCAAGATTTGGTTTCGTACCGGTAAGATATGTTTTTCATACAAATGTTTATTATTTCAGTGTTTTTAGTAAATATGAACAGAGATGATATTTTTTATCTGCAACTCATCTTTAACATTGCAATCATTCCGTCTTATTATTGCAAATTTACGCCCCAACATATAACACCTTCTTTTCTCTTTCACTCAAATTGAGGATGATGATATGGATAATAATGTTTTAGCATTTCATGCTCAGTAAATAAGAGGATCAAGACAGAGAGAGAGAGAGAGAGAGAGAGAGAGAGAGAGAGAGAGAGAGAGAGAGAGAGAGAGAGAGAGAGAGAGAGAGAGAGAGAGAGAGAGAGAGAGAGAGAGAGAGAGAGAGAGATTAAAAGTAAATAAAAGATGAAATTTATTTCAATTTGAGACAGGTTAATTTTGAAAGTTGTATCCCCAAAAATAAAGATCAACTTGTTACTATCAAAATTCAAAATTTCTGCTGTAAAAATAAAATATTCAAAATGCCTTTAAATTTAATTTGAAAAAATACCGATTTTATCACATTTTAGTGATTTTACTAAATTATAATAATTGTTGGATTCTCTAAGTTATTCGTTAATTACAATTGAATTATACATTTTCCAATTTGAATTGCATAATTTAAATATACATTATAAATCTTATTAAGTGAAATAATTTCTATTTTTTTACCGAATAAAAATTGTATTTTGTTTGGGAAATATTTTTGTAAATATTTTGTCAGAAGAATCTACCACCTAATTTGAAATAAAATTTAGGCTTTCTACCATCTCCCTTCGTCTTTCATTCTCCTCCTTTGCATCATTTCCGAAGACAAAAATTACAAAAAATAAGGACGAGATTACATATTCTTTCTAAAAAAAAATGTAAAAATTGCTATTTCCAATTCATCCTCAATTTGAGCGAGGAAGAAATATTATGTTGTGTTTTTAATACAAAGACTTTATAAAATTTGGTTTGCGTGTAGTTGGTGCGATTCACGAAGCATTTTTAGCCAGGTTTCTAGCCATTTTTAGAAATCTGGCTAACTGCTTCGTGAATCGCGCCCATTTAAGGATAAGTTAAGATGAAAATTTTCAACTTTAGGTCTACTATAACAACACCATTGTGTCATTCAATTTTAATACAATGGTATATGATTTGTTTTAACTTTATTAACATATTATTTTATTTTGTTGCAGGCAATGGGGTCATGTCGCCAATTTATATACGGTGGTTGTCGCGGCAACGCTAACAACTTCAGAACGAAGAAAGAATGTGAGGAGGCTTGCAGGTCTTATTCGGACCCATTACCTGATTATGGAAGATTTTGGGAGGAGTAGAATACAACACTCTAATAGATTTGAAATAAATTTTATTTACTATTTCTTTGTCACGTTTTTATTGATATTTTTTTGTCCTGTGTTTTCATAGTTTGCAAGAGAAAAAAGGAAGGAAAATACGAGATTACATCTGCCATATGTTCAATGTTAAATACAATTATTGTCGCCATTTTATCCTCACTTTGAGCGAGAATTATGTGGTTCCCCTGGCTTTGAACCATTGCACTTCCGGTTCATTGACAAAAGCTGTAGCGTCCATCCTGACTGAGGTTTTCGCGTTTCCCTCAGTCGCAGGCAAATGCGGGATGAATTGCAAGGCCGTGGCCGCCCCCGTTCCGGAAGAACCCGCGAAACGCTTAAGTTAGTGTTTTGGAAGATTCGGAGTTTCAAAGTAGTATGTAATTAGTAAGTAGAAGTACCCAATAGGGTTTGAACATATAATATATATATATATATATATATATATATATATATATATATATATATATATATATATATATATATATATATATATATATATATATACATACTATAGACTTTTGAAAGATAAAAATATCAACATGAATGCTGACAAAAAAAAATCTTAAATATTATGTGATAATATGATATTTAAAATATATAATTAAGGAACAAAATATTAATAAAATGTTTGTGATTTCTCTAAATTTGAAAGGAAGTACTGATTCTACAATTTTTAGTATATACACATCTCAGAAAGATGTAATAAAAAATAACATAGAAGATCATCTATAATTTTGGGTTGACCATTATTAAATTTATATATCAGTTAAAAGCGGTATTACACGATACAATTTTTCTAATTATTGTATACAATTTTTCCTTACAAGAAAACTTGATCTCCATTTGTTCGTATGGAGATGAAATTTTCTTGCAAGGAAAAATTTTATACAATAACTAGAAAAATTATATCGTGTAATATAGACTTTATATACACATATTTAGAGGAATTGATATAAAAAAGGAACAACCTTTGATTTAGTTTCCCTAAATCTAAAACATTTCAAGCTATTTAGCAACAAGATGTAGAATTCCTTTTTCCCTGTTATAGTTCTACTCTAAATAAATTTAATAATGACTTGACTGAAGTTTATTTTGTGATTTTGGTTAGAGATAAGTTCTAGGTAGCAATTTCTACAGTGGATTCTAAATGTTTTTGTTATGTTTTTATCTTGTGTATATATTATTGTGAAACGATTTCTACTGTAGTATATATCTTATATATATCTAACTAGTTGTTTAAAGACGTGCAATAATTTCGCAAGGGCAAGTAACTTCTGCAGTGACTGGTTGAGAGATAAAAGCTCGCCCGTGTCTTGCAAGGACAACAGTCGAGATGGTGAACAAAGTGGTGCTCATCTTGTTGGTGATGGTGGTGCTCGCAGTGGCCGAGAGACGTAAGTAGTCAGCTGATTTTGTGATTTCCACCATCTTATTCAAATTTAAAAATATTGGTATTTTGGTTTGTCAGTACAGCAAATTTTAATTATTTAAGAGAAAATAAGTTTTTGGCTTAGGCACATTTTGATTTGAGGAAAATTAGTTTCGTGTAATTTTTCGGTCTTGATCTGAAAATCTGAGCATTAAAAAACGAACATATATATTATATTTTCTTTGTTAAAATGCTAACGAAAGTAATGATAAGTTTTTAAATTTCCTTATACTATCATTAAATTTTATGTTTTCAGAAGGACGACAAACCAATGCTCGCAGACCTAAACTTTGCTCGCTGCCTCTTGTATCTGGACCTTGCGAGGCATATATTCCAAGATTTGGCTTCGTACCGGTAAGACACGAGTTCTCATAATTAAGGTGTATTTTCATGAATGACAAGGCAATGCGACGTGATTTTGACGTAGAAGCTGTGAAATCCTATGCGATGAGCGAATTCGAGCGCAGGGTTGCGGCAGTGAATATTGCGTTAATCAAACTGCTCTCTTTTGTTAATCGCCAAATATGAGTTCCAATGGATGTTACACCAAGTGCGCATTATTCACGTCACAGGCAGGGCTAATCCTCTTTTGTAGGGGGTAAAGTCACTCCCTTCCGGCTTATGGAGGCCCAATTCTGAATTCTGACTGGCTTAAAAATAACCCTTTTTGCTGAAACGCCTTCCTAATATTGGTTAAAAAGGGGTTATTTGCTTTACAAATTTCCACATTTTTTTTTTTTTTTTTTTTTTTTTTTTGTAACGGTCGGAAATGACTTTATCTGGTTTAATAGAGGATTAGCCCTTGATTTTCGCAGGCTGAAAACATAATGTAAATCCGCATTAATACGTTTTTTGAGTTAATGTTAAAGTTTTCTAAATAAATCATCTTTTATTCGACTTTAATGATATTACACTGTATTAATTATAATAACCTTGCTTGTTTTGTATATATAAATGGTCAATATAAAAGAGGTAAAACTACATAATACGATTTGATTAATATGCTTTAAGGATGAGTTTAAAACCCATTCGGGTGCGATTCACGGAGCAGTTAGCTACGTTTTTAACCATCTTTAACTAAGTGGTTTAACACATAAACAAGTATAATTAAACCTGGTTACAAACCTGGCTTCGTGAATCGTACCTATTTTTAATTATAAGTCTAATTTTTAAGAATTGTGTCATTTAACTTTACTATAAAAATAGTTATCTTTATTAAATTAATATTTTTAAGTGTGTTATTTTTTTATTCTGTTGCAGGCATCTGGTTCATGTCAAAGATTTATATACGGCGGTTGTGGAGGCAACGCTAACAACTTCAGAACAAAAAGAGAATGTGAGGCGACTTGCAAATCTTCAGCCTACCAACCTGATTATTATGGATATTGGGAGGAGTAGAACATAACACTCTACTGAGTTGAAATAAATTTTATTCCTTTGTCCCATCTTCTTTGAAAATCATCGTCCATAACAACAGTTTTTTAGAGAAAATATAGGAAAAAAGCGAAATTAAATCTTCGTTATATTGAGCAATAATAATTTAGTATATAATTTTTTTCAATTTTATCCTTACATTGAGGGGGTACCTCAGCAGTGAATAAGTTGAAGAAGAAAAAATATTATCTTTATCAAATTAAAGAAAAATAAAGTTAGATTATTTTTTGGAATTTTGATAATAATACAGAACTCAAGATTCTTAAATATTATAAGTTAACTGCAATGAATGGACAACATACATGAAAAATTTTTATTGCAGAAATGAATAGAGGGTACCAAATTATGCTACTCTGAATTTTTTCAGATTTTTTTGAGACCCAGAACTATTTTTAAATAATTATTGAAAGTGCGGCCACGCCCCCTGGAGGCGTCAATAGGCGTTCAGTCTCTATCCTTTTTATTAAGAATTCAGGGGTGCCAACTGAAATCACAGGACTTTCAATAATTATTTAAAAATAGTTCTGGGTCTCAAAAAAATCTGAAAAAATTCAGAGTAGCATAATTTGGTACCCTCTATTCATTTCTGCAATAAATTTTTGTCATGTATGTTGTCCATTCTACAATATAGAATTCATTTTTTGCTAATCTAATTGTAAGTAAAATAACATTAAAATGAAAGGGAGAAGGTGTGCAGAAAAATAAATTATTAAATAACATCAAACAATGTGTATTTCTATGAGTGTATCCTTGTTCAATTTATTGCCTTGTTTAATTATAATAACATATTTCATCAATACTTGAAATATTTTGTTTTATTTAAGTGACATTAATAAAATACCTAAAGAATTATTGCAAAAACAATTAATTTATATAAATTAAGAGGCATAATTAAGAATCAAATTTGGATAGAAATATTTAGGAAGCCCTAAAATATTTTTAAAATATATGAACTCTAAACTAAATCTCGCACAAAATGGGTAAAGGAAATTTGTTAAGAAATAAAACATAACATAAATTAATGTTGATGCATATTATTTTACCACACGTTCATAAACATAATATTGCGTGCATGTGATTCACAAAGCAGTTAGCCAGGTTTCTAACCACGTTTTTAAAAGCTTAACTAATTGTAAGTTTAACTAGGTGTTTTAACACATAAAACAGTTATAGTTAAACCTGGTTAAGCTAAACGGGGTTATATAAACCTAGCTAACTTCTTCGTGAATCGCATCCAAATAATATATTTATAATATTTGTAATAAAATAATTATACTCCCTCTATTTCTCACCGTAACTTGTGTAAACTTGCTATTAATTAAACAACAAAATTGTGGGGGGAAAAGTTCAACGTAACTTTACGAACTTCTGCTAACAAATATTTTTTTTACCAAATTTCTTGTGCCAGAAATAGACAGCGCCCGGAGGTTCGGCAACTTTTTCAGCACACGTGCACTGCGGGTTGCTTGCATGTCCCCTGAAACGTGCATGCTCAGCATCGGTATATTGTTTACAATATCTTTATTATACAATAAGAATTCAATATTTGATGTTTTAATTTTCGGTAGTATGAAATTATATATATCAATATGCAATAATTTTTATCATAAATCTAATTCTTAATATAATTATGTCATACTTTATTACAAAGGGGAAAATATTTTTGTCTGTATTTTATTCATATTTAACCATATATAGCAATTTCTATTCTATTTTTTATAATGTGTTCATTTTATTTGCATTTCTTTCTAATTTTAATATTTTAAATATAATCAAGGTATTTGGTTAATTGGTTTGTATTAAAAAAAAATGCATCGTTATGGCAAGAAAATATGAATAAAAAATAATAATGACAAAATGATATCTCAGGTAAAATTTATTCATATGTAGCTTGTCATATAATATTATGTGTTAAATATTAATTTGTTGAAATTTGAATTATAAATATTTTAAAGTAAATATATGTAAGTTATTAAATATTTATTTGATATACCGGCCAAGACTATATATACAGGGCGCGATTCACGAAGCAGTTAGCCAGGTCTCTAACCACGTTTAGCTTAACCACGTTTAACTAAGGTCGTTTAACACGTAAAACAGGTATAGTTAAACGTGGTTAAGCTAAGCGTGGTTAAGAAACCTGGCTATCTGCTTCGTGAATCGCACCCACAGTTTCTAACCAGAGAAGAGATCATCTTTTGATGATGATCTTTTCTCTGTTCTAACCCTGTCAGCGGCTATTAAAATACATATAATATATAATAATCCTCAAGATGTTAATAAATATGATAAATTAAAAAACAAAAACTTTTAAATATTCATGATAATATAGAATACAAAAAAAAATATGGATTGAATTGAAATTGAGTGTTTGGAAGTTTAATGAATATTTTTTGTATAAAAAATACAATTACAACATATCCTGAAATTTTATTTTTAAAAATAGGACAATTCCACAATAATTTTAATTCCTGTTGACAAATATACCGGATTTTTTTGCGTAATAAATTTTGAAATTTCCGCTTCTAGCAACACTGCGGTTAAAAATTCTTAAATTCAACAAAATATTCCGAACATTTCCTTACATAGAGCGGTATATATTATTGACGGGAAACTTTTGTGGCGACTGTTGAGAGATAAAATCCCGCCCGTGTCTTGCAAAGACAACAGTCGAGATGGTGAACAAAGTGGTGCTCATCTTGTTGGTGATGGTGGTGCTCGCAGCGGCCCAGACGAGACGTGGGTAGAAACGAGTTGAAATAAATTTCAACTTTTTCTTGCAATTAAGCTCTCGTATTTTTTCCTCTTATTTTGCACTTTTTTTTAGAGAAAAAAATATGGAAAAAGACGAGATATTTACTTATTTTTTCCTCTTCTTGAGCATATAATGATAGAAATATTGTCTCCATTTCATCGTCAATTTGAGCAAAGAGGATATAAGATGTGTTTTAGAGGTAAAAAGATTAGGTTTAGACGTGTAAGGGATAAGTTGAAGACGTAATTTTTCAACTGTGGGAGGGAGAGGATTCAAAAGATTCAGGAAAATTATCTTCAAGGGTCAATTGGTTGAATTTTGGGTACTGCAATAAATTACAAATATTATTCTAAATCTCCCGGGCCGATCTCTGAATAAACTCAGCCTGAGTTTGAATTCATACAATATATATTTTATACACTGTTTGAAATTTCTTTTAAACTTGAAATGGTCCTTTTTTTCAAAATGGATTTAGATAGGATTCGTCAGAATATATTTTTGTAACTGCATGTATACTAAAAATTGGAAACATTTAGCAGGCATTAATGGCGCAATCTTTCTTTCTCTCTATATCTTCAAAAATAACACTTATAAATGTCAATAAAAACTCATTTAAAATTTAATTATCAAATTAATTGAAACAACTCTATTAAACTGAGTTTGTATACTTTTTTTATTGCCTGTGTAAAGGAAATTAATTACACATTTTTTGAAAAAAGAGTCAATCAGAGAGCTTTGAAACTAATGGCCATAAAAATTAACAACAATTCAAAAAGTTGTACGTTTTCCAGCATGTCCTCGTAGTCCTATATAATGTTGGAGAGTGGCGCTACCAACGTTGCGTGGATATTTCTGAAACTATGATCAATTTTCTGACACGGAGGTCCCTCTTTTAAAGATTAACTTTCATTAATATTTTTTGCTGAAATACTTTGCTTGATGGAAAACCAAGGATTAACATTTTTTTTTACATTCTTTCACGTACTTTTCCTGCCCCTGCCTTAACCGTAGCATCATCATGGTACTTTTTTGTCACATACTTTATCAAGGGAGGGGGGGAGTGAGGGGGTCGAAATGATCCGCTATTTGAATCACAGTCATGTAAAAAAAAAAAAAAAATTTTTTTTTTTTCCTTTTTGCGGCAAAAAATATTGCTGGGTGGCTACCAAAGGGCTGCAATGTTTTTCAGAATTTTTGAAGAAGTATTTTACACTTCTTTTTTTTTTCGATTTTACGGGTCGAAATGACCCCCCCCCCCTGGTATTGCTAGGTTTAAAATGCTGGGACTAAAGAAAGTTCTGTTTATAGGTCCAGGTAACTTGGATCCCGTGTGTCTACTGCCTCCTACAACTCTTGTAGGCATTGATTGCTACGCGGCCATTCCTAAATTCACGTACAATGCCACGACTGGGATTTGTCAAAAATATACATACGGCGGATGCAATGGAACAGCAAACCTCTTTAACACGAAGAGAGAGTGTGAGCAGCGGTGCTTCAAAGGTAATCTTTCCAGGTGATACTTACCTTTATTATAGTTAAAATATTTGGTTTTAATTGAATAGAATATAATATATTTTTATAATTTGACAGATATTTTAAAGATTTAATTAAAATTTATTATTATCCATCTATCCGAATTGAAATATAATATCACTTTTTATTCATTTTTTAAGTCCCACGTCTTTTTTCTCTTATTTTGCACTATTTCTGTCGAAAAAAGAGGAGACAAGACGATATTACGTCTTTTTTCCCTCTTCTTGAGCATGAATTGTTATAAATATTGTCTTTTTTTCATTCTCACCTTGAGCGAGAAAGAAATAACATGTGTTGAGACATGTAAAGGACGATCGAGTTAAAGACTTAAGTTTTCAAATAGGGTATACATAAATTTTCATTTCGCTAAGGCAAAAAAACATAATTTTCCAGTGAGAATATAATTAAGTTAATTTCATAAATGAAAGTGATGAGACGTTGAAGAAACTATATATATATATTTTTGTTCTTAGGAACTCCACAAATCATCACTCCCAGGCCTGAAAAGAATCTGTGTTCACTGCCTTTAGAAAAAGGCATATGTCGAGTACGACCTCAATTGTATAGATTTGGCTACGTGAAGGTAAATAATACAAGTTGGAAAAAAAAATGCATCATAATCCTGCTCGTTTTTAGTAAACAAAATATAATTGTGTAATGTCTGTCGCGAGAAGGGAAAAACATGGGACGGTTGTTGATTTACATGTTAACTTATAAATGGAAAATGACCGTTAATTATGAAGTTGAAACGGTTACCTAGCGCCAAAAATGCCATTACGTTCTTTGCTCTGTTGGCGAAATCAGACACTACGTCGTCCCATGTTAAAAAATGAAACAGACTTCATGTGACAGACATTATAAACAATGGTTTGTTATAACCATTACTAGTAGAAAACTTTGATCCTAGTTCCTACTACAGACAGATTTATGTTTAAAATAATTCATTATCATAAAAAAATATAGAATTGAATTAAATTAAATTAAAAAAATTGATAACTATTTTTCATTATATCCTCATTTTGAAGGAGGAAGAAATTATATATTTTTGAGGTAAAAATTCGTAAAAAGATCATATATATTATGTTGAGAATTGTTAAGAATGTGTTAAAGACGAAAATTTTCAAGTATTGAAAGACTTATTTACATATTATTGTGCACTTTTTTCAGGCAAACAACATGTGTGTTCGCTTCGAGTACGGAGGGTGCGGAGGCAATGCCAACAACTTCAAAACCCAAAGAGAGTGCAATTTGAAATGCAAAGTTATAATAGAATTAACACCACGGGGTTGATATGACTGAGAGGACAAGCTAAGATCAGCAGAACATAAACGAAATTGTATATCTTCTAAATACAATAAAAATCTATTCGATTATATTTATTATTTTCCTAATTTCCTAAAAAATTTGGGAGTCAAAGAGAGAGAGAGAGAGAGAGAGAGAGAGAGAGAGAGAGAGAGAGAGAGAGAGAGAGAGAGAGAGAGAGAGACAGTTAAAGGGACTATAATGAATATTTATGCATATACCTTATAAGTTAAAAAATTATATATTTCAATGTCCATCACCTTTTGCAAGTTGTTTTTTTTATATAAGAAGAGCTGATTAATGGATTTATTTAATTAATATTAATTGTGAGTTGAAATAAATTTCATCTTTTATTCACTATTAAGCTCTCTCCTCGTCTAATTCTCTTCTATTCTGCATCATTTTAGAGGGGAAAAAATGGGAAAAGAGGAGATTGTCTCTTCTTTCTTCTTATTGGACATTCAAATGTTAGAAATATTGTCTCCATTTCATCCTCATTTTGAACGAGGATAAATATAAGATGTTTTTTTGAGGAAAAAATACATTATATGAAGTTTAAACGTGTAAAGGATGAGTTGAAGTTTGAAGTTTTAAATTCTCAAGAAGGGATAAAATTCTTTTAATGAAAAATTTAAATTAAAGACCTAGTGTAGCTTAAGTTGTGTGTCGTCTATTTTTTCTCTGCATTTTTTTAAAACGTACACTAAATAAAGCTATGATGCATAATATATTATCTTCATGCAAAAATTTGAAACGCAAACATAGAAGAAGCATGCTAGAGAAGTTAATGATGTAGAAACGTGTTTTTTCCTTGAATTTGATTATCGAATCGCTCAAAAAATTATATATTTATAATGTATAACATATAGGAAACGAAATTTTATGGAGGCGGATGTACATTTTTTAACATTATTATACTTTCCACAAATTTTACTTGACTAGCCAGTAAGAATAATCACTCATAACTGCTTATGGAGCAAAAATACATATTTGTTAACCAAAAATTACGTAAGCAAAATGTCAACCCTAGCATGACCAGGGGGGGGTAGGGGTGAGACGACCTTTAACTATTTTGAAGCGGGAAAAAACTGGAAAAATGCAACAAAAAATCTGAAAAAAAATTAATCCTTATTTAGTCAGCAGCAATGTACTTCCGCGAAAAAAATATAGTGAGGAGAAAACTTAATTTTTTTTAAACATTTAAATTTAAAATAAACACCCTAGTAGAAAAATTACGTCTTTAACTCATCCTTTACACATCTAAACCTAATATTCTTAGAGCTCTAAAACACATCTTATTTTCTCTTCGCTCAAAGTGAGGATAAAATGGAAACAATATTTTTAACATTTCATGCTCAAAAAGAGGGAAAAATACGTAATTTTGTCTTTTTCCCTCTTTTTTGCTCTAAAACGGTGCAAAAGAAGAGAGAAGACGAGAGAAGAGCGTACTTAATAAGCGAATAAAAGATGAAATTTATTTCAACTCAGAGTGTCCTGATATATCATGATTTTATGTGAAAAATAATAAAAAATAAAATATCAATATCGCATGTTTATTTATTTTGTTATCTTTTATATCTTTATTAACATAATATTATTACGTACGTCAATGACAAAATAATATTTGCAAACAAAATTATATCAATATTGAAAATCATATAACAAAAGTATTAAATGTTTTTTCCATGATCACACAATCAATGAAAACGGAAATATAAAAAATAATGTATCGATTTTCAAATCACAATTCAACGTCACTCTATAAAAAAAATCACAATGAAATTTTAGTATACCATTTATAAGCAAAATAATATAGTATTATATTTTATGATTTCATTACTGACTTGCATTTTTCAAATTAACTTTTTAGTATATTAACAGTGCATTTTCTTGTCAAATGTATTATAAAATTAGAAGAGGGGGATTTGAGATTATATTACCTGGGGCTAAGTTCATATTCTAAAAATTTTTAAATTAAAAATTTTACTTATAATTTTGTTTGAAAAAATTAATGCTACTTAGCAAAATTCTCTTAAAAATTTTAAAGAAAATTATTTTTTAATAATACATCATAAAATACGGATCACTACGTTCACATGACAGTACGAATCTGTTAACAATGCTTCGTAAGAAAAACTGTAGAACGTAGTGAATGAATAATTACACTCTACAGAGATACAATTTTTTTTATGTGTGAGTACGTCATTTTCGTTTCCGGAGACTCAGAAAAAAACCAACAGTTATATTAATTTAATATTCCTTTTGGAAGTGTGATTTTTGCAGCTATTTTATTTGAAATTTACAGAAGATATTGCAGTAGTGTAAAATCGCATTGCTGAAAAATGAATCACACTTCCTGAGGTAAATTTATATCAATCTGACTATATCTGGTGCTCATGTAAGCGTTCTCCAATTTGTAGGACTTGTCATTCGATTGCTGACGTGATGAGGGTCCTCATGTTGCTGTTAATAATGTGCGGAACGTTGGTAATCGTAAGTAATGGTGATTTTTTTTTATTTAGTACATTTTTTATGTATATACTATGAAGACTAAATGGAGTATTGACCTCAATTTTTTTTTTATTGCAGAAATGGATAGAGGGTGCAAAGTAATTATGCTACCCTGATTTTTTTTCAGATTTTTTTACAGCCCCGGAAGTATTTTTAAAAAAAATATTGAAAGTCCTTTTTGTGACGTCACGAGGCGGCAAGTCTTATCCTTTTGTTAAGGAGAGACGCCGCGTGACGTCACAAAAAGGACATTCAATATTTTTTTTTAAAAATGCTTCCAGGGCTGTAAAAAATCTGAAAAAAAAAATCAAGGTAGCATAACTTTACACGCTCTATCCATTTCTGCAATAAAAAAAATTGAGGTCGATACTCCATTCGAGGATTTTTATTGGATAATTCACGGATTTTTCTAAAATCGATTGCCTGCAACTTAATTATGGCTGTATTGTATTTTATGTACCAGATAACCCAATTTATATAAATCTATAACAGCATAGTATTAATTCGCATTACTTTTAATAGAAAATAATTAATCAACAATAAATCTTAATTATATTATTTATAAAATTACACATTAAATTATTTTATCTTAGATATTGGTAAAACTTATTTTTTTTAATATTTAAATTCTGTTTGTAAATACATAATCAGATGATAGCCAATAATAAGATTCTCTTTATGTGTACCCCTATAATTTTATTATATATTATGTGATTCATCTGATTCATGATTCTTGAATCGATGAAAGGACCTAATGTTAATAAGTATCGACCGCAAAAAAATTTATTACAGGAATATAGAGGATGCAAAGTTATAATATTACTTTGATTTTTTTTTTCAGATATTTTTAGAGACCAGGAATTATATATTTTCTAAAACTTTAGTCAAGATTGGGTTTGAACTCATGGCCCTTTATGTCCTATTCTTTTATTAAAGAAGTGACGCTTCTTGAAATTTCTCTTTAATATACTTTCGATAATTTTTTAAAAAAAGTTCTCATGTTTTAAAATTTTTTAAAAAAAAATTAGAAAAGCGTAACTTTTGGTAAAAATAATTAAAGTCGATACTCCCTAATTATTATATTGCTACTTTTTTCTACCGGTGTTGCAGGTATCTCCCCGCAAGTTCCTCAGCAAAAGTACTAGCATCAATAAGACTCGCTTGGCTAAAGCAATACTTGCACTACAGCAGATGTTACTGAAAATGCAAGGTGGAAATCTGAATCCTGAACGTCGGGAGTTCTTGGAGAGCTTAGCAGAAATTCAGCGGGGTAAGGAATCATGCCCCAACCCAACCTTATTACGTCTTTTTACCTGAAATAAATTCCATTTCTTCCTCGCAGTGAGGATGACATTAAAAGTGTAATTTTAACATTTTATGCTCCATAAGAGGAAAGAAGACGTAATCTCTACTTTTCTTCTTTCATTTTATTCTTGAGTGTTAATTACATTTTATGTATTAATTATGCAGCTTGTTTATATTTGAGATATAAGCAAATTGAAGTTTCCATTTCATCCTCACTTTAAAAAAGAAATAACCATAGGATTCATATAATTTTTCAAATAATAAATTGTATTTTATTATAATCTGAGCTATTTTGTGTTTAGGGGACCCAGGACATAATTTTGACGATGATCTAGACCTGTTCAAACTTGTTGGTGAAAGTTCCTCGAGAAAAATCACGAAACCATCTTCAACTGAGGAAGAGAGCGTAAATATTATTTATGATATAAAATTATCAGGCGAAGTAAACATAATAAACTATATATATGGTACAGTCCTTCAAACGTTAGAATACCCATGGAAAATAGTTCATAGATGACCTGTCAATCAACTGCAACAGCTGTAAAAAATGGCAGCCAACACAACAAAATTTTCAATAGAGCTAGTGGACAGAAATATATGTTCATATTTTACGAAAATTTTCACATAAGTCGAGACAGATAATATTGCAAAGAAGTTTCAATAATTTAGCAATTATTATGCAACAGGTATCGAGTGTCTTTGATTTATTTTCAGCTACTTTATTTTTCTAGTGAAAGAACTATTTTTTTGTATTTTGTTGGCAACATGGGTCGGAAGAATACAAATCACTACGCCGAAGATGATTGACAGGGGTATTCTAACGTTTGAAAGACTGTATATAGTTTACATACATATATGGTATGTAAAACCTATAAATATATAATGTTATTTATATTGCATGCCATAAAATATATTTTTGCTATATTCTTACATATTATAATCTTTGCATTTGAAAAGTTCTCGTACTAATTGCAACTTTTTTCTAACAAAATAATGACGCTGTTGTTTTATCTTTGGTTGTTAGGCCTGTATTACGTGATACAATTTTTACATACAATAGTTCCCTACAAGAAATTTTCAAATCCATATAAATACAAACAAATGCATTTAAAGTTTTTTTTTTAAAAAAAAATATGCAATAATTAGGAAACAATGTATCGTACGTGTAATTAATACTATCTTAAGAAATTTTCAGATTACAAAATTTATTATTCTTTTTGTTTAATATCTTGCTGAACACTTATTTAAAAAAAAAGGGTTTAAAAATTTTACCCATCAGTCCCATCACAATTGTTAAATATTGCATGTTATTTAGTGTTGCTACGGCTAACTGAGTTCTTGGTTTTATGGACGGGTGTTCTATATCCTAAAATGATATTGTCCATACATTAGAAAGGGCAATTAATGTTGGGGGACTTCCAACAATACCAATTTGTGTTGAGAGAGCTACGATCCATCCTATGTATTTGCTACTGGTTTTTACTTGACATGAATAACTAGAATACTTTGAAATTTAAGTTTTAATGCTTTTTATTTCCCACCAAATTATGTTAACTTTACAAATTTTTCAGGAGAAATACTCGGACACTGGTAGCGAAGATGATCTAGATGATGATGACTCGATGTTCGAGATCACCCCATCAGACACAACTTACGTTCTCGTGGTAATTATCAACATTAGGTCCATATTTCTGTTCATTGTAGTCCAGCTTTGATAAAATTTATTGTTGGATGTCTTTGCCAAGAAAATTCTCTAAGGACTAACGTACACTCATCGTCTCGGAAAATTTCTTTTGCGACCAACCATACTCCGTAAGAATAACGTAAGGTATGGAGATTAACATGGCTGCAAAGGAAATTTTTTAAAGTGACGAATGTACATTTGAATTTATTTTATTTTTCATAAAATATGTAAGAAAAATTCTGTTATTTTAAAAATTAAAGGTAAACACTTTATAAATTTTACAAATTGATGATCGGAACATTCTGTGCTCTCTTCCTCAGTAGCTTTGAGAGTGTTATGTTCTATCACATCCTCGTTAGAGAAAATTCTCAAATTATGTACAGTTATAGTAAAAAATACTAGGACACATGAGTGTAGAAATGAGCACCATCTATCTGAATTAAAAGCTACCATATATGTTGGAGCTCGGTTAGGTGGCTCACTGTCGCTTCTTCCACCTCCTTTGAGTATGATCAGGAAAAAAACTTAATTTCCTATTTTAATAATAAGAGCTGTCTCACATAAGAGAGTATGATTTAAAAATAAGAATCTATGCGATCAGGTGTAGCTACGTACACAGCTTCGTATCGTACCATATGATAAGAAATTTAGAACCGGTTCTAAATGAGAATCATAACGATCGCATACTTACGACCGTAGAAATACGAGTCTAATGCATGTGATTTACAAAATATTAACAAAATATAATTTCAGATTGACGATTCGTCGCAAAAAGAAGAAGACCCTGATGACAATGATGATATGTTTGAACTTGTCACAAACAATTACATGGTCGAAGTAAGATTTACATTTAAGTTCATATTTCTGGTTTAAAATATAAAAATTTAGTCTTTATTGCATTTGTGAAATGTCCATGATATTATGATACAAATTAATATTAATTTTTAACAATTTATACAAAATATATACAGAGAAAAAATTTTTTTTTCTGAATTTTAAAATAATTTTAATTATAACCATTTATTTTTTTAATTCTGTAACCTTTAATTCACATTTTTAACCATTATGATTATAGTATAATTTTATTGGAACTCCCATTTTATCTAAAATACATTATAACAATGAATTGAACTT
This sequence comes from Siphlonurus alternatus, assembly GCA_949825025.1. Lineage (NCBI taxonomy): Eukaryota > Metazoa > Arthropoda > Insecta > Ephemeroptera > Siphlonuridae > Siphlonurus > Siphlonurus alternatus. The sequence continues at coordinate 9,344,667 of OX463783.1, forward strand.
AATTTCTAAAGGCAAATGATAAATTTAAAAAAAAAATGCAAATCTATTACACAAAGTGTTGTTGAAATGTTGAGGATGATTTACGAAAGAGATATTCGGAAAGTTATCCAGGTTTCTCACTAACCGCCCCTAACGCCAGTCTAATGGAGTATCGACCTCAATTTTTTGTTGCAGAAATGGATATTATAGAGGGTGCAAAGTTATGCTACCCTGATTTTTTTCAGATTTTTTAGAGCCCGGGAACTATTTTTAAAAAATATGGAATGTCCTTTTTGTGATATCACGAGGCGTATCTCTTTAAGAAAAAGATAGGACTTGCCGCCTCGTGACGTCACAAAAAGGACTTTCAATAATTTTTTTTAAAAATACTTCCCTGGCTCTAAAAATCTGAAAAAATTCAGGGTAGCATAACTTTTCACCCTCTATCCATTTCTGCAATAAAAAATTTGAGGTCAATACTCCATTCAATGACACTAAACATGGTTAATATCCTTCGTGAATTACGCCCTTGTAGGCCTATACAGAATGTACTATAAAGTAAAATTAGTTTACCGATGTAAAATTTTAAAGATGGAAAGTCCGTACTAATTTCTTACTCTTAGGTGAAGACGACCCCCATGCCATGCAAGGAAACCAAATGTCCTTTTTTCAACTGCTCAGACGAGGTTCGTATTGCAAATAAATTTATAATACGTTCTGAATTGAACAGAATTTGGGTCCATTTTAAATTTTGAACACATATATTTTATACATTATCGTCGCCTCAGAATGCAAGTCGCGTAAGTACAAAAAAATTTAATGCAACTTAATTTGAACCTTATCTCTATATAACATAAAGCTCAAAGTCCCATCAAATTTTTTTGTACTTACGCGACTTGCATGTTATCAGTAATAAATATGTCTTAAAAAATTTCAATACTACAATAAAATATATGCCAAATTACTTGTAAATTTCTTTTATTATATTTATTCGCTAACTTTTTAACAAATAATATAATAAATACTTTTATTACTTTTATACATCATGGTTGTATATTATATTAATTTTTCATGATTCATCAGTCAGTGGTTTGCAAGGAAATGCAAGAAAAAAATATTCATTATTTGTTTTTATTTCAAGGATTTAATAATATATAATATACAATAAATACAATATACTATAAATTGGCAGGATGCATATAATATTTATAATAAAATATTTATAAAAGATAATTATTGTAAATATATAATGTATTTATCATATTTCAATAGTTCTGCATTCACATCTTTATGTGGAAATATAATGTGGTTTTATTTTCATTTACTTCAATGCTCCAGGCATTTTAAAATATAAATTAATGCATATTTTAGTAATAAATATTATACTTATAATATAGACCTTTAAAATATTTATTCCATTCATAACAATTTTCTCAAACTTGAATGAGATATTAGAATGTGAAAATTTTAGTGGCTTAATCGAAAGAAGGGGTAAATATACGGTACTGTGAATTTTTTCAAATTTTTCTGAGACCGGGAACTATTTTCAAAAAATTATTGTAAGTCTATTTTATGACATCGCGAGCGGCACTGCCTTATCTTTTTTCTTAAGGAGTGCCGCCCGTGACGTCATCAAAATAGACTTTCAATATTTTTTAAAAATAGTTCCCGGTTTCAGAAAAATCTGAAAAAATACACAGTATCATATTTTCACCCCTTCTTTCGGTTAAGCCAATAAAGTTTTCACATTCTAATATCTCACTCTCTCAAACTATGTATAAAAGTAAATGTCCTAATTGAATATTGATATTTTGCTTTGAGTTATACAATTTATCTGCCACTATACCACATGCGTTGCATAAAAAGGTTGATAAGTAGACAACATACAAATAATTTTGCTAATTCAAATGTAAAAGTGGTATTTTTAATTCTTTCTAAGATTCGGAACCCTCTAAATCATGCTGCAGAATGCTCTGATAATTAACACTCGAGAATAGGGAAAGAATATACAAGAAAATACGTATCAGTTTTTCAACTTGATTTTTCCGCTATCCCTTAGTAATGCATTAAAAGTTTATATGCAAAACAATATAGGTAACATTTCTAATGGAATATTATTTCTTTCTTACAGATTGTAACATCTATAAAGACCGGGCAAGTTAACAGTAAGAGGCTATATTTAATTACCATCGCTTAAGAATGTATTTCAAATAACTACAAAAATATGTAAAAAGCATTTGTCTATTATTGTATAAATTAAGTTATATTTTTATTGCAATTATCTGAAAGATAATAATTATATTCTGATTCAAATGAAATTGATTTCATGTTGATTTTGTGTTAATTATGTTTCTGAGGATTTATTGTTTTTAATAATTAAAACTTCCAAATTATAAAATGCTTATTTATTCAATTGAAAATATGTTTATTCTGCAATTTCGTTTATAATTTAAAATAAACAAGGATTAAAAATTTAAACATTGGTTTAAACATATAGTGCTATAATAATATAAATTATAATAAAAAATAAATATATTATAAATTGGGTGCGATTCACGAAGCAGTTAGCCAGAGTTCTAACCACGTTTAGTGTATCCACGTTTAAATAGGTGGTTTAACACGTAAAACAGGTATAGTTAAACGTGGTTACGCTATATAAATGTGGTTAGAAACCTGGCTATATGCTTCGTGAACCGCACCCAATATGTATGTATGTATTTTTTTTTTTTTTTTTTACATAGTTCCATCACTGGCTGCATACCCTCGCAATGCGTGTGGCAAGCAGTACATCTTCAGTAATACAGAGGTATGATTATAATCTTAGTCCAATCTGTATAATTATTTAATTTGAATTAAACATAAATCGCATCCAACGTGCCAATTGTTAATTAAAACAAAATGTAAAGTTGTACGTTATTTGAATTTTGTTATATTTAAATATTGTTATTGAAATTTAGTTATTTTTTAATTGACTCGTTTGATAGGAATTAATTATGCATAATTATAATTTTATTACAAAGTGACTCCGAAATGGGACGTGATTTGTCATTTCAAATTCATATTCAAAATTTGTTAATCTTTCAGACAAGTCAACAATACACCATTAAATTACAACTATTATTCACTTTAATTTTAATTTAATTAAATAAACACTTTATCACTTTTGAAACTTAAATTTTCTTTTCAAGAAATCATAATCACATAATTTACATATTTTTTAATTCTATACGAAATTTACATTTAAATGCACAACATTGCAAAAATGATGCTGGGATACTAATTTTATTTTAAACAGAAAAATTAATCATGTAACGGCAAATAATTTCACATCAATCACATATATCGCCCGTTAATTTCTACGTTACTTACAAGCTTCAAAATCTTTTCTTTTTTTTTTTTTTTTTTCTTTTTTAATGTGAATTTTACTTTTGTCCTTATAGCAAACGTTTGCTGGGGCAGGCCGTGCTTGCTGCAAGGAGAACATGAGACTCGTCAGTATCGAGTCTCAGGAAGAGTTCAAGTGTTTACAGGACCTTTACAAGGGTAGGTGTGACCCTAGACATTTTAACTCATAATTTTACATAGCAGTCACTTCAGATTTTAACTTCCTGGCTCATTCATCTAGTATTGAGGATTAAAATTCTGATGACAATTTGAAAGAAGGGTACTCATGGCCTCTGACATAAATCTCAGGTTTTTCCTATAGTTGAATTAGGGAAACATGGAAACCTCTTATTAAATTAAATAGCAAGTACATGATGTCATCAAGTCAAGTCACTGAAGAATTTGAAATTTATTAGAAGTCATTTTTAATTACACTGCAAAAACTACCTTTTTTTTCCCCGGCAAGCATTTTTAAATCACTTGAATAAGTTCCGAGATTTAAAAAATTATATGACTTAATTTTTAACTTTTGAAATGATTTTTTTTTTCAAAGTGTAGTGTCCTATATATAGATGGTTTCAGTTAAGAAATAAAATATAGCTGCAAGAACTCCCTAATGTATTTTGTATTATTCCCAATTTCTTCAGATGAGATGACCAAGGGCTCTACATTCTGGAGCTCAGGTCTCTATCTGGGCTGCCCCTACTCGTACCGATGGTGCAGTTCTCTAGCAAGGTTCTCTGGAGGCGCCGCGTGGATACAAGGCGAAATAGCAAACCCGGCAGCGTGCGTGGCTCTCAACTTTTTCAACAAAAATCCTGCTCAGATGAGCTTCGGTGATGAACGTTGTGAAAAAACCTTCAAGTTTATCTGCGAGGTAAAACCTCTCTCTCTCTCTCTCTCTCTCTCTCTCTCTCTCTCTCTCTATTTATAAGTATATAAGGTCTTTGCATGTGATGTCAAATACCTAGTTTCAATGGCTGTCGGCATCTTTTCTAGTGGAGACTAGATAATGTCTAGTGGAACAAAATATGAAATATATATATATATATATATATATATATATATATATATATATATATATATATATATATATATATATATATATATATATATATAAAAGTGAAATTAAATTTTCTGAGTTGAGCAAAAGATTGTAAAATAAAAACATAACATTTTATTTTAGATTCAATTAATTTTATATATAAATATTAAACCTGTACCTGCATCCAGAACTGTGCACTATCCTTAATTGAAAAATTACGTCTTCAACTCATTCTTTACATCTAAACCTAAACTTATTATACCTCAAAAACACATCTAATTTCCTTCTCGCTCGGATGAAATGGAGACAATGTTTCTAACATTTTATGCTCAAGGAGAGCAAAGAATGTAACGTAATCTATTCCTCTTAATTTTTTTCCTTTAAAATGGTGTAAAATTGGAGGTAATTATACGAGGAGAGATCTTAATAGTGAATAAAAAATTAAATTTATTTCAACTCGGGATATGCCACTGTCGGTTCCACTCATCCCCTGTAAAGTAGGCTGATTGTGTTGCTCATACAAGCACCTTATTCTACTATTGACATTTATACATGTCTCTTTTTATTGACCTTCCTATCCAACGTGTACCCAATGAGCTCCACTTTTTGTTACAGGGCGTCACTCAGACGGACATTGATGACAAACTGGCGATCGAGGCCGAGGAGATAACACGTTGTGACGTACCTACCTGTCCCATCCTCGACTGTGCCGTAGCTGTGAGTGTTGATTTGTTAATTATGGAGGCTTCAACGGTGGGACCATAAGCTATCATGTTAGAAAATTTGAATATTTTCTCATTTTCGATATTTTTACATAAGTTTGGATAGGACGATGGGAACACCAAAATATCAGCTGACTTTGGCTTTCCCATGTCTCTTCAAGAATAAAATCTGTAGACAGGGACTGAGGGTGGCCACAGGAAAGGGTGGAGTACAAATACCTTAGAGTACTACAGGTTGCCCGATAACCCTTAAATGAAATCAGTAAGGTGACTGGAGAACGAGGTTACTTAGATAGACCTCCTTAATAAAAAGATAGAGCTCAGACGCTCCAAAAGAACGAGGCTGCAAAATTGAAAAAAAATAGGAGTAGCAATTTGGTTCTCCTCCATTTATAAAATTTATGTATTTAAAAAACATGTAAAAAACCAACCATTCAAAACCAATCTTCCTAGAAAACTATAAAAAATAATGTTGTAAAATTGCTCCATGGACCTACCAGAGCCTAAGAAACTTATTCTTAAAATTCAAAAAATTAAAATATTCTTGGATGTTTGCATGCAAATTTGCAATTAATTAATATTAATTTGTATTTCATAGCCTGGTAGTGATGATGCCGATGATCCAAATGGTAAGATTTTTTTTATAAACAAATATTTAATAACATAAAATTGCAGCATTCCAAATTATTCAGAATTCTTATTACATTTTTTTTTTAATATTAAAATTAACTAAAAATTAGGTTTATACTACCTGATATGATGACCATGACGTCAAATATTTGCTCTGTGATGATATGAGTGATATATCACGTCACCCTTCCCTAGTTTTAATGTTTTCTTTTTAATTAAATATTTAAAAAATAATTATATTAGAATACAATTCTTTTTTTAAAGAAAGAAAAGAAAAAAAAATGAAACTTCCATCCTACTTTTTCAATCCCAAAACCTTTAAAAAAAAATGTAGATGATCTAGGATTTTGAGTTTATATATAATGCCATTCTTTTCATTTTGATATTTTTTTACTCTCTAACACCTCTAAAATCGTGCTAAAAAAGGTTATGACGTCACAGTCATTCAAATATTTAACACGCAAGAATAAGAAAAAAGTTACATGACTATGACGTCAAAGTATATTTCCCCTCGATTTTGAGGGTTTTAGAGGGTAAAAAAACTGAATGGACAACATACGTGAAAAAATGTTATTGCAGAAATGAATAGAAGGTACCAAATTATGCTACTCTGAATTTTTTTCAAAATTTTTTGAGACCCAGAACAATTTTAAAATAATTATTGAAAGTGCGGTCACGCCCCCTAGAGGCGTCAATAGACGTCCAGTCTCTATCTTTTTCATTAAGGATTTAGGGGTGCCAACTTAAATCACAGAACTTTCAATAATATTATTTAAAAATAGTTCTGGGTTTCAAAAAAATCTGAAAAAATTCAGAGTAGCATAATTTGGTACCCTCTATTCATTTCAGCAATATTTTTTTTTTTCATGTATGTTGTCCATTAATATATTACATAGCTCAATGATCGATCAGGAATAACTCTCTTCATGTTAAAAATTCAAAGTTTCGTTCATATTTTATTATTTAATTTTTGTGCAGTGGATATCGAAGTTGCATGCGGCAGACGCTACATTTTGATCACTTCTTTTGTAAGTAAAATTTGACGCGACCTTAGTCAATAAAATGTTAATGTGGTGCAATTATTGTGAGGCAAATTTTATGAATTAAAGGACGTAAACTTCCGGTCTTCAAAAATTAATTGGCCTAATTATTATTTATAAATAATAAATTAATTGAATAATATTATCAATTTTTACGTATATTATATTTTAAAATAAAATTATGATATTTTCAACTTCAAAATAAAAGCAAAAAATAAAATGCAACGGATGTTTTCTTGAAAAAAAAAATTGCAAGCGGAAGTATTATTTTTCGTAAATTTTTGATGATATTGAATATAAGCACTCATTTTTTAATCATTAAAATCAGTAAAATGTAAAATGTAATTAAAAATATAATAATGTACTCTTCTCCCATTCTATTATATCTTTTTTTATAAATAAAAATAGCATTAGTTTTTAGTGTTCTCATCACGAACGATATACACCAGTATTTAAAGATATGCACACTACATGATTGGTTACTTTCTTTAATTCTTGGACTATGTTGACTACCAAAATATTGTATAACCAATATAACTTAACTTATTTGTTTGCAGCAAATCGTTTTCATCCAGATATTTCAAAATGAATAGCAAAGTATTTTTTTTTTATTTAAATATTTTTTTTTTACAAATAAACAATTATTTGACACAATATTAAGTTTCATACATATAGTATAGTATAGCTATTGGTCCTGATTATTGAAAGATAATAACTTCTCTTTTAAAAACAAATTTCGTCTTATCTCATCCTCCACAAGTCTAAACCCAATCGTATTTATTACATCTTATTGCCTCAAAACACATTTTATTTTTTCCTCAATCAAATAATTAATAAGTGAGGATATATGAAATGGAGACAATAATTCTTAAAATTTTATGATTTATAAGAGGAGAGAAGACAAAATCTCTTCGTTATCCTTCTTTTTTCTCGTAAATAGTACAAAATAAGAGGATAAAAAGACAAAGAGACACGTTAAATGTGAAAAAAAAAATGTAAATTATTTCAATTCAGCCATCTTCGTTTTGAAGATATTTTGAAATAAATTTTACGTTTTATTCATTTTTAAGCTTTAATAATTAATATATTATCGGTTATTTTTTTCACATTTTTCTACCTCTTTTGCATAAAAATAAGAGAGGGGAACTACAAGTCTCCTTTATGTTTTTTTGAGCATGAAATGTTGGAAGTATTGTCATTATGTCATGATCCTCACTATATGAGTAGGGAAGAAAATAAAATTTTATGCTTACGTATTAAAATGATAGGTTAAAACTTGTGAAATAAATTGATATCTAATTGTTTATTTATGTTCAGGCCACCTACGTCCGAGCCCAAGAGAACTGTTGTGAGATGGGAATGCGTCTTCTTAGCTTGGAGACCAAGACTGAGCAAATCTGTCTCCAGGAGAAATTCGCAGGTTAGGATACATTGGAAAAAAAAATCTAAAGGTGGATTCACATGGCGATTTCCAGCCTGCGACGCAACGCAAATAAAGCGCGAACTTGCTATAACATCTATTGGCGGCCATATTTGGTGATTAAAAGAAAAAGAGCATCGTAATTAACGCGATTACCGGTGAATTCGCTGCCGCATACGATTTCCCAGCTTTTACGTCAAATCGCGCAGCGTCGTCGTTGTCGCCCATGAAAATCCACCTTAAGAAAAATTATGCGAATAGTCAAGAGAAATTAATTTCGAGGCCAATTTTAAGCACGTATCTACAACCGCTGCAATGTTTTGCCTATACATTAACGTGGCGTCATATTACATTATGACGTGTATGGTAAAAGAACCGTATATATATTAATAATATTAATATAATACCCACACGCGGGGAGAAAAATAAAATTTGATCAAGTTAAGGTTGATTTACATGGCGATTTTTAACATGCAACGCAAAGCGAATAATGCGCACTTGCTGTAACATCCATTGGCGGCCATATTTGGTGATTTTAAAAAAAAGAGCATCGCAATTTAACGCAATATTCGCCGCCGCAATGGCGAATTCGCTTTCGCATAAGATTTTACAGCTTGTGTGAGAAAATCTCGTCGCATCGCCATCTGAATCCGCCTTTTGCTATGATTTTCTTCCGATGATTTACAGAGAGTATCGACGAGAACCGTCAAATATGGACCTCAGGTACCGACCTTGGATGCCAAGGTAAATACCGTTTCTGCGGGGCCAATTATTCCAGCATGAGCTCGATCGACGCGCCAATATGGAATGTCGGAGAACCCAACAACTACAATGACGATGAAGAGTGTCTTGCAATGATAAACACCAACGGGAAATTCAAACTTAATGATGAAGACTGCTTGAAACGATTTGCTTACATTTGCGAGGTAAAATTATAAGTCAATATAATATATATACCTATATGAAATTTTTTTATTATAAAAATGAATAGATGGTACCAAAACATGTTACTGATAAATTTTATTGAAAGTTCTAAAAAATTTTTTGTATCCCCTAGATCCTTAGTAAAAAGGATATAGGGCCTATACCTTTTGATGCCTCCAAAGAGCGTGGTCACAGTTGCATTTATCTTTTAAATACTTCCTGGACTAAAAAAAATGTGAAAAAAATCAGATAATCATAACTCGACACCCTGTTTCTGCAATAAAAAATATCATGCAAGTTGCTCATTATTTATAGAAACGTAGAGTATATGTAAGTGCCTGTACGTGTTTGTTTTGCTTCTGTAGGGGTAATCTATCACAAAATTTATCTCGGGGTAAATAAAGAACCAAATGGACAACCTATATATGATTTTTTTTTATTGCAGAAATGAATAGAGGGCACCAAATTATGCTACTATGAATTTTTACAGATTTTTTTGAGACACGGAGCTAATTTTAAATAATTATTGAAAGTTCTGTAACTTAAGTTGGCATAAGTTGGCACCCCTTAATAAAAAGGATAGGACCAAGACGCCCATTGACGCCTCCAGGGGGCGTGGCTGCACTTTCAATAATTATTAAAAAATAGTTCTGGGTTTCAAAAAAATCTGAAAAAATTCAGAGTAGCATAATTTGGTTACACTTTCTATTCATTTCTGCAATAAAATTTTTCAAATTGTCCATTGGTTTACTGAAAATTTAAGATCTACCCTTGTTAAGATGTTACAGTGGGTGGAATATAAATATAAGCTATTGATTACTTATGTAATTTTTGCCTTATATAATATACCTATACTATATGCTAATTGTAATTATAACTCCTTGAGTTTAGGCAACTTGATCACCTTTAAAATGTTGGAGGTTGCCTATGTAAAATGCTCTCCAATCAGAAATTTGTCCAAATTGATTGTTGTTTTATTATTCAGACGATGCGATAAGACAAATTTAAATTTAATTAATTCAAAAGAAACTGAATGAATTTATTACACTGAAAATATGTTATTTCATCAAAATTATAATATAGATCTACTCTGTTAGAGCAAAGTCTTCTACTCGCAATGGTTGTAACAAGCCATTGTTTATATTAATATATATTTTTTTCCAATGGGGTACTGACCGGTATTTGAGTTAGCAATACTAGTAAAAAGTACTGTGAATTCTATGAAGAAGGAGCCCTATTAGAGCACTCTACGACAATTTGCTGATTTTATATGAATTTTTAAAACGTTTTTTGATGACGTCATAGCATTGAATCTTAAATGGGAAAATGCATCAGTTAACATTGCTAAAATGAAAATTTATTGAGGTAGGAATTTGAAACCTTCATTATCGTGATTCTAGCACCTAAAAACTTTGCAAATGAGGTTTAGGTTACATTTCAATATTAAGTATGGGATTTGGCAATGTTAACTGATCTATTTTCCCATTTAAGATTCAATGCTATGATGTCATTTTTGAGAGGTTTTAAAAATTCATATAAAATCGGGAAATTGTCGTAGAATGCTGTAATAGGGCTTATTGTTCATGAAATTCTCGTGCCTTTTGAAATATTGACAAAAACTTGAAACTTTTTTTTTGGTCAGTATCCCATTCAGTATTTTTTATTGTTAACCCTAGCATTACCAATGCACTTTTTTGTCACACGCGTTATTAAGGGGGGGGGGAGGCGAAACGACGCGCTATTTAAATCAAATGTTATTTTATTTTTTTTTTCATAATTTTTGGGGCAATTTTCCACGCGTTTTTCCCACTTTAAAACAGTCATGGGTCATATTGAACTCCCCCCCTTCTCACCCCCACTCTCATAAATAATTTCCTATTGTCAGTTAATATGTAAATTCTATTTAAAAATTTTCCCATCATATTCCTTTCATCGAAAAGACATTAATAAACAATAATTATTTACTACAGCGAGCATGAGAAGAAATATCCAATCACATTTTTATTATTTCAGGAGGTCGACTACCCTGCCAAAAAGACGGCTGGAAAATAAACCACGACCCCTTACGACCCAGATGACTAACACCCTTACAAATCGTACAGCTGAGTCAAAACCCCCGCAAAGGCCGAGTCTTTGAAATTAAAAATCTTAAAACAAAATATTGAATTAAAAAAATATATATTATGATTTACTATATTTTCCATCATTACTTTATTCTGTTATACAATTAATTTTTATGTTCTATAAACTTCTGTGGGCATTAAAAAAAAATAAATAAAAAGCTGATTTTTTTTTTGAGTGAAGATATTGATTTATATAAAATAAGATGCACATACATTCATAAATCAATTACATATTTGTCACGAAGCAGTAATTAATTATATTAAAATGACAATTTTTAATAAAATAATGCACCCATGCAAATATACACCCTTTTTTCATATTTATATGATGAATTATATATACCATGCACTATAGGTTGAAAAATATACATCCAATAAGAGTTATTTTAATATTCACTAAACGTTGAAAGTAAACTTTAATTATTAAAAATACAAAATTACTTTAAGCCTGTCATTTTCATTATAAAATATAATGGCCTCCTCAATTTTTTTAGTATATATGTCAAATAATAATAATATTTTATTTAAACTTTTTTGATTGTACAGAGACAACATTAGTTCACGTCAATAGTAAAAAAAATTAATAAAATAATAATATCAATATACATAAATACAAATAGAAATAATTGAAAATAAAAAATTAACTAACTACACAAGGATACATTAGATCAAAATTTGAAATTAATAATAATGGTTTGTAATTTGCAATGATTGTAATAATTATGTACAATATCACAATGTTATATTTTTTTAATTACCTATCTATAAGTATTTAGTTTAATCTACATCGTGATTTTTTTTTACTAATATAATTAATGCAGTCCTCTATTTCCAATTATATATACGGCGTATCCATTTTAAAACTTTATATTTTTGCATTCAAAATTAAGAACTCAAAATTTTCATATACCTAACAGGGAAAAAAGTAAACATGGTGAACTGTTAGCTTTTTTTCTATGTGTTTTGCGTTATATAGAGTTGTTTGCTGATTATATATGATTATATACGTTAAGACTCAGCTAAGAGGGAAGGTGCAATTTAATTTAATTTGTTATACAAGTAAGACATATAAGCAACGACACAGAAATAAAATACTTTTTTCAGTATATTTGTATCAATGTATGATACTGTATTCAAGCATAGGATCGAGAACCTTAAGTTTGAGATTCCACCGTTAGAGTGCGTTGTTGTTTTGTAACTAAAATGTGAATAAAAGTCTGTAAGTCAGTCCATGTTATGTATGTTAAGTCAGTGTATGTTATCTCTGAGTCATTCAACTACAGATTGTTAACAGAAAAACACGTTTGTTAAGGTTCTCGATCCTATGCTTGAATACAGTATCATACATTGATACAAATATACTGCACTTTTAACAGTTTTTGGTGGCATGATTTTTTCTACAAATTCTATATTGTGTTATACTGTTGTATATTCTTACAGTATTTAAACTTGAATCATTTTGTTAAGTTAAGTAAAAAAATAAGAGCACTTTGTTTATTTGCTAGTCTGTGCATTCAAAAGCCCATCTTAGCGCTGCCTATAACTTGCCAGGGCCGGGCATGACATCAGAGCAATCCCCTCTATACAGTGTCATAGGATCGAGATGTTGGTGTCTTTTTCTGCTATTTTATATGGCGATAAAGTTTTATATATATTATAATTAAAATGAACAGAAATAATTGGTGCAGGTGCACTTACTAAGCTATAAAATTATTGTTAGTAAACAAAGTATTGTTGTATATAATAATATAAATGTCTGTCACGTGAAAGGAAAAACATGGGCAGGTGTTAATTTACATGTTATAATAACTTATGGAAAATGACCGTTAATTATGAAGTTGCATCAACTGTTACCTATTATAGCGCCAACAATGCCATTACGTTCTCTGCTCTGTTGGCAAAATCAGGCACTATGGCCAGAGCTATGCTCCATTGAGATGAATTCTTACAAGTATAACCCTGCATAATTATATACACGTAAGGGATATTCAATAACAAAAGTTTTTGATAATATATATTATGTTTCTTTTAATCATTTACATTTTTTTTTTTGTCATTTTAGACAGTTTGTATTATCTCTCCTCAAAATCAAAATAATCAAAATAAAATTAACATCTTGTATATTAATGCAAGAAGCATTATAAAGAAGAAAACAGACTACAGGATATAGAGATTATGTTACATAAACTGAGCTTTACTGTTCATATTATTTTAATTACAGAAACTTGGCTGTTTGATTTTGAAACTAATTTCTTTAATATATCTAACTATAATTCTTTTTTTACATGTAGAGTAAATAGAGCACATTCATCTGAGGGGGTAGCAAGTTTTGTTCATTGTTCTCTTACAGCTAATATTTTACAAAGTTTTAATGATTTAGATGACAGCTATTTGCTTCTTCAGATAAAAAATAAATACAATTCTGTATGGAATGTGGGTGTAGTATATAGAGGACCTAAAAGTGATCCTTATAAATTTTTAGATAACATTTATAAAATAACTTCAAATAAAAATACATACATCTGTGGTGACATGAACATAAACCTTCTTATTAATAATAAACTTAATAATGACTATGTTAATCACATCTTTACTAACAATTACAATATTCAAGCTCATATATGTATAGTTAAGGATCCTATTAGTGACCATAATTTAATCATTACTTCTATGGATGATCAATGTAAATTTAAAGATGATATAGTTCAACAAAGTCAAACACAAAAGATTAACTGGTATAATGTAAATAAGACTCTAAAATACTTTCCTATTGAAATTGATACTAACTAACTAACTAGCTATCTAACAGTATAACTACTATAATTAAAAATAATACCAAAATGACTAAAGTTAAACAGCAAAATAAGAAAAATAATCAACCTTGGATAACAAATGAATTACTGGCTTTAATTAAAGAAAGAGATAAATTGCGCGATTCACGAAGCAGTTAGCCAAGTTTTTAACCACGTTTAGCTTAACCACGTTTAACTAGGTGGTTTAACCGCATAAAACAGGTATAGTTAAACGTGGTTAAACTAAACGTGGTTAGAAACCTGGCTAACTGCTTCGGGAATCGCACCCAAATATTTTAAGCTGAAAAATAAATTTCCTGTTTGTTCATTTTATAGTAACACCTTTGTTTTGTTTTGTTTCTTCAATTTTTTTTTTTTTTTTTTTCTAAATTTCATTTATTTTTTCTGTAAATTCTAAATTTTATGTGTTTTGCCATCTTATTTAGATCTATGTGTATATTTGACGTTCCCCGTATATGAGTTTCTAACTTTTGGGGTTTAATTACCATACAATTATATTGTATTATGTATTAATGTATAATATATACATGTGTTTTCTTCATGAATAAACAAATGTAATAAAAAAAAAAAGTAGCAAAGAAATTCCGAACATAAAATTATATAAAATGAAAAACAATTTAAATCTATGATAACAACTAAAATAATCTAAATTAATTTATATTAATCATGTCATGATGAAAACCATATTAAAACATACTGTCTCTCTATGAACCGATTGCAGATAGAATTATACCGTCCGAAAATTCAAACTCATCCTCTTCGATTTCACTGCCATCTGAGACGCAATGTTGTTCATCAGACACTTCCAACGGAGTCCCAAGTACGGTCCTCAGCCGCTTCCAGAAGCCGGCGATCGCACGGTCATCTGCCGGTGATGCGGGCCACTCGAGGTACGTACGTGAACCCATCAGAAGACGCAGGTTGATGGGGAGAGCGTCACGTGACAAACGTTCTAACTCCAGCAGGATGAGGGAACTGCGATGACCAGCCTCTTCGAATATTCTCTGCTGGGCAAGACGAAGCTCCCACTGACACCACTGTGAATAAAAGAAGAAAATTTTATTGTGTAATAAAATTTGTAATGTAATTTTGTTTTACTTGTAACACATATGATATAAAAAATAATTATATAATGCATTCAACACTTTGCAAGCAACGTCGAGGATTAATAAATTTATTGTCAGACTGGCAGGTAATGTGGTTTATTATTTATTATATTATTTCCTAATATACGGGAGTTTCATGTTTACGTTTTGGGTATAGTACGGAGATGCCCGAAAACGTCCGAAGATCTTCGGTATGTAGGCAGAAAATACTAAAATACTAAGCTGTGCAGCTTAACGTAACTCATAACAACGCTTTTTTAATAATAGTTTTGGTTTCCAAGTATTTTTCTTCAATAGCATTGGATATTCTTGTCACCATTTATGAAAAAAAAAAAAAATAATAAATAATAATAATAAGAAACATGATGCGAATAGCCAGGGGAAACTAATTTCGAGAACAACTAAAGTTAATTGAATTGAACTATAATTATCTGCTATGCCGCTGACACTGTTTTGCTTACAAAATTGTGACGTCATATTGTTTTGTGACATATCATGGTGAAAGACCCGTATATTAATTTTATTCTATCCAATATATCTTATGTTTTTTTGTTTGTTTTTTTAATTCCAAACAAAGATCATTTATTCTCTGCATGCATCCCCCCCCCCCCCCCCCAAATAGTATGTTCCTCATATCGGCTCTATATTGCGTGAATTAAGGAGAGGGGACAGTTTTATATTTTAAAATAATTTTATTATAATTATAATATTATATTATTATAATTTTATGACACTTTTAAGGCCGATTCATGGCACATGGCAATTTCCAGCCTGCGATGCGAAGCGAGTAATGCGCAGGATGCGCACTTAATTACTGTAACATCCATTAGCGGCCACATTTGGCGATTAAAGAATGAGCATCGTAATTTAACTTGATATTCACCGCTTCAATGGCAAATTCACTACCGCATAAAACTTCACAGGTTGTGTGACAAAATCGCATTTGTCGCCATCTGAATCCGCGGCAAAATTTCAAGATTTTTACTTATGGTGCAAGGATATACTCTGCATAATGGGCTTATGCCCTTTCCTTACAGATTATCAATGCACTTAAGTCGTTTTCCCCACCTGACTTCGCACGAAGCTGGGCGACACCACCATAATAACTTTCCGACTTCGCTCGATGCCGCTAGCGATGTTATCCATGACGTAACCCCCGGCTGCGAAGTCCCTCTCGTGCAGACAAAGGTGGTACTTCGGAGCGGCCTCGGGGGGTTCCTCGAGGTTTGGGACCAACACTTCTCTCACCCAAGGACGGTCCTGGTGACTGTACGACACGAAAACGTCAAATTCACAACCTTCCGCGTGAGCTCTGTGAAGTAAAATGTTATTAGTAAATAACTTTTTCGTATATACAAAGTATATTCATATTGAATTTTCACTTTTCGGACTTTTATCTTTGTCGGTGTTCGATGTAATCCTTCTGTGTGTAGTATGTTGCGATGGTCACTTAGTGTTCGTGCACGTCACTTACACTTGCATGTACTACACATATCACTACGTTTCGAGAGTCAACCGCTCTCTTCCTCAGGTGATCTGAGACTGCGCAAAGGTAAAAATCCGAAAAGTGAAATTAAAATTCAGTAAAATGTTATATTGTATTACCGACCGGAATAAAAATTACGTAATTTAATTTAACCCTAGAATAACCAGGGGGGGTCGTGACGACCCGTAACTTTTTTGAAGTGGAAAAAAAAGTGGAAAATATTGCTCTAAAAAATCTAAAAAAAAATGTAATACATACTTTGCAAACGATTAATGTTTTTCTGGAAGAAAATAGTGAGAAAAAACTTTAATCCAACACCCTTAAAATCATGCTTCAAAAAGTTATGACTTCATCTGGCAGATAATAAAGAATACAAAAACTACATTTTTGTGTCCTTAAATAATTATACCTGGCAACAAAATCAAATTTTCTAACTTTTTATTTCAATAGTTTTATGCGTACGGTATAACAACAGTAGTATAGGGGAATGGAGGGGATCGAGGTAAATAGCTGAACGTTATCCTGTAAGTAGGCAACCCAACGATCTCGTGACACTGCCCTATAAATTTACATAAAATCTACTCACTGATTTTCACTGCGTCTTTTCAAATTCCACATGTGTCTGATGTAGACGAGTTCATATCGGTGAACGTAAATAGCCAGTCCAAATATCAACACCAAAAAAAACAGTGAAATCACTGGCACTCCAACACTCACATAATTATTTGTTAATTTACAAAGAGTCATGTTGTATTCCGCAGATAAAATCGTATCTCCTCTTTTATTCTGTTGATAAGGTGTCTCACATATAAATTTTGACGTTTTTCCTAAATTGTAAACTAAAGTCAAGTTAGATTTAAGCCAATTTTGAAACTGATTTAATAAACATGATTGACAATCAAATGGATTACCACCAATATCAACATTTTTTAATTCATTTAAAGAACTTCCCATTTCTGAATCAATAGATGAAATATTATTTAAAGATATATTTAAATTTCGAATAGAATAATTACTAGTTATGAATTTAAAATTCGAAGGCCATGATTGAATAAAATTAGAATGTAAATCTAATTGACCTATATTTCCTTTAGAAATCACACTTGTTATGTCTTCAATACGATTATTAGAAAGGTCTACATATGTAATGTTAAATGCCAATAAATTGAGATAAACTAAATGATTTTCACTCAGATCGAGCATTATTAATTTGTTCATATGATGGAGTGCCAGTGAATTGATAGCGACGATGTTATTCGAGTCCAGGTATAATTTTTCCAGGGAAGGTAAGTTGATGAAAGTATCTTCAGGGAGGTAGGATATCATGCAACCTCCCAGGTTCAGAATTCTTAAAGACTCAAGTGATGGTAGAATCTCTCTGAAAATAAACTTAACAATATCAAATTTTGATTGTTTCAGCATAATTGTATTAAACAAAGGTGTAAATATACAATAATATTATATTATATTAATTAGTAAATTGTTATTATTATTATTTTATTATTAAGTTTTTCCTATATAGGTATTGTAAATTTAGATGACTGCAATAAATGCCAATTTGATATGGATAAAATGTTTGTGTGGTTTACTGAATGAAAAATATGTCAACCTAAATTATCCATACCAAAGCGCGGAAAAGTTTTCCGCTGGCTAAAGTTCGCGGATAAGTCTTTTTGAATTCCTCTTTAATGGATAAACTTTTATCAATAAAAAAAATGTAATTGAAATAACTATATTATATCTACACATACCGACTGATATTGGATATAGCCAATTGCCCAAGGTTGAGTTCCTCGAGTGACGTCACAAGGTTCAGTTCGTCAGATTTGAGGGTGAAAAGTTCATCACTAAATTTTTCGTACTGAAGACTCAGGTCGAGTTGTTTCAAATGTGTCAAAACCCTGATACCCTGAGGAACCTCTTGAAATAAGCTCGCAGGAAACTTCAGTGATTCCAAGTTAACCATTCGCGAGAAAAATCCTGTGGAAAAGTAAATACAAAATTGTCCAAGTAACAACATAATATTATATATAATTATTCTTTTTTAAATAAAATGGAGTATCGCCCTCAAATTTTTTTATTGCAGAAATGGATAGAGGGTAAAAAGTTATGCTATCCTGATTTTGTTCAGATTTTTTACAGTTTGGGAAGTATTTTTAAAAAATTATTGAAAGTTTTTTTTTGTGATTTCACGCGGCGGCAAGTTCCATCTTTTTCTTAAAGGCATACAGGCCTCAAAATACAAATTAGACAGTCGCCAAGTGGGTTTAGAGTATATAATCAACATTCGCATCATTTTTTTCCACGCGTGATGCATCCGTGCGAAGTCGCAGTTCAAAGTAAGAAATTTAGTCCTTGATGACGTCACGAAGTCCTTGATGACGTCACAACTCAATGCTAATCGGTGCTAGCTGTGAGTTGTGACGTCAGCAAGGACTTTCTTTACAGCGCGACTTTGCACAGACGCACCGCGCGCAGGTAAAAATAATACGAATGTTGATTATAAACTTGAGCAAACCTTAATGTCTGTTTAATTTGTTATTTGAGGCCTGTATACCTTTAAGGAGCGGCGTCTCATGACATCACAAAAAGAACTTTCAATAATTTTTTTAAAAATAGGAACGGGGTAGGGTTTACCTGGACGCGGACGGCTTATGTCCTTAGGATGCTATGCTTTAGTCATGCAGGTAAGCCGAACATGAATTTGACATATATAAATAAATTTTATACTTCTACCAAAACAAAATTTAGCATAATTACCTTTAGGTATTTGAAATTTCTCTTCTAGAAATAGTTTGAAATGTTTTAAATTTGGAAAAGTTGCATTTAGAAGTTTTATATATTCCTCTGCATTGTACGTATGAATAGACTTAAGTGTTAAAATCTCGATATCAGACATGTAAGGAGTCAAAGGATGTAACAGTGGAACAAATTCATTAGCGTTATAGTAGAGAGTTCTGATTTTAGGAGATCGCGAAGACAGTATGAAGTTCTGCACCTGTAATGAAATTAAACATTTTATTAATAACTTTCGCTAATAGAACACAACACTCTTCATAAAATTTGGCTGAAATTAATGGTATAGTATATTTTTTTAACTGCTGATTTTCAGTAGTTTCGAAAAATTTTCTATGTTTTAACACCTATATCCCAGTGTAAGAATATGCTGAAAAAATAAAATGTGCTGAAAAATAAAAATTTGTACTGAAAAAAAAATTAATAACCTGAAAAAAATTAAGGTGAAATTAAAAAGAAAATGAAGAACGCAAATGTAAATATAATTTAGTCAGCTCGAGTGGAAAATTTTGTGAACGCGATGATGGCATCATGTCATGAAATTGAAGAAAAACGACGAGAAACATCTCTAATTGGTTCAAAAGTTTATAATATTTGTATTCACTAAGTTGCAACGATACTTTGTGGCGTTTTTTTTTTTTTAAGACATCGTGTTTTATTAAGAGATGAGATGCAAATTCAGTTACCCAAACCTCATCCATGCATGCCTGCTGTAGGTTAGTATTTGGGTAATTGCTATTAATATTATAATATCGGTCTAATTATCAAGTTATATTATTTATATGTTGTTTTTCACCATTTTCTTTATTGTTGCTAATATTTCTAGCTAATTTTTTACTAAATTGTTGTATAAATTAAAAAATGACATATTTCTCATTTTCGTAAATCGTACATGATGTTAATGTTAAAGAAAACACTTAAAATATTTCAGTGCTTGCTACCCACTGAAAATAGGGTATCAATTTTGTTTTAATTCTAACGGGTAAAAAGGAAAATCACATTCCAGTTTTTTTTCTCTTCACATTTTTAAATACCCAATAGAGTCGGACTAGGGGCAGCCCTATATAATGCCCTAATTACTAGAAACTAAAGAGAGGAAAAGTTTTAGGAATAAAACATCCATTAATTATTTTTATCACATTGTAAATTACTTTTAGTGCTTCTTTTTGTAGTGAGAAAAGTTTATTTACAACATTTATGCAAAAAAAAGATGCGAATGTACATATTATATATTATGCTCCATTTTGCAATCTTTGTAAAAGAAGATTTCGAGATGTTTGTATTAAATTAAACATTGGTAAGTTTATATTATGTTTTGCTGTTGTTTTTCTGCTTTTGTTAGGAAATACCTAATTGGGGCTATTGTGTGATTTAAAAAATTATGGTTCAAGTTCTGCTTTTACTAACCGTGAAGTCTTCAGTTCTTTCTGGTGGTATTGGGCTCTTCAATAAAACCCCATGAAAATTTGTTATACATTCTGACGATTTCAACCTGCAAAAAAAAAAATATATATATATATTTCGTTCATTCGTTCGTCCATTCATTAATATTGATTGATTGATTGATTGATTGATTGATTGATTGATTGATTGATTGATTGATTGATTGATTGATTGATTGATTGATTGATCGATTGATTGATTGATTGATTGATTGATTGATTGATTGATTGATTGATTGATTGATTGATTTAAAGGCTCACCTTCGAGGGTCACAGCTGGACGGCAGGTGGACAAGTCCATCGACTTCTTCGTCTTGACCGTAGCTCGCAGTCAAATTGAATTCCACGATATCATAAGGTGACCATTCCCTGGGACACTCGAACCACTGAGTTTTATAACAAAAGTTAATGCGAAATTCAATGTTTTATTTTACAAAAGGACAAGAAGGCTGTTTGTAGAAGAATATTAAATTTTGAGATTCAAAATCAGATTTTTCTTATAATATATTTACTGTTCGGATCAATATACTTGAGAATTTATCTCTCAATTGTGCATTTTTAACATTAATAACGAACAAACTTTTCATTTCATGATTCCGTTGTAATAAAAACGTTCAGAATGCTTAAAAAATGTCTCAATATAATATAAAATATTAAGTGCAATTAAATGTCAATACGATTTCTATATCTGTTTTAATGATAGCAATTATTGATGCATAATTTTGTATGTAGCTGCAAATATGTGAAAATTTCTTTTAATCATAACAGAGTGTTGATCGTCAGTCACAGAAACAAAGCACAGCAACAATGAACAAAAATATAAAAAAAAAATAAAATATAGATTCTGCATATAGGTAAAATTTATAATAAAACCTCCCGGTGCAATAGAAACAATTATGATTAAAATATAATAAAATAAAAAATGGACTTTTACACTCTTAAAAAAATTTGGCTGAATTTTGACATCTTATAATCAGTGCATTTTTAACGCCTTAAATCATGCTTTTTTCAGGTGTTTCGAAGTCAATATTCAGTAGTCAGTATATACTGTCAGTATATAGTTATACTGACTACTGAAAATGCGCAACGAAACACCTGAAAAAAGCATGATTTAAGGCGTTAAAAATGCACTGATTATAAGATGTCAAAATTCAGCCAAATTTTTTTAAGAGTGTACCTTCACCGTAGTTTACTACCCCCCTCCCCCAACATTCTAGCTAGCCTGCCACTCAGCCACCTTACCCCTTTCTCCACCTTCATCCTTTTTCCTTTCTCTCTCTTATTCCCCCGCTGTATAACAACAATAACTTTAAAAGCAGTAAAATAACGAACTTTGAATTCTCGTCAGTATCAGACAAACACCTGAAGAAGCAAGCAGTACTGAGCTTGCGAAATATTGCGATGTGGTGTAGTGTTAGTGAACATTAGTGCAGGGGCGTAGACAAGAAGGAGGGGGGGTTGTTATAACCCCCCCCCTTGAGAGCTGAACCTTCGTAAATTTTAAGGGAAAAATAACAAAAAAAAAAATGGCACTCGATGGATATATACGATTTAGATAAAATGTTATGAAAAATTTTCTAAAAAAAAAAAAAAATTAAAATTTATATCCCCGAAACACATCGTTAATACAACTTTAATTTTTTTTTTAAATGCGTCAAGTATTATGATTATTCAATTATACCATATGATATTAATTATATTATTATATTATGTAATATATTCATTATTAAAATTCCCCGCATGATGTTCAACATAAAAATTAAAATTATATATGGTATTTTATTATTTTTTAATTAATTAAGTAAGTATAATATATTAATTCTTACAATAGGAAGTTTTAGTGTCTAAAATGTATAATACTGTACATATCTATATAAATTTATTATTGAAGTTAAAAAAAAATCTTATTTTTTAAATGCATTAATTGTACACTATATTATTCTTAATGTAATAAATTGATTTCCCTGTTTTGAAAATTTAAATATAAATATTTTTTCTTGCTCGCACATCAGTACATCGTCTTAAAATGTGGTCTATTTTTTATAAGACAAATTAGTGACAAAAATAGTGTGAATATAGTAACTAGATATTTTACGATTTCCAAATATAAGAAATTTGCTGCAACTTTTCATTGAAAAAAATAATAGTTCACGTACGCTCCTTTTTCAAAAAAATCGCGCATCACGAAACTAATAAAAATAATATGAAAGTGTTTATTAGATGAATTACTTGATTTAACTAAAATTATTTACTCAAAGCTTTATTTATTACGTTAGTGAATGTATTGAAAAGAAATTATAAAAATGAGGTACAAAAAATAAGATATAAAATTTAAAAAAATTGCATTAGGCCATACATTCTCTATAATAGTATTTTTTCATAATTTAACCCTAAAAAAGGGGGGGTGTCCTTAAAAAAAATCGCGTCTGCGGCGGGCTATTGGGGGCCTACTCCCCCCAAACCCCCCAGTGGGCTGTCCTCAGTCTTTATCTTGAAGAACCCCCACCCCCCCTTGGACAAATCCTGGCTACGCCACTGAATTAGTGACATTAATTTATACTTACACATCAAGAGACGGATTACAACTACGGTGATGGTAAAAGTCCATTTTTTACTTTATTATATTTTAATCATGAATAACCTTCACTCGTCAAATAAATCTTAATAGAAACAATTATGGTGTATGGATAACTTAAAACTTTTTTTTTTCTTATTACAAACAAAAAATTGTTTTTTACGGTCAATGATTTTCATTTTTTTTTTACACCCTCTATCACTCTAAAATATGAGTTGCTAAATAAACGCTATGACAATATAATTTATTCTATGTAATATATATATATATATATATAGGTGGGTTAAAAATTGTGATAATATTAGAGCTATTTTACCAATACAAATAATACAGTATAAAATATACTTGATGGAGAATCGACCTCACTTTTTTTTATTACAGAAATGGATAGTTATGCTAGCCTGATTTTTTTCAGAGTTTTTAAAGCCGTGGAAGTATTTTTAAAAATTACTGAAAATGCTTTTTGTGACGTCACGAGGTGCCTCTTCTTAAGAAAAGGATAGGACTTGCCTCCTCGTGACGTCACAAACAGGACTTTCAATAATTTTTTAAAAATACTTCCAGGGCTGTAAAAAATCTTAAAAAATCACGGTAGCATAACTTTGCACCCTCTATTCCTTTCTGCAATAAAAAAAATTGAGATCGATACTCCATTATCATTCTCATGCAGATTGTTCTTTTCTTACCGGAGCAGCTATGAAAAATTCACTCTGATTTCTAGAGCTTTCAATGAATTCTTTTTTTATTGTAAGAGCCCACCATTTTCCATCATTCTCTTGAAAAGACTCATTGCAAATTTTAGAAACTGGGTGGATAGTTTGAAGCGTCAGAGTAAATTTAAAAAACTGAAACAAATAAATAAATAATAATAATGAAGTTTAATTGAAAGGGCAACGGTCAACGTTTCCTTATACTAGGTTCCGCCATTGATTTGACCCAAGAACTATATACTGGGAGGACGGCCTAACTTTCAAACCGGCTACTTTTGCCGCAAACGCGCCGCCATTTGCTCAGCCCTGTGATGTCATGACCTTGCCTTTTCTTGCGCATTTGATTGGCCTAGAGTCGGCTACAAAGTTTCCGTGGTCAAAGATGCCGCTTTCTTAGCAATCTGTCAAATCTGTGAAGCTGTCAAACCTTTGACATCCTCAAACAAACCGCCCGAGCACGTGGCTTATTTAGCAGACTTCCCCGAAGGTTGGCGACAATTGTCGAGTATCGAGGTTCTTCAATAAGTTGTCCAAGGCCGTTCTCCAAGTATACAGTTTTTGGATTTGACTAATGTTATTAAGAGGTTTAGCTAAGCATTTCAAGCATTTTAGGACCCATCGTATCATGAAAATTTGAATAAGTACATCATCAGAGACCCTACAGATACCTCCACGTGTCTTATGACCAGGGATTTGATCAGAGTTTCGACGTTTCTGAGAGTGGCAGCGCTGCTAAATGTTCGGCACGGCCAGGTTCTTGCTGGCTGAAATTGCCCGCGAGCCAGCGAGAACCGGGCCGTGCCGCTGCGATTCAGTGGCGCCGCCATTCTCAGTTACAGTGAAGCTCGGCCAAGCTGGTCAAATTTCTGGCCATAAGACACGGAGGTCTCTATAGGGTCTCTGGTACATCATGCAATATTATTTTTGAAATTTCGTGGTGCAATGGGTAAAAAAAAATGACGAACAAAAATCTCGCATGTCTTTTTTATGGAAGAGATAATACGAATCTGCTGTTTGACGTAGTCCCCTTTGATTAACATGTAAACCTTAGTAAATTCACATAAATTCTGAACATTTTTTGAGAGGCAGATTTTACAAAAAATTTCAAAACAATTTAATGAGCCGATGTTTTTTATCAAGTTTTTAGTTTATCTCTCCATGGGAAAGCCTTATGCTGAAAAGTAAAAACTAGCGAAATTTTGCGGTTAAGTTTGCCAGCATTGCATGTCTGCAGTAGCCTCCTTGATAAGAGTATTTGTCTCTTTTTTTTTTACTTACTAATTCATAACGATATTTTCCACAGTTCGAGTCACAATAGATAGAACAATTTATAACATCATTATCAATAATTGCACAATTTGTGTAATTTAAAACATCATTACGAGCCAGAAATTTTACATCTTCTTCACACTGTTGATTAGAAATTATCATTAACGTAACTACAATCCATGTAATGTTTAACAGAAGGTTAATGACCTTCATGGTTACACGCACTATATATACTGAACAATAATAATTGAATTTGGTTGACGTGTGGATATAATGAAAGTAATGGACTTATTTTTTTTACCACAATCTACATCCTGTCTTTTAATCAGCAGGATTTTAATTTCATTGTTTGTTTGTTTTTTAATGAAAAAATATAATTTTTATAAATCCTCATTAAAAGTAAGCCAATATAGAATCATATATATAATTATTATATTAATTAACTTTGTATGAGTATAATGATGAACGTGTATCTTTTTAAGTAAAATTTGTTTATTAATAAATTTATCGTGCATACATGTGTGATTAAATTATTGTAGGAATTTAAATTTTAAACTTAAATATTAAAATTATCACTACTTGAAATACTAGATTAGAAACGTATTAGCTACATGCGCATGCATGCATTAACCTTGTACCCATATCATAGTAAACATAATTTTCTGAATAACTTTATTATTGTTACAAACATACAAATTTTGTGTATAATATAATATATTTTCAAAGGATGAATTCTTACTAATAAACCATTATAATACAGGTCTTAATATAGCTAGCTATATAGTTGTAAATCTCATATTAAAATCTCAAATAAAATAGATAAATAATAATGGCTAAAATTTGCGATTTAAAATTTTGCAAAAAAAGTGTTAATAATTTATCAACATCAAACTGTACATTCATTGTTGGATTAATGGTAAAAAAAAGCAAATCCTTAAGGTAGAAATAACAGATAACACGCCTAATGTTAATGAAAATCCCATTCATGAAAAAAAATTAAAATGTTCTCCAAAACACACCTAGCTTATCAGTAGGTAAAATAACAGGTATAAAAAAATGAGCTAGTTTTCGAGTTATTAGTTTTTAAAGTTCACTAATATAACATAGAGAAATTGAACTTCCATGCGAAATTAAATTTAACTTTAAAAATAAATAACTCAAAAACTAGCTCGTTCTTGCATGCCTGATATTTTACCTACTGATGATAAAAAGGTATGCAAAGGAGAACATTTTAAATTTTTTCATAATTTTTATGAATGTGATTTTTATTAACATTGGGCGTGTTATCTCTACCTGCATGTAATTTAAAACAACAAAAAAAATATTGAACTATATAGAAATATTCACGACTTATATATACTTTTGATTTTCAAAAATATCCTTTATCAAAGCCAACATAAAGTAAAAATAACAACAATGCTAAAAAAGTACTTTGTATAATTCGCAACCTTTTTTTACCAGAAAGGATAATTTTCAGGTTTTAACGTTATCACTTTTAATCTGCAGCCTTGGTGTTTAACTTATACCAAGGTGTATTTTATTTTATTTTTTTTTATTTATTTCACCCATAAATGCATACATAATTATTAACAACCACAAAAAAAAATATATACATATATATATATATTAAAATGTAGCAAAGTTAAAATTAAAATAGACATATTTTATGCATATACAATAATATATTTATGGTGAGGACCAATACAGCATAGAGGTTTATATAGGTGTATAGAGGTTTATTATAAACCTCTATACACTTTGACTCATACCATCATTTTGGAAAGTTAAAATTTCTATAAATTCATCCTTGTGAAATTTACACAGAAAAATTGCTGAAATAAAAATTAATTATCTTTGAATTATTACTACAATGAAAAACCACAAATATGACTGTTTTTTTGTTGACCTTCTTATGGAGAAATGAATTTTATGAGTGGATGTGGTGGGCTGCGTTCCTTTCAGTAAAAATATAATATAATATGTAAATTCTATCTCATGTCTGAAGTCAACATAACCTCAATATTTTAATACTGTCATGTCATGATATCATCATTTAAATATAATAATATTTTTACCAAGCTCAAACAAGAGACTTCATCTTTTAATATAGGATCTTTTAAAGTCCTTGCAAAATTATTGATAAAAACAAACTTCACCTTTGACTGCAGACAAATTTTTAATTAAAAATCCTGGAGGCGTTTTACTTTTATCAGGTGCAAAAATAAAAAACAACACTTTGGATGCATGTAATCTAAACCTACAGTATTCCTCTGTTCCAAGAAATGGTGCAACGTATATTACATTGCTTGATGATGAATCTAATGAAGTGATATCGGTTACCACTATCAACATCCTGTCTTCTTATCATCAGGATTTTAATTTTCACTTTTTTTCGTACCACAATTACTAATTATTATAATCATAAATTTTTTAATGTAACATTCATACAATATTACGTAACTTTTTTTGTACACAATTTAGAGGTTTAATGGGGTACTGACCGGTATTTGAGTTAGCAATACTAGTAAAAAGTACTGTGAATTCTATGAAGAACAAGCCCTATTAGAGCATTCTACGACAATTTGCTGATTTTATATGAATTTTTAAAACTTTTTTTGGTGACGTCATACCATTGAATCTTAAATGGGGAAATGCATCAGTTAACATTGCTAAAATGAAAACCTTCATTATCGTGATTCTAGTACCTGAAAACCTTGCAAATGAAGTTTTGGTTACATTTCAATATGAAGTATGGGATTTGGCAATGTTAACTGATCTATTTTCCCATTTAAGATTCAATGCTATGACGTCATTTTTGAGCGGTTGCAAAAATTCATATAAAATCAGGAAATTGTCGTAGAATGTTGTAATAGGGCTTGTTCTTCATGAAATTCTCGTGCCTTCTGAAATATTGACAAAAACTTGAAACTTTTTTTTTGGTCAGTACCCCATTAAGGCTTAACCTGAGAATTTTGGACGAAATATGTCTTAACGACAGATGTTCTTCAAATTAATTATGTAGACACTACACAACAGTCTTCCATTTAGCTCTGATTTTTTTCAGAATTTTTTAACCGTTCGTTATTTTATAATTAATTTAATCAAATGTAAATTTTGTATCCTTCCAATGCTAAATTTATTAATTAGTATTGCAAAAAAAACTGATTGGCAGATTTTTTATTTTATATAGTAATACCTGCACTAATACCTAATTTTTTTAGCTATTTTTCTGAACTTTTTTTTATGTTTTTCGAACCGGGTGGCGTTGATTGTTATTAATAAGCAATAGGAAATTTGGCAACGCTCTCAGGGACTGTAGTCACCTCCCACTCTCCCAGATTCGCATTACTAATGCAACAGCTAGTGTTGCCACTTCTTTTATATGGTGTGACCTTGTCAGACAAATTCTCAGGTTATACCTTATAAATCACTTAAATAATTGTTACCCGAATATTTGATAAACACTATATACAGTTCAATGCTCCTTGCAACTTAAAAAAAGCTTTTATTGACAAAACTATGTACACATTGACAATTCATTTCATCATATTTAATAATAAAAAGCAATCTTCGTAAAGCTTTATTTTCTTCATTTTATTCGTAATGTTCATCTTACATGATATTCAGATTATATAGAGATTAAATGAAAATTCTTTCATTGTAGTAAAAAGAAATGGATATCCTGCATGAAAATATTTTATTGCAGAAATGAATAGAGGGTACCAAATTATGCTACTCTGCGTTTTTTCAGATTTTTTTTGAAATCCAGAACTATTTTTAAATAATTATTGAAAGTCCTGTGATTTCAGATGGCACCCCTGATGCCTTAATAAAAAGGATAGAGACTGGACGTCTATTGACGCCTCCAGGTAGCGTGGGCCGCACTTTCAATAATTATTTAAAAATAGTTCTGGGTCTCAAAAAATCTAAAAAAAAATTCAGAGTAGCATAATTTGGTACCCTCTATTCATTTCTGCAATAAATTTTTTTCAATTATGTTGTCCATTATACTTAATTGTAAAATAAATTGTACTAGTTTTCTTTTATTGCAATAAATTATATCATATGAAAATACAAAACCATTCAAAACATATATAAGGTTCCATATCATGTGTTTACATATACATATATATATATATATATATTATACATTTGAAAAATGCTCTATTATTAGAAATATATTTTTTGTACTAAAATAAAAATAAAGTGTAATAATTTATCATTTATCATGTATTAATAAAGTATAATTTCTTGTACTGAATTATTCAAAATCAACATTAGGAATTCTACTTGTAATACGTATAGTATAATTGCCTTTTGCAAAGGGTTGTGATATTTTACATGACAAGAAATCATGAAAAATTACACCGAAGTACATTTTTTTTTTAATTTTACAATAGTATGCTATCGATTGGTATTAACAAGAGAGAGAGAGAGAGAGAGAGAGAGAGAGAGAGAGAGAGAGAGAGAGAGAGAGAGAGAGAGAGAGAGAGAGAGAGAGAGAGAGTAAAATTTATAAAGTGTAAAAATTTAAATTTAGGTAATATAAATTTAATATATTTATATATATATATATATATATATATATAAATTTGATGCAACTATAATAAAAGTTTCAAAAGTATGATTAACATAAAAATTAATATATAAACTAGAGAAATTATAAAATTAACAAGCATTGTTAAACCAAGAAAGCAAAAATATATAATATAAAGAAATTAGTGGAAAAATATTAAAAATTAAAGCTTTTTTTTCATCAAATTAGTAAAGGGATCACAAAATTCCAGGTTTTTCTTCATCTCCATACATTTTGGTGCTAAAAATTATGCATAAAATATTAAGTACGAATACAAACATACAATTCACACGTTTAAAAGTTACATAGGGTTTCCATAAAATTCTTAGATTTTTGGATTTTTCAAATCCAAATAACAGCCGTGAGATGTTTTTGCATGCTCACTTTTCATATAACATCAAATGGATATCCTACATGAAAAAATTTTATTACAGAAATGAATAGAGGGTACCAAATTATACTTCTCTGATTTTTTTCACATTTTTTTGAGACCCGGAACTATTTTTAAATAATTATTGAAAGTTCTGTAATTTAAGTTGGCACACCTGAATCCTTAATAAAAAAAGACAGGGCTAAGACGCCTATTGACGCCTCCAGGGGGCATGGCCGCACTTTCAATAATTATTTAAAAATAGTTCTGGGATCAAAAAACTGAAAAAATTCAGAATAGCATAATGGAGTATGGACCTCGAAATATTTTATTGCAGAAATGGATAGAGCGTCAAAGTTATGCTACCATGATTTTTTTCAGATTTTTTTGAGCCCGGGAAGTATTTTTAAAAAAAAAATTGACAGTTCTTTTTGTGACGTCACGCGGCGGCAAGTCCTATCTTTTTCTTAAGGAGCGGCGTCTCGTGACGTCACAAAAAGAACTTTCAATAGTTTTTTAAAAATAGTTCCCGCCGGGCTCAGAAAAATCTGAAAAAAATCAGGGTAGCATAACTTTGCACCCTCTATCCATTTCTGCAATAACAAATTTTGAGGTCAATACTCCATTTCTTACCCCCTATTCATTTCTGCATGCAATAAAAAATATTCATGTAGGTTGTCCATTGAAGCTCAGAAATATTTTTTTAACGACTTCAACATGCAATAAGAACATGAGTTTTCTTGCACCTTTAAAGCAAAAATAATGCACTTATTATACTTTAACTGCAGTTAAAGATTTAGACAAATCAACTGAATTGAAGCCGTTTTTAAAGAACGTCTTATTGTTGTGGTTTTGGTCTGGGAAATTCTTAGACCTTACGAACACGAAGTACAAGATAATAATTATGCTATAATATACTAATCAATGTTAAAACATATCATTAAAATTGGCAATTATGTACACTTTGGGACACGAAAAACGTTGTTTTGTTTCATACTTACAGTTGTTCCAATTTTGCGTCCCATAACAGTTCTACAAAAAATGAAATAAGTTTCATAAAGAACTAAAGGCTAATTTAAATTCTCAATATTTACTTTTTCATCATATATTCAAGAAGTAATATAAAACGCAGTAGCAAAAGAATATAAAACAATTATTTTAATTTATGTGTTTATCATTCGTTTTATAAACAAATAGATTTTTGTTTTAATGTAAAAATCATAGTACAGAACAATGAAATTATGTTAACGGCATTTTCAAAGTTTTGAAATTATTGTTTTACTTTTATATAAATATATAATTCAATTCACGAAGAAAGTTATCCAGATCTCTAACTGCAGACCACGTTAAGTGCCATGGTATTAGTGCCATGGTTCAGTACCATGGCACTAATCTGCACGGTTAAGCTGGATAACTTTCATGAATCGCCCCCAATATAAAATGGAAAATGATAATGAAGATTATTTGAATAGGACAGCAGTCTGCATTATTATCTATTTTTTTACATTATATTATCTAATCACTCTCGCATCTCGATAATACTCAATTTAAATGGTCTAACGAAAACTGCTCAAAATAGAGTGATACTGAAAGTCTATATATTATATTTAGCAAAAAACAAAAATACTTACCAATATTAACTTTCTCTTCATGCATTGTACCAATAGATATGGAGGTACTGGATTGTACTTTATATATCTTGATAAACTTGGAGTTACGAATCCTGAGGAACATAATGGAATACAATTTTTGTAATCAGAATAAATGTTCGTGTCTTGCGGCCTAAACATTTTACGAAAAATCATGTTTTCCCGAGAGGGTAGTGTAATACACGCGAAAAAAAAAAACATCTCTTATTCGCTATTAAGCTCTCCTCTCGTCATTTTTCCTCCTTTTTTGCATCAGTTGTGACGAGAAAAAAGGGAAAATGACAATATTACGCCCTTTTCCATTTCTTGACTATAAAATTTTAGAAATATTGTCTTCATTTCATCCTCAATTTTAAACGAAGAAGAAATATGATATGTTTTTTAGTTAAAAATATTGGGTTTAGACATGTGCAGTATGAGTTAAAGATGACATTTAAATAGTTTATATAATATTATATATATTCTGTACCATCTCAGCGCTGACTACTTGCCAAGGGCATGACGACAGCGCACTTCCCTCTATAATACGCTGCACTACTCGGGAAATAGGAAACCTAGCTGAAATTTTATCAAAATTCTTTAGCCATTAGACACTGTAAGAATCTTGTATACTATATGGATAGGTGTGGGCACATGATGACACGATACGCCTCTGTCTACTACTATGTTGATTATTAAAACTTTTAACCTGAGAGCATCATATCCTCAATATCAACCGAGCAAGAAGCTGGATTACAGATTTATAAAATATGATAAGGTAGAACTTACCTTCAATTAAAGTCATGCAGGATGCTAAAATAGACATGCAGTATTTTATTATCAATGACTTTTTTAGGTGAATTATTTTTAATTAATTCTTGTTCAAAAGTTTCTCGTACAATCATTGGTGTCATCAACAGAAAATCATCAGAAAATACCTGTAACAAATTAATGGGATCATTTATTTAATACACATATTAAGGAATTTTAATATGGACTTACCAGATTTTTATAAATCAAATTACTATATTACAAAAATTTTTGATATATTTAATCCTGCATTTGAAAATCTTAATGCCGGTTTAAAACTTGCATGTGGAAAAATTGATTCATTGTCTGTTGACGTGGCAGAATTGAAATCTATAACTGAATTTGTATCCTCTTTAATTGTAACAAAAGTTGATGCAGGGCAAAAGTGGCAGGGGGAGACGGTGAAGAATGTCCAGCCACCGCCCGTACGTCTAGAAAGATCAAGGCTCGACGACACGTCTGCACTGGACAATGAACGACCTTGGACGGAGGTAATGAATGCTGGCCGGCGTCCCCCGCCGTCTCGTGTGCCAGGTGCCTCTGACATTCAGCTGAGGAACTCTTTTGCGCCTCTGAATAACCTTGAAGCATTCCCAGCTGATAATGTAAACAAACCAAATAATACAAGGAAAAATAGACCTTATGTAACTAAAAATAAGAATTTCTCTCTGAGAGAAATAGAAGGTAATAT
This sequence comes from Siphlonurus alternatus, assembly GCA_949825025.1. Taxonomy (NCBI): domain Eukaryota; kingdom Metazoa; phylum Arthropoda; class Insecta; order Ephemeroptera; family Siphlonuridae; genus Siphlonurus; species Siphlonurus alternatus. The sequence goes on from OX463783.1 coordinate 9,378,206, forward strand.
TTTTGATGCCCCTAAAGATGAGAATTTGGTTCATACAGTAGCAGAAGATTTTCGTATGGGGGCTGGAATTGCTTCCGTATTTAGAAAGAAATATGGACAAGTGCTTTATTTAAAAAATCAAGGGAAAATTGTGGGACAGACTGCAGTGCTTCATGCTGAGGGTCGCTAAATTTTTTATTTAGTTACTAAACGTAACTCAAGAGACCTTCCAGTTTTAGAGGATATTGTTTTAGCACTGAAAGACTTGAAATCAACTTGTATAAATTTACAAATAAAAAAACTTGCCATGCCAAAAATCTCTTCGGGTCTTGATAAACAAAGCTGGCAAATCATAAAATCAAAAATTATTGAAATTTTTCAAGATACCAATATTCAAATTAGTGTATATTTCAACTACAAGAAGTTTTTACAAAAGAAAACTTCCTCGCAGGTAGTTGAGCGTGAGTCATCAACAGGGCACGTGGATAATACAAGAATGAGTTCATCATGTGAGCAGACGAGGAAAGGAAACGTCAACGGATTAATGATGAGCCGCCACGCCGTCAATCACAAGAATCTCGCTCGTCGCAACATTTATCACCTGAACTCGCAGCATCGGAGGAGTTTCCCCATCTTAGGCAAACACCACGGCAAGTGTTCAAAGCTAGTAAACGACCCGCTACACGTCAGTCATTACCTGCGCGTCAGACGGGTGCTGCACTTCAGTATAGTCAACTGCGCCAATCGAGCGTTGCAACGAAGCGGCTCCCTGGGAAGAGTCAGTTTTCTTCGCCACCGTCGGTACAGCAACCCCAGAGAGAATTTTCTTTCTCAACTTCTGTATCTGACAAAAATTCAACTAATCTGCCAATAATTGATGAGTTAAAGGAAAAAAAAATACACATGAAAGAAATGTTTTCACACAAAAAGAAAATTTTTCTTTACCTAACCGTCGTTGGTCTTGGGACCAGACGGACTCACAAGTATTACCACCGTATTTATTTACGGCTAGTTCATCAATGGCCCAGTCTGAGAAGCAGATGGCCTGGAAGAAACCTCAAGAAAAAGAAGAGGGCCCATCGCGGGAGTCTGAGAAGCAGATGACAGCGGACGTACACAGGCAGTCAACAGAGAGTCTCAACGTTTCAACAGATGCAACAATAGAAAATCAAAACAGTGAGTTAACAGAACCTGCAAGTAATGAATCTGTGAATAATAGTAGTTCTAGTTCCTCATCAGATTCTAGCCTGGTGTCTTCAGATTCTGTTAATAAGTCAATTAATTATATACGAGAAAAATTTAAAGAATTTGTAACCCCTAATAAAAAAGATAATGTACAGTTCAGTGAGGTTGCGCCAAACTTGTTAAATGGCGAAAAAGATAAGGTTGATAAACGATTTAATTTTCGTCCTCGCATCTCATCACAAAATTTTGTGCCCACCAAGTCACAAATAAAAAAATCGTAGATAAAAATAATTGTAATTTCAATAAGTATTTCAAAATTCTGCAGTTAAATATACCTGGTTTAAAAAATAAAATTAAATTATTTGAAATGCTAATTGAATCTGAAAATGTTGACATAATTTTTGTTTGTGAGCATGGTATGTCTCATGAGGAAATTATTTGTGTGAAATTTACAAATTACAAGCTGATATCAAGTTTTTGTAGATCGGTCCAAACAAAAGGTGGAGTTGCTATATTTGCAAAGTCAAGCTTAAAAGTGAATCCCATTGTATATAAATCTTTAGAACCTTATTTTGAATGTGCCATAGCTAAATTGAAAATTGATAGTTCCAGTAACATATATTTAATATCCCTTTATAGACCACCTCCAAGTAGTAGAGCAAAAGCCCTATTTAAGTACACAGAAAGTAACAATGAAATATTTTTAACAAATTTGGAAAATTTGTGTATAAAAATTAGAAATTACTGTAAGAAAAATGATAATATTTTGATTGGTGGTGATACTAATATTAATATTTTAAATTCTAGCTCATTTGTTGGTAAATATATTGATTTATTAAACTCATTTAATTTGACTATTTTAAATAAAGAACCTACAAGAGTAACTAATAAGACAGCTACTCTTATAGATCATTTAATTATCAAGAATCTGAACGTTATTGGATCATACAGTTCTAAATACACCAATCTGTCTGATCATAAATATACAATAATGCAGATAAATCATGAAGTTATTAATAATCCAGCAAAAGATCAAATTTTGTCGTACACAAAGAGAGAATATAGGCAAGAAAACTTTGATTATTTATTACGCATTTTATTGAAAGAAACTTGGGAGGAATTATTAATTGAAAATTTAAATTCTAATAAAAAATGGGAACTGTTTCATGAATCTTTTTTATTTTTTTTTAATGAGGCGTTTCCAAAAGTAACAAAAAAAATTAATTTGACAGCTAAAAAGCCTAATTGGATATTAAAAAATCCTAATTTAATTACTGAGGGCCAAAAATTAAGAGATTTTCATTATTTTGTTAAAAATAAAGACCCAAGTTTAATGCCAGAATATAAACTTAGACTGAAAAATCACAAAGAAAATATACTAAAATCACAAAAACTTGAAAATGATGATGAAATTTTCAATTCTGTTAATAAAATTAAAGCCTCTTGGCAGATTGTAAAGAAAACAGCTAATGTTTAAAAAAAAAACTGTTTCTTTTACCTTGCCTGAACTAGCAATAAATGGTCAAACAATCACTTTTCCTCAAGATGTTTGTAATTCTTATAACAATTTCTTTGTCAAATCAGTTCATGACTTAATTAATAAAAATTTTACAAATGTTGTTCAAAATAATTTAGAATATATTATAAGTGAAAGCAATTCTTCATTTAATTTTGAACTAATTGATTATGATACAATGTTAAATAAAATTAAAGCACTGCCTAATAAAAATGCAGCCGGGCCTGATGAAATACCGCCCAGTGACCACATGGACATCCCGGGGACCTTGCGAACATCCCCGCAAGATCCCCCAACATCCCTAAACGTTCTACGTGCTAGTTTTCAAAACCCTTTAACTTTAAACATGTTTTCCGTGTTCTAAAAAAGGTTTTAGCTACACTTCGAAAATAATTTTCTAGGTTTTTTAATATTTTTATGAAAGTCTCTCAGAACATCCCCTGGGGATGCAACACGGCTGTCCCTTGAACATCCCCGGAGGACTTTGAAAGGACCTTTTAGTCAATGTTTTCATTAAAATCATAATATGTGCTGTTCATTATTATGTACTGATTTTAAAAATATACAAATATAGTTAACATTATTTAAAATATTATATGAAAATATTAATATTTAAAATAAGACGTGAAATTTTATTTAATATTAAAGTGCGTAATATGAACCGAAAAATAATTTCTTTTAATAAAATATCCTCGTAGAAAAAAATATCTATGAAAAATAAACAAGGTCCCATCAAAGTCCCCCCGGGATTTTAGAGGGACGCTTGAACGTCCCACAAATGTCCTCGGAGGGACCTTTAAAAATTTCTAAAAAATTGAAAATATATATATATTTTTTTTAATGTCGAAGTCTGTTAACAATTAGAGATGCATTTGAGCATTAATTGCAATTTATAATTAATTAATGTATAAACATGTTTTAATTAAAATTATAAAATTTTATTTAAATTTATTTTAAAAAATTTAAATCTCAACATATTTAATGTTGTATTAAATAATAACAATCTCCCAATGTAGCAGTTTGCTTAAAAAAATAAAAAAACGCAACTTCGCTCGTAATAATAAAATATTATACAACACCCAAAACTTTACAATTTATATACCCAAATAAACCACACCTTAGTAACGAAGAGCAATATACAAGTTGTCTACGACGTCGTCTATCAACCAAAAGGTCCGAGTTCGATTCCCGACGCACCCAATTTTTTTATTTGGGAATCTTGTAGTCCTCATTCTAAAAGACCCTAAACTTCTTTAATATAAATTTTAAGATGAATTAATATATAATTGGCAAGTGAAAATTAGGGAACATCCCCGAGGGATGTCCACAAGACGTCCGCAGGGACGTCCTTTTTTGATGGACATGGGGGATGTCCTTGGGGACGTCCAACGGGGACCTTAGAGGGATGTCCCCGGGGCGTCCCGGGGACGTCCATGTGGTCACTGGGCGTATACTGTAGTTAAATACTGTGATAAATTATTGTCAGTCCCACTTACCTACTTAATTAACTGTTCAATTCAAGAGAGTATTTTTCCAAGTATTTTAAAATACTCAGTGGTAACACCGTTACTTAAAGATGGTGATTCACGTCTATTGAAGAATTATAGAGGCATATCAAAAATATCGGTTTTTGGCAAACTATTTGAGAGTGTATTGGATGATCAATTAATGACTCATAGATTAACAAACAATCTAATATCACCAAATCAGCACGGTTTTGTTAAAAATCGGTCAACGGCCACGGCGATTTTTGATTTATTGAACTCAGTCCATAAAGCAATTGAAAGTAAAAAATATTGCTTAGCGATTTTTTTCGATTTGTCTAAAGCTTTTGACTGCCTTGATAAAGGGGTAATTTTATCAAAGTTAAAAAAAATTGGTTCTGATGAAAATAGCTTAAAGTTAATTGATTCGTATTTGACAGATCGATTTCAATATGTAGAGTTAAATTACGAGCAGAATAATCAGAAATTAAATATAAAATCTAATTTATTACCAGTTTTGCATGGCGTTCCTCAAGGGGGAAAGCTATCATGTAATCTTTATGGAACAGGAACAAACGACCTTCCAAATTTTATAACTAATGCAAAAATTGTAAAATATGCGGATGATAAAACCGCCATTGTTACTGCAGAGTCCGAGGAAGAACTTATTTTTAAGACAAAAATTACTGTTAGAGAAATGCAGCAATGGTGTATTCACAATAAGTTGTTGCTAAATATAGATAAAACTGCATATATGCAATTTCACTCTCCAAGAAATGTGCCAATTTGTAGCTACCTTTTTCATTTAAATAATAAATCAATTCAAAGGGTCAATAATATAAAATTTCTTGGTTTAAATATTAATGAAAGTTTAGATTGGACTCTGCATGTAGAGGGTGTTAAAAAGAAAATAAACTCTGCAAATTTTGTTTTGTCTTCAATAAGGGATGTTGTATCACACGAATCATTAATTGCAGTGTATTATGCCTATGTTTACTCTCATTTGGCGTATGGAATAATATTTTATGGATCAATTAATAAATTACTTCATAAGCTTTTTATTTTACAAAAGCGTTCTTTACGAACAATGTTAAAATTTAAAAAAAGAGATTCGTGTGTTACACATTTCAAAAGTAATAAAATTTTAACTGTTCCATGCATGTATATTGTTCATTGTGCAATGTTTAAGAGGAATCATCCTGAGCTGTTTATAATAGCTGATACAGTCCATTGTTATAATACAAGAAATAGGAACAGCCCTCGGGTTGGAAAACAGAGTTCAGTGTTTGCTGAGGGGAATCCTCATTTTCAATGTGCAAAAATTTATGATTTTCTTCCTTCTTGTTTAAAAAATCTGGAATCTGATTCTGTTTTTAAAGCTAAGCTTAAATCTGTGTTAATTGATAAAGAATTTTATTCTGTTAAAAGTTTCTTTGCTAATAAATTGTCTGAGAATTGTTTAAATCTATAATTTAAATTTCAATGCTAGGCTTGTGTTTTTTTTTATGATGAAATTTGTGGCTGTTTTGTTTGTTAGTATAATATGTGATTTGTTTTTGTATAGTTATTAATATTTTGGTATCTTGTGACATTTGACGTGATGTATGTTGCCTTGTGCAACCTTTAACTTCGAAATAAAATTATTATTATTATTATTATTAATTACAATTTATTTTAAAAAACTTATAATAATAATTCACAATAGCTCCATTTCCAGTTTTCTTTCATAAATACGATGTTAAATTTTTACTTCAATTATCACAAAATTTATACTACCTTATTGGTGTCAATTTGAAAGTTACCTGCAAGTCTTGTTGAATTCAAATAGTCAAACTCTGTCATCGCAATCATCTCAGGTTAATCCCTCTTAAATAACTTCGTTGCATTCTTTTTTTGTTTTAAGTGACCATTCCAATAGAGGAGCGTTACAGAATAGCTATAGACCAGGCTTACGTGATGTCATTGCTGCAACGCATATTGCAAACTTTACAGGAGCCTGCCGCGCCATATTGTTGTGTCATATCAGAAGCGTGCAAGGGGAGAAAATGTAGAAAAAAATTCATTATAAATTATATACGGCAATTATTACATTTATATCATTTCCATATCACCTGCTAGTTTATAAAGAATATGCAAACTAAATATTCGTGTCCTTAATATAATTATACATGGCAACAAAATCAATTTTACTCCTTTTTTTTTCAATGGTTTTTAAGCGTATGGTATGACAACAGAAGGGGAAAGGAGGGGAGGTAAAGAGCTGAGTGTTATCCTGTAAGTAGGCAACCCAACAATCTCGTGGCGCTGCCCTTTAAAGCAAAACGTGAAGAGACGTCATGCCCCTTTATAACTAACTCTATGCTTTATAAGTACTGCTCTGTTGGTGCTCCTAAAGGTAGAGATAACAACGAACAGCTGTTCGACGTACTTCCCTTTGATTAACATGTAAACCTTAGCAAATGGAGTATCGACCTCAATTTATTTATTGTAGAAATGGATAGAGGGTGCAAAGTTATGCTACCCTCTGATTTTTTTCAGATTTTTTGAGACCGGGAACTATTTTTAAAAAATTATTGAAAGTCCTTTTTGTGACGTCACGAGGCAAAAAAAGTCCTATATTTTTCTTAAGGAGCGGCGTCTCGTGACGTCACGAAAAGAACTTTAAATAATTTTTTAAAAATAGTTCCCGGTGTCAAAAAAATCTGAAAAAAAACAGGGTAGCATATATAACTTTCCACCCTTTATACATTTCTGCAATAAACAAATTGAGGTCGATACTCCATTAAAAAAAAATCCTGAAATTTCTTTGACAGGCAGATATTAGTGCCTAAAAGCCATAGAAAAAGTTTCAAAACAACTTAACGAGACGATTTTTTTAAAATTAAATTCTTAGGTTGTCTCTCCATGGGAAAGCCCTATGCTGAAATTTAAAAAAAATATTTAAAAAAAATCGGCTCGTTAAATTGTTTTGAAATTTTTTCTACAGCTTTTAAGCACTAATATTTGTCTCTCAAAGAAATTTCAGAATTTTTGTGAATTTGCGAAGGCTTACATGTTAATCAAAGGGAAGTACTTCGAACAGCTGTTCGGCGTTATCTCTACCTTAATGTAGGAAATTAAATGTAAGAATGAACTTTCCTGCAATGTGTTTTATAACTCAACATCTATTTATTTGGGACACAAATTTGCGACTGTATAAGGATCGATTGTAAAGATTGTATACATACTATAGATAATGCGTCTTTCCTAGAAAATGTGCAGCTCACAAGGCGCTGGAAAAGAAAAATAGTACTTATATATAGGGCGACATTCACAAAACACTTTAACTCCAACTTTAGCGCTGATTTTCAACCCTGGTACTAAACATGGTGCTAAACTAGGAGCTTAACATGGTTAGCCCCTGGTTTAGCACCATGTTTAGCACCAGGAATAATTAAATCGGGGCTAAAGTTGGGGTTAAAGTGTTTTGTGAATGTCCTCCATAATGTATGATACAGTACTAACAAATTAAGTATTAAATGTATTTGAGAAGCCATGAATGAGTTCACTGCTAACGAAATATAAATGTTATTTTCTCTTACCACTAGATCTCCAGCTCCATTGAACCTTTCCGCTAAACAAATTTAATGAATGAGCAATGAGAAAAATATTATAAGTGTAATAATAATGACAAGATATTACTAGGGGCCGGATCTCCAGTTTTTCCAGTTATACAAATATGTATGCTACATTGATTCTGACTTCAAATGTTCACGAATCATGAAGTTTAATTATCAAAAATGCAAAACAGTTTGAACTGGAAAAACTGTTTTTGAAAACTGAGAACTGTTTCAGTTTTTTTAAGTTTTTTACAAGTTTCGTAAACTTTTTCCAGTTTATGATAACTGGAAATGCAGTTTTGTTTTGCAAAAGCATGTTAACCGTGATAAAAATTAAAATTAAATACATTGCATTATTATTTTTTTCCTCCTCCATCTTGACACCATATTGATGGTGTTTCAAGAATTTTTTTCACTGCAATGGTACTTTATCAAAATATATTATATATCATATATTAATATTAATATATATCATGAAATATAAAATATATTATAGGCATTCTGAATACTTCTGGGTAACATGCATCGCGGCCAGATCTGTTGTGCGACTTCACAACTAGCGACATCGTTGCACTGAAGTTTACACCTCCCACGTCTATGGATGTTGAACGTTCATTCTCAGTTTATAAAAAATTCTTCACGAACAAGCGTTACAACTTCAAAATGACTAATCTTGAGATGCAGCTTGTAATTAACTGCTACTTCAATATAGCCTCGGATTAAAAATGTGACCCGTCTTAAAATTATTAATATAAATGTTTTTTCATGAGTCCAAAATTATTTTTCATTAAAAAAAAAAAAAAAAAAGACTTAATTTTTTTTTGAGGGTTTAAAAACGTGACAATTTTAAAAACTGGAAAAAACTGTTTTTACGTTACTGAACTGGAAGTGAACTGTTTTCAGGAAACTTGAAAAAAAAAATTTAGGAAAAAATTGGACTGGATCCAGTGCTGGAAATTACAATTTTAAAAACTGGAAATCCGGTCCCTAGATATTACTATATTCATGTTTAAAATGGGTACCAATGATAACCCATTTCTGTGTAAGTTTATATTATAAAACAATAAAAAATAAGCTCAAATAAAGCTTTCATTTCAAAACAATACCAAGTACAAGACAACGAAATGCAAAACAAAAGTTGTTAAAAATGTATTCTGCAGCCTTGCATATTTGTTGCATTGCATTTTAGCCTTCACTTTAGCTGTTTTTTTTTTATTATTATTCCCATGGTTTTAAATCTAAACTTTTATAAAAATGAGTTGAACTTGTATTGCTAGGAATAATGTAAATTTTTATTTTAATTTCATGATATTCTGACATTACCATGTTTTTGTATGTTAGAGCGCGTTTTTTGTGTCAGGAGAAATTTTTAGATGTTTAATTAAGATAAATATTTAAAATTCATTAATTATGTTATATTATACTTACAATCCGTCCATTCTCTATAGAACATCGGCACGTATGAATTATTGGTTTATGGATTGTGTATTGATCATGTCAACTGATGGATACATTGTTCTTAGCTTCTTTTCGGGACGTACAATCTTCTTGCAGTTCAGGAGACCAAAAAGTGATTGGTTTTAACTTGCAGCATTGGTCAATATCCTATTGTAAAATTGCTGATATTAATATATATTTGTTTTTATTAATCTATATTTTTTACAAATATTGTCCAGCAGAGATTAATATTAATAATCTCATTAGCTGAGTGCAAAAAATTCTGAAAATATTCAGAGTAGCATAATTTGGTACCCTCTATTCATTTCTGCAGTAAAAAGTTTCATTGGTTAGTTGTCCATTTTAATATATTATTTTCATTTATTCAAATGTTTGAGATAATAAAATTCTTATAAAATCAAACACTTACGCTGAAGTCTTGTGCTGAACAATTTGTATCAGTGGATTTGATTGGTGTTCCTTTGTCCTTACCTGGTAATAAATGAAGAAAATATATAAAATTATGAATATTACTTAATGAACATCATGAACTCTACCACAGCTAAAACTACAGCTCCAAGAAATAAAGAGGTGCCTTTTTCAAATTTTTGGCAGAAATAGAGTTGAACAATAATGCAGTCCATGCATCCAGAAAAAAACGTAAAGATTCACCATGCCCCCTATATTACTTGACAAAATATAACTGGAGAAAGTTCGTAACAGCTTCTTGAGTTGTACGCTGAAATAAGAATATATTAAACATATCCCGATTTTAAATAAATTTCATCTTTTATTCGCTATTAAGCTCTCTCCTAGTCTAATTTTCTCTTATTTTGCACCATTTTAGAGAAAAAAAAAGAGGAGAAAAGGCGAGATTACGTCTTTTTCCTCTTCTTGAGCATAAAATGTTAGAAATATTGTCTCCGTTTCATCCACACATTGAGCGAAGAGGAAATAAGATGTGTTTAAGAGGTACAAAGATTAGGTTTAGAAGTGTGCATATAGGCTGAGTTGAAGACTTTAGTATTCAACTAGGGATAACATTTAAAATAACATGTTAATAAAAGCAATAAAAATTGCCTTGGACATTGACGACTGAGGTAATAATGCTGCTGGCTTACCCCGCAAGGGATATGGCGTCATGTTTTGTATGTGTGTGTATTTTAAATATTTTAAAGTTATTCACATATTTTATGTTATATACATTTTACCGACAACTCTCATAATTCAATAAACTACGTCACTGACCGGTGCCGTCAGCTGAGTTGAAGGTCTTGTTGTTTTTCAAAATTATCTGAATCTTCTCCAGCTTCCGTAGAGTCTCCACAATCTTCGTAACATCAGCTGATTCAGCTGACACCTGGTGGAAGTTTTATTAATTTACATTATATATGAATTAGCTATTATATTTTTATTTTAAAAGGGAAACAAATTTTACTTGATTTTTAACTATGAGGAGAGTGGCGCAGGACCTATCTTCATCTGATCACAGAAGTCAAGCACCAAGCGTGGTTACTGTTTGAGCTACTGCCTATTTTTGATAAAACACAAAATGTCTCTCAAATACCATCTGAAAAAATAATGGACAACTTGATGCATGCCATTTTTTATTTCAAAATTTGATCAGCTTGCGACGCGACACGCGCGAATAATGTACACTTGCTGTAACATTCATTGGCGGCCATATTTGGCGATTAAAAGAATATAAGAGCATCGTAGTTATAACGCGATATTCGGCGAACGCCGTTGCTGCTCATAAAAATCCACCTGTAGAGCGTTCAGAAGAATTTGAAAAAATTTACAATTCATAACTCAAGATCCTCTATTCAAAATAAACATTCAATAAATTACTATCATACAGGCGGTTGTTCATTGAAAACTTTGCAGTACATATCAAAAAATCAAAAGCAGCAGCGTCCATCCTGACCAAGGATTCCACGGTGACCTCAGTCACAAATAAACGTTTGGATAAAACTTACAAGTCCGTGAAACAAACACATTACAATTAACATTAAGATTTATTCATAAGTAGGAAACATCAGGTTTTTCATCAGTAAATATTACAACTTGTTTTTTTTTTTTAAAAATAATAATATCAAGAAACATCACAAATTTTTTACACATTTTGCTTGTCTGCAATAAAAATATTAATTTGTTAATTAATTAAATAATTTGAGTAATTCAAATATTTCCTCAAAAAATCAAATAAATAAGTTTTCAATAAAATATTATTATTTTGCAATAAATGTGACAAAAAAATAAGAAGTTTCATAAAATATTGTAGATGGAAAGAAGTAGAATATTACGTATGAATACTTAATTTATTTAAAAAAAATCAGAAATAATTAATAGTTATTTTTAATCGTTAATTAACGACACCAACCCTCACATTGTTCAAGTACAAGACAGCCACCACCAACACAGCCACTCCGGTCCACGAGATCATCTCGTCAGAAACTGCTCCACTTCAATGAGTGGACGTGACGTCACTTCCTGACGAATTTTACACCGGACATGGCGAAAATTGGCGCTGTTTTTATATATTGTCAAAATGTATTGTCATTTTGTTGAACTAAAGTGTTTGCTATGTTATAGTGTAACTGGTGATGGAGGGAAAGAGAGAAATATACATAAAGTGCCATTAAATATATATTATTCACATTTAAGTTATTTTATGTTAAAATAGTAATAATTAATTTGCTTTAACTAATAAAATCACCAAAAAATTTAAAATTTGACTCAATAAATTAATAATATATATTAAAAAAAATATGCTCTGGGGGGGAACTTGCTGTTTTTTACCCTATAGAACTTTAAAAAAATAATGAACAATACGTACGTGCATTTAGAAAAAAAAATGGGTCATGGACAATAATATACATTAATTTAACTATATATAATTTTTTTTATTATGCAATATATGAACATTAAACACAGGAAGTCATTCACTTTATTATAACGTATTCGCAGTCGCGTATTTTTTTTTTTTTACGTTTTATAAAGCATAAATTTATACTTTTTTTTTTTTTTTTTGCGTTAAAATTTGTACAACGCGTATAATATAGAGTTAGTGATAAATGATCATTTTCTTTAATTGTCATGTATTATTTTTCCCTCTACTTTGAAACAAATAAAATTTAATAACATATTTTAATTTTTTCAATGCATCATCATTATATTTAATAAAGACAATTAGGATATATATACTCCTTTCAAATCACCTACTATTTAAAATATAAAATATCCCATAGCTGCATATAATTATAAAAAATTGATACTGTACAAAATGAATAATAAATTTTATCAATTTCTTATCGAAATATAATCCAAACTTGTTAAAAAAAAATTCTTCTCAACATTATCATAATACAGATGGATTAAAGGCAGTTATGCGTATGTTTCCCCACAGAGCATATATTTTTTTTAATATTATTAATTTATTGACTGTTTTTTTTTTTTTTTTACAAGGATACACCCCTAAGAGCTTACAGCTCGCGGCGGGGTACTGGGTAGGGATAAGGTAGGGAACGGATAGTGGCCACGGCCTGCATGCTTACGCGTCCCAGCATTCGCTGAGGTGAGACTGAGGGAACCGGGGAAAACCTCAGTCAGGACGGACACCTCTACTTTTTCTCAATGGACCAAAGCGATGTCCAAAGCCTGGGGAACCACACACAAGTGCATCACTGCACTGGGTGGAAAGCGAGACGAATTTACCCCAGGGAGGGAGCAGCGTATTTTTTACTTGAAACGGTCACCCACATCCAAGTACTAACCACGCTCAACGTAGCCTGACTTCGGTGATCTAACGAGAACCGGTCAATGCACTGCGCCAAATTTTATATTGGTTGGAGATTTTATTAGTTAAAACAAATTAATAATTACTAGTTTAATATAATATAACCTAAAAGTGAATAATGTAATATTTTTATGAATATAGCACTTTGAATGTACAGTATATTTCTATTTCTATCTTTCCCTCCATCGCCAGTTACACTATAACATAGCAAACACTTTAGTTCAACAAAATGACAATACATTTTGACAATATATAAAAACAGCGCCAATTTTCGCCATGTCCGGTGTAAAATTCGTCAGGAAGTGACGTCACGTCCACTCATTGACGTGGAGCAGTTTCTGACGAGATGATCTCGTGGACCGGAGTGGCTGTGTTGGTGGTGGCTGTCTTGTACTTGAACAATGTGAGGGTTGGTGTCGTTAATTAACGATTAAAAATAACTATTTATAATTTCTGATTTTTTTTTAAATAAATTAAGTATTCATACGTAATATTCTACTTCTTTCTAGCTACAATATTTTATAAAACTTCTTATTTTTTTGTCACATTTATTGCAAAATAATAATATTTTATTGAAAACTTATTTATTTGATTTTTTGAGGAAATATTTGAATTACTCAAATTATTTAATTAATTAACAAATTAATATTTTTATTGCAGACAAGCAAAATGTGTAAAAAATTTGTGATGTTTCTTGATATTATAATTTAAAAAAAAAAAAAAAAAAAAAAAAAATTGTAATATTTACTGATGAAAACCCTGATGTTTCCTACTTATGAATAAATTTTAATGTTAATTGTAATGTGTTTGTTTCACGGACTTGTAAGTTTTATCCAAACGTTTATTTGTGACTGAGGTCACCGTGGAATCCTTGGTCAGGATGGACGCTGCAGCTTTTGATTTTTTGATATGTACTGCAAAGTTTTCAATGGACAACCGCCTGTATGATAGTTATTTATTGAATGTTTATTTTGAATAGAGGGTCTTGAGTTATGAATTGTCAATTTTTTCAAATTCTTCTGAACGCTCTACAGGTGGATTTTTATGAGCAGCAACGGCGTTCGCCGAATATCGCGTTATAACTACGATGCTCTTATATTCTTTTAATCGCCAAATATGGCCGCCAATGAATGTTACAGCAAGTGTACATTATTCGCGCGTGTCGCGTAGCAAGCTGATCAAATTTTGAAATAAAAAATGGCATGCATCAAGTTGTACATTATTTTTTCAGATGGTATTTGAGAGACATTTTGTGTTTTATCAAAAATAGGCAGTAACTCAAACAGTAATCACGCTTGGTGCTTGACTTCTGTGATCAGATGAAGATAGGTCCTGCGCCACTCTCCTCATGGTTAAAAATCAAGTAAAATTTGTTTCCCTTTTAAAATAAAAATATAATAGCTAATTCATATATAATGTAAATCAATAAAACTTCCACCAGGTGTCAGCTAAATCAGCTGATGTTACGAAGATTTTGGAGGCTCTACGGAAGCTGGAGAAGATTCTGATAATTTTGAAAAACAACAAGGCCTTCAACTCAGCTGACGGCACCGGTCAGTGACGCACTTTATTGAATTATGAGAGTTGTCGGTAAAATGTAACATAAAATATGTGAATAACTTTAAAATATTTAAAATACACATACATACAAAACATGACGCCATATCCCTTGCGGGGTAAGCCAGCAGCATTATTACCTCGGTCGTCAATGTTCAAGGCAATTTTTATTGCTTTTATTAACATGTTATTTTAAATGTTATCCCTTATAGTTGAATACTTAAGTCTTCGACTCACCCTATACATACACGTCTTAACCTAATCTCTTTGCCTCTAAAACACATATTATTTCCTCTTCGCTTAAAATGAGGATGAAATGGAAATTTTTTAACATTTTATGCTCAAGAAAAGGAAAAAAATACTTAATCTCACCTTTTCTACTTTTTTTTCTCTAAAATGGTGCAAAATAGGAGGGAATCAGACTAGGAGAGAGCTTAATAGCGAATAAAAGATGAAATTTATTTAATATCGGGATATTTTTAATATTCTTATTAAATAACTCAAGAAGCTGTTACGAACTTTCTCCAGTTATATTTTGTCAAGTTATACTTTGTATGGGGGTATGGCGGACCTGGACGTTTGTTTTCTGGATGCATGGACTGCATTCTGCTAAAATGACAAAAATTTCAAAATTGCACCTTTTTGTTTCTTGCAGCTACAGTTTTAGTTGTGGTAGAATTCATGATGTCACTATTAAGGAATATTCATAATTTTATACATGCATTTTCTTTCTTTATTTCCAGCTAAGGACAAAGGAACATCAATCAAATCCACTGAGACAAATTGTGCAGAACAAGACTTCAGCGTGAGTGTTTGCTTTTATAAGAATTATCTCGTCAAACATTTGAATAAATGAAAATATTATATTAAAATGGACAACTAACCAATGATGAAAAATTTTTAATGCAGGAATGAATAGAGGGTACCAAATTAAGCTACTCTGAATTTTTTCCAGATTTTGTTTAGTCCTAGAACTATTTTTAAGTAATATATAATTTATAGTTCTGTAAGTTGGGTTGGCACCCTTGAATCCTTAATAAAAAGGATTGGTCCAGACGCTTATTGGCACCTCCAGGGGGCGTGGCCGCACTTTCAATAATTATATAAAAATAGTTCTGATTTTCAAAATATCTGAAAAAATTCAGAGTAACATAATTTGGTACCCTCTATTCTGCAATAGAAATTTTTCATTCAGGTTAGTTATTTAGTTGGATCGTTATCAAATGCCAAGAAAACAATACGTTTAAAAGGTATTGATTTTGTTTGTTTTTTGTTTAATTTACTTCAACAAAGACTACTCAAATTCAAATTATTTTTTTATTCGTCCGATTCCATGCATGTACTGTACATTTATGTAGGTTATGTATTAGCTCTAGCATTATCAATGAATATTTTGTCACTGCTCGCTCTACAAAGGAGAGAGGGAGGGCCATTAAAACGATCCAATATTTAAAATCACATGTAAAAAAATGTTTAAATCTTTTCTCACTATTTTTCTTTTTGCAGAAATACATTAATTTATACTCTTTGGCTACAAATTTTTTTATCATATTTCGAAGCAGTATTTCACATATTAAGGTTTAAAATATTTGCCGGTCTCTTACAGGTATCCTATTAAGTTATATATGTGTATCTTATTTTTAGTGATCATAGTGTAAAAGCTCCATATTTTTGTCACAAAATAAAAAAAGTCACAAAAAGTACTACGCAGTAAAATTCCTTTTGTTCAACCAACTTTAATTTTAACTAAATCTTAATCAGGCTTGGACTGGCCATATAAGGATTCTTGAGTGCCCCAACTACTATATACTGGAGGACGGCCTAGAACAACTTATTGAAGAACCTCGATACTCGACATTTCTCGCCAACCTTCGGGGAAGTCCGCTAAATGAGCCACGTGCTCGGGCAGTTTCTTTGAAGACGTCAAAGATTTGACAGCTTGACAGATTTGACAGATGGCTATATAATAAAGCGGCATCTTTGACCGTGGTATCTTTGTAGCTGACTCTAGGCCAATCAAATGCGCTAAAAAAGTCAACGTCGTAACGTCACTGGGTTAAGGAAATGTCAGCCGGTTGGTGGCAAAAAAGTTAGGCCGTCCTCTTATAGTAAAAGTTCTTGTGAGTGCCCTCTCCACTTTTTAACAAAGTGGCCTCAGACCCCCTTCCAGGTGGCCCCTGCTGACTGTAATGTCTGCATGCATGGCCCTGACTTGCCCCTAAGAGCTTCCCAGTCCGAGCTTGATCTTTATGTATATATATTTATATGTAAATCTAACGTCTTATATTATGCATGGTTCCTTTACAGTAAATTAAAATTAAACTTAATAATATAATATATAGTACACACACCTAACTATTATAACAATTTCACATTAGGATATCGACCAATGCTGCAAGTTAAAACCAATCACCTTTTGGTCTCCTGAACTGCAAGAAGATTGTACGTCCCGAAAAGATGCTAAGAACAATGTATCCATAAGTTTACTTGATCAATACACAATCCATAAACTCCAGTCCAATAATTCATACGTGCCGATGTTCTATAGAGAATGGACAGATTGTAAGTATAATAATAACATGAATTAATATATAATATAATTAATTTTAAATATTTATCTGAAAGTATAATTGTTTGTTTAAATTTATACGATCATCATTAATTTTGTATACTGTACTCTCTCCTAATTAAACATCTCAAAATTTATCCTGACAAAAAAAAAAAAAAAAAAAAAAACACGCTCTAAAATACAAAAACATGGTAATGTCAGAATATCATGATATTAAAAATAATATTTACATTATTCTTTGCAATTTATACTAACAATGTAAGTTAAACTTATTTTTATATAAGTTTAGATTTAAAACGGTGGGAAGAATAAAGAAATCTGCTAAATTGAAGGTTCCATACCAAAGCATGTATGTCTAAAATACAATGCAACAAATATGCAAGGTAGCACAATGCATTTTTAATACAAAATTTTTGTTTTGCATTTTGTTGCCTTGTATTTGGTACTGTTTTGGAATGAAAGCTTTATTTGAGCTAATTTTTTATTGTTCTATAATCTAAACTTACATAAAAATGGGTTATCATTTGTAACCATTATACCAATGTAGTAATATATTGTCATTATTATTACACTTATGTACTAATTTTCTCATTGTTCATTCATTAATTTTGTTTAGCAGAAAGGTTCAATGGAGCTGGAGCTCTAGTGGTAAGAGAAAATAAAATTTATATTTCGTTAGCAGTGAATTCATGTCTTTTCTCAAATACATTTATTACTTAATTTGTTAGTAATGTACATTATATATTAAGTACTATTTTTTTTCCAGCGCTTTGTGAGCTGCACATTTTCCAGGAAAGATGCATTGTCAATAGTATGTATTCTTTATAATCGATCCTTATATATTTACAAATTTGTGTCCTAAAGATTATAATTAATTGGGGACATTCACGAAGCAATTTAACTCCCACTTTAGCCTCGATTTTTATCCCTGCATGGTGCTAAAGCAGGGGCTATAACCATTGGAACTAACCATGTTTAGCCCCTGGTTTAGCACCAGGGATAAAAATCGAGTCTAAAGTGGGGGTTAAATTGCTTCGTGAATGTCCCACATTGATTAATAAAACACAGGCCGAAAGTTCATTCTAACATTTAAGTCTCTACATTTTAAGGAGCACCAACAGCAGGGACATGAAGTTTTTGTACGTTTTGCTCTATAGCTCTCCTGTGGCACTAGACATAAGGAAAATTCACTTAGGGTAAAGATAACGTTGATCAGCTGTTTGACATACTCCCCTTTGATTAAGGTAGAGATAACACGCCCAATGTTAATAAAAATCCCATTCATAAAAATTATGAGAAAAATTTAGAATGTTCTCCTTAACATACCTTATCAGTATAGGTAAAATATCAGGTATACAAATACGAGCTAGTTTTCGAGTTATTAATTTTTAAAGTTGACTAATTTAACATGGAATTTCCATTTCTCCGTGTTAAATTAGTCAACTTTAAAAATTAAAAACTCGAAAACTAGCTCGTTTTCGTATACCTGATATTTTACCTACTGATAAAGTATGATGAGGAGAACATTTTAATTTTTTTCATAATTTTTATGAATGTTTTTTTTTTAACATTGGACGTGTTATCTCTACCTTAACATGTAAACCTCAGCAAATTCACAAAAATTCTGAAATTTGTTTGAGAGGCAGATATTATAGTGCCTAAAAGCCATAGAAAATGTTTCAAAACAATTTTAACGAGCCAATTTTTTAAAATTAAGTTTTTAGTTTGTCTCTCCATGGGAATGCCCTATGCTTAAAATTAAAATAATAATAATAATTAAAAATAAAATGGCTTCTTAAATAGTTTTGAAATCGTTTCTATGGCTCTTAGGCACTATATAATATCTGCCTCTAAAAAAATCAGAATTTTTGTGAATTTGCTAAAGTTTACATGATAATCAAAGGGGAGATTATCGAACAGCTGATCGGTATTATCTCTACCATAAAATAAAATAATAATAATACCAACAAGGTTATTTAAGAGGGATTAAACTGACGTGAGATGATTGTGATGGCGGAGTTGGTCTTTTTAAATTAAACAAGACTTGAAGGTAACTTTTAAATTGCCATCTCACTATAGCTAGCATAAGGTTTGTGATAATAGACAATAATGGTTGCAGTTTTTAAATTCATAATGGAGTATTGTCCTCAATTTTTTTTATTGCAGAAATGGATAGAGGGTGCAAAGTTATGCTATCCTGATTTTTTTCAGATTTTTTTGAGACCTGGAACTATTTTTAAAAAATTATTGAAAGTCCTTTTTGTGACGTCACGCGGCGGCAAGTCCTATCTTTTTCTTAAGGAGCGGCGTCTCGTGACGTCACGAAAAGGACTTTCAATAATTTTTTAAAAATAGTTCCCGGGCTCTAAAAAATCTGAAAAAAATCAGGGTAGCATAACTTTGCACCCTCTATCCATTTCTGCAATAAAAAAAATTGAGGACAATACTCTATTAGAGTAGCGTAGCGTAGTGGTTTGATCTCTGTCTATCGCTCGGGAGACCCAGTATTGCTCCTGCCTTGGCTCAGGTGACTTTTCGTCACTTCGAGCTGAGGTATGGCAGCGTGTTCTGGTAAGTTCCCGAGAGATGGCATGTATGTTCTTCCACTATACTGCCTGTATTCGAGAGGTGCTGAAGGTACCTTTGGTACCGTTTGCCTCGATGATTTCTGTTTTCTGTGGTTTCCCATCATCACTCCCAGGCCTTGTGTTTCCTAACACAAGGCCACAGCCGCCTCCTTTCCTATCAATCCTTCCAACTGTTGTTAATACTGTTGTTAAGTTTGAATGCTTACACCAATAGCAGAATATGCTGTAGTAAGCTAACATTGTAATAAAATAAAAAATAAAAATAAGAAAATATACATGATAAAATTAGGCTTTTTTTCAGATTTTTTGGAGTGCGGGAACTGATTCTAAATTCTAAAAAAATATTTAAAATATCTGAATTAGGGTGGTACACCTTATGGGAAAACCGTGACGTCATTTTGCCGTGCTGTGATTGGCTATTGATGACGTCATGGTTGTCCCATCAGGTGTATCACCCTAATTCAGATATTTTAATAATTGTTTTAAAATTAGTTCCCACACTCCAAAAAATCTGAAAAAATTCAGAAAAGCATAATTTTATGTATATTTTCTAACTATGAAATAAAAAAAAATGCAACCATTATTGTCTATTGAGGTAAAAATTTATTAATTTAACATTGTATTTATGAACGAAAACTGAAAATGGAGCTGTTGTGAATATTATATGTTATATATGATTATCAGTTTTTTAAAATAATTTGTAATTCATTAATATATGTGTATTAAATAAATGATCCCATTAATTTGTTACAGGTCTTTTCTGATGATTTTCTGGTGATGACATCAATGATTGTGCGAGAAACTGTTGAAGAAGAATTAATTAAAAATAATTCACCTAAAAAAATCATTGATAATAAAATACTGTCTATTTTATCATCCTGCATGACTTTAATTGAAGGTAAATTCTACCTTATCATATTTTATAAATCTGTAATCCAGCTTCTTGTTCGGTTGATATTGAGGATTTTGAATATGATGCTCTCAAGTTAAATGTTTTTAATAATCAACATCAAAGTCTTCTACTCGCAATGGTTGTAACAAACCATTGTTTATAATGTCTGTCGCATGAAGCCTTTTTCATTGTTAAACATGGGTCGACGTAGTGCCTGATTTTGCCACCAGAGCAGAGAACGTAATGGCATTGTTGGCGCTAGTAGACACAACAATTTTCATAATTAACGGTCATTTTCCATAAGTTAACATGTAAATCAACAACGTCCCATGTTTTTCATTTCACGCGACAGACATTACACAACAATACTTTGTTTACTAACAACGAGCAGAAGACTTTGATCAACAATCACTACGTTTACATGACGGTGTTTAATGCGTATTCGTTGACGATGGATAATGTTATTCTTATGAGGCGTCGTCAACGAATACGCATTAAACACCGTCATGTAAACGTAGTGATAGTAGTATACACAGAGACGTATCGTGTCTAATCAGGGATCTTGTACTATGAATAGGCTAGGTCTATACAAATGGCATCATAGCTGCTGAGGCAAAATGCCATGGTATCATGGCCACCGAGCGCAACATTCTGTATTGTTTTAGCTTCACAGTCCATGGTAAGATAGAGGACAATCTATTGTAGCGACCACCCACTTCCTCCTCACGACCTTGCCTCACTGACGGTAGTGCCCACACCGCCACACCTATCCATAGTATACAACATTCTTACAGTGTCTAATGGCTATAGAATGTTGATAAAATTCCAGCTAGGTTTCCTATTTCCCAAGTAGTGTAGCGTATTATAAAGGAGATTGCGTTGACATCATACCCCTGGCAAGTAGGCAGCGCTGAAATGGTACAGAATGCACATACTATTATGATATATTATTTTAAGGTAGAGATAACGCCAACAGCTGTTCGATGTACTCCCCTATGATTTATATGTAAACCTTATCATATTCATATTTTTTTTAATATTAGACAGATATTACTATCGGAACCAAAAAGGTGTGCCCCTCTCCTTATGGGAGTTATGTGCTCTTCAGGGGCACACCTTTTTGGTTCCGATAGTAGTGCCTAAAAGGCATAAAAAATTTTCAAAACAATTTTAACAAATTTTAACGAGCCGATTTTTTTTTAATTAATATTTTTAATTTTCACCATAGGGCTTTCCCATGGAGAGACAAACAAGAACTTAATTTAAAAAAATCGGTTCGTTAAATTGTTTTGAAACTTTTTCAATGGCTTTTAGGCACTAATATCTGCCTCTCAAAAAAAAAAAAAAAAAATTCAGAATTTTTGTGAATTTGCTAAGGTTTACATGTTAATCAAAGGGGAGTACACATCAAACAGCTGTTCAGCGTTATCTCTATTTTAAACCATGTTTAAATTTTAAATGTTGTCTTCAACCCATTCTTTTACACGTCTAAACCCAATCTTTTTAATTCAAAAACATATCTTATTTCTTCCTCGCTCAAAAGTTAGGATGAAATGAAGACAACATTTTTAATATTTTTTTATACTCAAGAAAAGAAAAAAGGACGTATTCTCGTCATTTTCCCTCTTTTTCCTCAAAAATTGTGCAACATAGGAGAAAAAAAGACGAGAGGAGAACTTAATAGCGAATAAGAGATGAAATTTATTTCAACTCGCGTATATTACACTACCCTTTCGGGTAAACATTAACGTCTAAATTTTTTCGTAGAACGTTCTGGCCGCAAGACATAAGCATTTAGTCTGATTACAAAAATTTTATTCCATTATGTTCCTCAGGATTCGTAACTCCACGTTTATCAGACTATTTTAAATACCATTCAGTGCCTCCATATATATTGGTACAATGTATGAAGAGAAAGTTAATATTGGTAAGTAATTTTTGTTTTTGGGAAATGAGTTGCCTAGTTCCAAAACCGGCAATACGCATTTTCAATTTTCAACTAACAATTAAGATCATAATCCCAATCTTTTTACCCCCTTACTGAAAATGCATATTGTTGGTTTTGGAACTAGGTAACTCAAATATTATATATATATATATATATATATATATATATATATATATATATATATATATATATATATATATATATATATATAATATATATAAACTTTTAGTATCACGTTGTTTTGAGCAGTTTTCGTTTGACCATTGAAATTGAGTATTATCGAGATGCGAGAATTAATACATTATTAGATATAAAATAAGTTAAAGAAATAATAATGCAGACTGCAGTCCTATTATATTCAAATAATATAATAATATTATGACGGTACTAAAAATCTTCATGATCGTTTTCCATTTTATATTGGGGGCGATTCATGAAAGTTATCCAGCTTAACCGTGCAGGTTAGTGCCATCCATGGCACTGAACGTGGTCTGCAGTTAGAAATCTGGATAACTTTCTTCGTGAATTGAATTATATATTTATATAAAAGTAAAACAATAATTTTAAAACTCCCAAAATGCCGTTAACAAAATTTTATTATTCTGTACATATGATTTTTACATTAAAATAAAAATCTATTTGTTTATAAAACGAATGGTAAACACATAAATTAAAATAATTGTTTTATATTCTTTTGCTACTGCGTTTTATATTACTTCTTGAATATTTATGATGAAAAAGCAAATATTGAGAATTTAAATTAGCCTTTAGTTATTTATGAAAATTATTTCATTTTTTGTAGAACTGTTATGGGACGCAAAATTGGAACAACTGTAAGTATAAATCAAAACAACGTTTTTCGTGTCCCAAAAGGTGCACATAATTGCCAATTTTATTGATATGTTTTAACATTGATTAGTGTAGCATAATTATTATCATGTACTTCATGTTCGTAAGGTCTTAGAATTTCCCAGACCAAAACCACAAAAATAAGACGTTCTTTAAAAGAGGCTTCAAGTCAGTTGATTTGTCTAAATCTTTACCTGCAGTTAAAGTACAGGGTGTCCACAGAAATTCGTACGAATTGGCAGGCAAATTAAAGCATGAAGCATGATGGTGACATGAACATGTAATACATCAAATTAAAGCTCAATAATCAACATTTTTAAAGTTTTAAGCAAAAAAGCGTTGTGAGGACTTTTGTCTTCTGTTGAGACGAAAAAGGAACAAAAATGGCCGTTTCTGAGCTCCAAACTCCGCAGAATCTGCTGTCATTTCAAAGAGATTGTCCTTGTTAAATTTTTTACTTGAATAAAAATTTACCTACACAACTTACAACAAAGCTTCTCCATATGAGCACCGTTGGTACCTCGGCACCATCCAAGACACCTGTACGAGACGTCCGAGACTCGATCAGCCCATCACCGCAGCCATCGAGTCAATCACGCCGGCAATTCTGCGCAACGTGTGGTGAGAACTGGAGGTCTGGCTGGACGTGTGCCGAGGTAACAATGGTGCTCATATGGAAAAGCCTTGTGGTAAGTTGTGTGGGTAAAGTTTTATTCAAGCGATAGATTAAATAAGGACAATCTCTTTGAAATGACAGCTGATTCTGCGGAGTTTGGAGCTCAGAAACGGCTGTTTTTGTTTTTGTTTTCGTCTCAAAAGAAGACAAGTCCACACAATGCTTTTTCGCTCAAAATTTTAAAAATGATTATTGTTGATGTATTACATGTTCATGTAACCATCGTGTTTCATGCTTTAATTTGCCTGCCAATTCGTGCGAAGTTCTGTGGACACCCTATATAATAAATACATCATATATTTTTGCTTCAAAGGTGCATGAAAACTTATGTTTTTATACATGGATGTTGAATTCGTTAAAAAAATAATTCTGAGCTTCAATGGAAAACCTACATGAAATTTTTTTACTGCAAAAATGAATGGAGGGTCAGGGTAAGAAATCATGCTACTTTGAATTTTTTCAGATTTTTTTTTTTTTTTTTTTTTTGAGTCCCCAGAAATATTTTTAAATAATTATTGAAAGTGCGGCCACGCCCCCTGGAGGCGTCAATTGGCGTCTCGATTCTATCCTTTTTATTAAGGATTCAGGTGTGCCAACATAACTTACAGAACTTTCAATAATTATTTTAAAATAGTTCCGGGTCTCAAAAAAAATTCAGAGTTGCATAATTTGGTGCCCTCTATTCATTTCTGCAATAAAAAAAATTCATGTAGGTTGTCCATTTGATGTTTTATGAAAAGTGAGCATGCAAGAACATCCCACGGCTGTTTTTCGGATTAATTCAAAATTCTAAGAATTTTACCGAAACGCTATATGTAACTTTTTAAACGTGTGAATTCTTTGTTTGTTAGTAAATAACTTTTTCGTGCAAAGAGTATTCTTATTGAATGTATGTATTTCACTTTTCGGACATTTACCTTTACCGGTGCTCAATGTAAACCTTCTGTATGTAGTATATGTATTGCGATGGTCACTTACTTCGTGCACGTCACTAACACTTGCATGTACAACACATATCACTAGGGGCCGGATTTCCAGTTTTGAAAGCGTCATTTCCAGCACTGTCCAATTTTGAAAACAGTTCACTTTCAGTTCAGTAACGTAAAAACAGTTTTTTCCGGTTTTTAGAACATTTTACGTTTATACACCCTCAATATATAATTTAGTGTATTTTTACTCTTTTTGAATGATCAATATCACTACGTTTCGAGAGTCAACCGCTCTCTTCCTCAGGTGATCTGTATGTTTGTATTGTCTTTCATATTTTATGCATAATTTTTAGCACCAAAGTGTATGGAGAAGAAGAAAAACCTGGAATTTTGCGATCCCTTCACTAAAATGATGAAAAAAAAGCTTTAATTTTTAATATCTTTCCACTAACTACTTTATATTATTTATTTTTGCTTTCTTGATTTAACAGTGCTTGTTATTACTTTTTTTTTCTGTTATATAATATTTTCACTTAAATTCTTTATATTATTCACATTGTTAAAACTTTTAAAAACAAAGGACTCAAATAAAATAACCCATTCAGGAACGGCAAGATTAAATCAATATTTTCTTATGTTGTATCAATTTAGTTGTGTTGTAAAAATTTTAAATAAATTTTGATTTAAATTAAGTTTCAAAATCTATTTCATTTTAAAAAATATAATATTTAATTTAATATTTCAACTGACATATATACATACATACATGCAACATATATATATAAAATAATATATATATATATATTATGTGTAATATTTTTAAAAGACTTTATTTGGAAGATAACATACTAGGCATAATTTATTTTATTATTTGAGGTTGAGCGTGGTGCAGTGCCTTGACCGGTTGTCATCAGTCATTAGATCACCGAAGTCAAACTAACAATAAGTGGAGCGCGGATAATTAAATGGGTGACCGTTTCAAGTAACAATCGACAACATATATGAAAAAAAATTATTGCAGAAATGAATAGAGGGTACCAAATTATGCTACTCTGAATTTTCTCAGATTTTTTTGAGTCCCGGGACCATTTTTAAATAATTATTGAAAGTTCTGTGATTTCAGTTGGCACCCCTTAATCCCTAATAAAAAGGATAGAGACTGGACGCCTATTGACGCCTCCAGGGGGCGTGGCCATACTTTCAATGATTATTTAAAAATAGTTCTGGGTCTCAAAATAATCTTAAAAAATTCAGAGTAGCATAATTTGGTACCCTCTATTTATTTCTACAATAAAATATTTTCATGTACGTTGTCCATTACGTTGCTCCCTCTTTAGGGTAAATTTATCTCGTTTTTACACCCAGTACAGTGATGCACTTGTGTGTGATTCCCCGGCCATACTTTGGACATCACTTCGGTCCATTGCAGGCATGATAAAAAGTAGGGGAGTAAAAATATTTATCGAATAAATAAATAGTACTTGCATCATTAAGTTACTTTGGCTGTTTTATTCGTCTTTTCAGAATACAGTAAAGTGATTGCATTTAACACTGGTATTACACGATACAATTTTTCTAGCTAGTGCATACAATTTTTCCTTACAAGAAAACTCCATTTGTTTGAATAATCAAGATGAAGTTTTCTTGTAAGGAAAAATTGTTTGCAAATTAAATTGGATCATGTAATACAGGCTTTAGGTAAATTAAAGGTATACAGGCCTCAAATTACAAATTTAGACAGACATTAAGTGTTGCTCAAGTTTATAATCAACATTCGTATTATTTTTACCTGCGCGCGGTGCGTCTGTGCGAAGTCGCGCTGTAAAGAAAGTCCTTGATGACGTCACAACTCACAGCTAGCACCGATTAACATTGAGTTGTGACGTCATCAAGGACTTCGTGACGTCATCAAGGACTAAATTTCTTACTTTGAACTGCGACTTCGCACGGATGCATCACGCGTGGAAAAAAATGATGCGAATGTTGATTATATACTCTAAACCCACTTGGTGACTGTCTAATTTGTATTTTGAGGCCTGTACGCCTTTAAATTAAATGAAAACATAACATAGAAGTGGGAAAAAAATTTATTTGAGCAATAAATTATGTAAAACATATTATTCCCTCGATTAAAATTGAATGCATGTGGTAAATTTTTAATAAAATTATGATCAATTTATTTCATAGTATCTAACCACTTATAATATGGAGATTATGGTATATAGTAGGAAAAAATGTGGGGTAATTGCATATTGTTAATTGAGTCTCTCAATGTATGGTTGTTGTAGTTAATAATTCCTGCTAGTTGCATGTCTTTGATGACCGTGCAGTTAAAGAGAACAGGTCCTCCTTGGTCCTCCTGAAATCATAACAAAAATTAGCAAAATATGATCACTCTAAATATAGAATGGACAATCTGCATGAATTTTTTAAATTTTAATATTTAGATATCTTAACATTATATTTTATATTGAAACAACTTTAAGAAAATCAAACAACTTTAAAGGAAGGGAACCACTTCAGCTTTTTTATTTTTAACTTTAAATAATGTCAAACTTACTTGTGCACCAAAAAAATAGTCACCACCCTCCGCCTTCCACCAGTTCAGCAGTTGACATTCAAAAAGCGCGCCGAAGAAAATTGGGGCTTAAGACGTCAAGATCAACGATTGGTTGCGCTTGACCTATCACGGCCCTTCACGTCATAAGCCCCAATCATGGGGATGTAGCTTTGCCGGCGGCCCAAATATTTTGTATTTTTGGCCCCCAAGTGGTAGTTTCAGGAAGTTATCATAAAACTGTGCGTAATATTTTATGAGCTTTGGTGAAAAAACTCATGTGACCATTGTTAATCGGCACGGCGCGGTCTAGCGCGGTAAGAACCGGCAATGCAGCACCCGTCACGGCACAGAATAACGATCGACGCGCTACTGGTGGCTATTTCAGAAAGCTTTTTCACACGTTTTGTAAGTATTTCGTTACATAAAGAAGATACATCGCCTTGGCCCCAATTTTCTTTGGCGTGCTTTTTGAAAGTCAACTGCTGAACTGGTGGAAGGCGGAGAGTGGTGACTATTTTTTTTCGTGCATAAGTAAGTTTAACATTATTTATAAAACATTGAAAATATGAAAGCTGAAGTGGTTCCCCTCCTTAAAGAAAATCATTTTATAACGCTATAATGCCATAGTCTTGCAAACATCACGCATGTTTGCGTAGGAAAAAATTTAAAAATCTGATATTAAATTTATGTGCTTAGCCCAAAGTTCCTATATTGAATTATTTATGCTTTATGCAAAATCAAATATTCATGGAGGTTGTACATTGAATTTTTTGTCAAATAATAAAAATATACATAAATTAATTACATTAAATATTCCAGTATTTGTGTAGGTTATGTTTTTGCCTGTAATGCAATATGATGCCTTGATAATAGTTTTACCATAACTTTCAAAATATGTAGCACAATCGCTTGGTGATAACAACTTTAACAAGGAACTGTCTCCAATTTGCCGGCCATAAACTGAAAAACAATGACATGTCATAATTAAAAACTTTATCAATGTAGGTTTTCATGAATGTTGATTGCTAGGTTAGAACTCTCTTATAGGGAATCCGTGGCGGGTGTTGTTTTTCTCTTCGTTGTTCTTGCGACGTTTCGCCTCGCATGTTCAAGGCATCTTCAAACAAATGGACCCGAAAGAGTTCTAACTAATATTCAACAATTAAAGAATATTTATTTAGTTCAAATCATTTTATAAAATCAATTATTATTTTTTTAGAAATTAAATAAAAATCAATCAAATTAAGAAAATAATTATTAAATAATTTTGTGCCTTGCTCGTTGTATTTAATGCAAATATAATACATATTGTGTATATAAGGCCACTAGGATCAAAATAGGATCAAAACAGCTTATATCTAAGGCAAGCTGAAATTGAATTTTTGAGCCTCTTCAACATTATTTTTTTCAGATCACTTTTGAATCTGGATACGGAAATATAACTATATTTGTCTTTCTGAATCCATTCAATCCATCATGTTCAAATTTGGACTGAAAAAATTATTTTTGCTGTATCTGCATGAGGCTCAAAAATTCAATTCCAGCTTGCCTTGGCTGTAAGCTGTTTTGATCCTAATGGCCTCATATACTGTATACATACATATATATTTATGCATATTGAATTAATTTGAGCATATTTACCTCCAAATTTCCTTCCATAACCATGAGCAAAAAGTTTAACAGCACCGGAAGTTATAGCTACTTTTAAAAAAAGTGGATTTGATGTAAACGGTGGTGCCATCCTCACTAATGTTGTCAGTTCTGTAACATAAATAAAATTTTGTAGTTAATATTAAGAGTAATGATTATTTTCAAGACTACTGCGTCAGCTAAATAACCTTTGCTGAAGTATCCTGTATGTTTTTAATAATAAATATTTAATATATATTTAAGGATGAATCTCAGTAGGTTGATATCTCGCAATCGTACCGCGCCTGAATGCAACAAGACTTGCAGGGGACTTAGAACTCACCATCAATAGGTGGCTTACAAATTTTGAAGCGAATCTGTCTTTATCAGTTTTGTGAAAACTGAAGTAGAAGTTTAACATTGGCCTTATGGACGAAAACCGGAAATGGAGCTGTTGTAAGAAAACTGCAAGACTGAATTTGCTCAAACCATAAGCGATTAAGTTTTAGAACATTCTCGATTTTTTAAAATTTATTTTAATCGATTCATTTGCAGGGAAATATTCTTTGATTCCGAAATAACTGAGATTAATCGTTAAGTAAGGTATATATGTTAAATTAGTATTGGTAGAAGGAGACAAAATTGGGGAGTTTAAAATAATATTGGTGTCCAGTGACAAAAGACATTAGATGAATATATTATAGACATAAGATGTAATTTGTATTGTACCCACAACAACTGCAACTTCTGTATTGCATCCAATAATCAAATCAAATCTTGCTTTCAGTGTAAATATTGTATGATAGTACAATAGACCACTTGCAAAACTATGTTTTAGCAAAACGTAAACAAACTCATTCACCAAGGTATTGTTGGTTGTTGATTATGTGTATTTTTTTTCCAATACATTGGACCTTATGGGAAATTTACGATTTTCACATACAAATTTCAATGCATTACATACGTTTAATTTTAAAAATAAATATATCACCGGAATCTGCAGTTCCTGGCCATTTATAATATTGAAAATTGCATTGAAAGACGGTTTCTTTATTTTAATATAGTAAATTTAGTATGATACCAAATGAGCCAATTGCATGGGGTAAGATACGTAACCAAGCAAGCTTCAGATTGTTTATTATTGCAGCAGTTAAAATCAACAAACTGGAGTTTGCCTAGTTACGTATCTTACCCCATGCAATTGGCTGATTTGGTGTCATACTAAATTTACTATATATTAAAATAAAGAAACCGTCTTCCAATAAAATTTTCAATATTACAAATGGCCAAGAACTGCAGATTCCGGTGATATATTTATTTTTAAAATCATACGTATGTCACGTATTGAAATCTGTATGTGAAAAACGTGAATTTCCCATAAGGTCCAATGTATTGGAATAAAAAATACACATAATCAACAACCAACAATACCTGGGTGAATGAGTTTGTTTACGTTTTGCTAAAACATAGTTTTGCAAGTGGTCTATTGTTTTTGAAATAATGTACATTAGACACCAATATTATTTCTGTGACAACATTTCTTGTAAACCATTAAAATTAATTTTATGACAGTTATTCCATAAGGATTAATTAATAAATTGATAGGCGCTCGGAGGTTTCTATTTACGCTATACATTTATTCTAATCATATGCAGAAATCTTATTTTTAATTTTATTAACTTTTAATATTAGAAAGTTGGTTGCCTATTATGCAAACAAGAATTAAGCATCTTCAAAAGTATGACACAGATAGATAGTTATATATGAATCCATTGATTGTAACTTACCATTTTGATTAAATCCCTGCTTCAATTTTATAACAGCAATGTTATCGTTCAATGTGGTAATATCAAATTTTGAATTTATGATGATATCGTTGGACCTTTCATCTTGACCAGTCCATTCAGTAGAAATACCAAGATCTTTGATAATTCTTCCAGCTTTGACGACTACGTAAGTAGCACTAATAGAATCAAAAACAGAATCAAAATTAACTTACTTACAAGACAATATTTTATTTCTAAACAATGACTTTTTGAAGAAATAAACTGCTTACATGGTAGAAAATGTATTAAACACCATCATGTGAACGTATAAGTGATAGTTATCTCACACAAAAAGAAAATAAGGGAAATACATTTACTCATTTATGCATGTAGCTGTCGTTATTATAAGTTTAGTGGTATATAACGTGCCGCTACAATTTCGTAGTATAGCGCAAAGCGGTCCCATTGCTGCTATGAAGACAGCAGGCGTTTTCGTTGCAAGTTCGTGTACTGTTGAAGTAAGGATTTTTGGCTGTTTCTTTGCGGAACCTGCTGCAATCAATAAAACAGTGTTGTTATAAATTGTTTTATTAGAGAATATAATGATTTTACTTTGGTTTTTGTCATATTTTAAAAATTAAACAATTAATTTCTGGTGATGAAGTCTTTTCATTTATTACGGATTGAGCTTTAAAGTGCATTTTTTTTTTTAATCCCAGCTTCTAAAAAACCTAAAAAAAAAGCTTAACTAAAACCACTCTATGCATTTTGATTGTTGATTTCAAAATTTTTTATGTCCGTACTCCATTAAATTTGGAGATAAAACAAAAATAATGAATTTAATAAAGTATATTATATGATTATGATACACTCAATATATTTTAGTCAATAGAACTTTTCAAAAGGGAATTGAGGGATGATGAAATTTAAAAGGCTTGGTATTCTTATAGTTTTTGGTGCTGAAAAACTACACCCATTTTCTAATTAAATAATTATATTGTGTACAATAATTTTTTATTTTTATCCGAGGTACTTAGGTTTATTATCATCGAGAGTTTTCATGAAAAGTGACGAATAGACATTTAGACTTTTTTCAGGCAATCTTCGTGTAATTGTGAAAGTTCTTAGAACGAATATAATGTCATGTTTTTTTAACAACGTTGTATTTTATGCCATTTAATTCTCTGTGTGATCTATCGTGCAAACTACTTCGTTGAAGATGCATTTTAAATTATTAAAAAAAATTGTATCATGTGAGCATGAAAAGTAAGAAATTAATACATTACCAGGTTTGCGATCATAGTTTAGATTTGTAGTAAGTACGGCCTGAAAAAAAAAAAAAAAAAAAACATTCAAGTTTAAACAAATTTAATATTTTTGTATAATTTCGAGCATCTAGCATTTCATTTTATCCTCAAAGATGAAATTAGATGCAATTTAAACCTAAAAATTCAATGGAGTAAATAACGACCTCATTTTTTTTATTGCAGAAATGGATAGAAGGTGCAAAGTTATGTTACGCTGATTTTTTTTTTCAGATTTTTTAGAGCCCGGAAACTATTTTTAAAAATTATTGAAATTTCTTTTTGTGACGTCACGAGACGCCGCTCTTTAAGAAAACGATAGGACTTGCTGCCTCGTGACGTCACAAAAAGAACTTTCAATAATTTTTTAAAAATACTTCCCGGGCTCTAAAAAATCTGAAAAAAATCAGGGTAGCATAACTTTTTACCCTCTATCCATATCTGCAATAAAAAAAATGAGGTTGATACTCCATTATGGATTTTTCAATTTTTCACTACCCCTTTTTACTATATTTTTGTTAATTGCAGTTTGATTTGTACGTTACCTGAATGCAGTAGGCCAAAGTTGCAAGGAAGAACAGACGAAGTAGAAGCTTCATACTGACCACTAGCTTGGCGAAGTATGCTGCTTCCAAAATTTTGGTTCATGCTTATATTGGGTGTTTAATTATTTTATTATACTCATAAAGTTCGTGCTATAGAAAAATGAATGCCTGTTGCAAGTGGTGCTAGTTTATGTTAATAGCCCAAATGATTGTATAATAGAGTGAAGCACTAAAGACGTAATTCTGAGTACTGATAAGAAATGACGAGTTCTCTAGTATAATTTTAATTGTTATTGAAACGTACGATCGACCGTCATTCAATTTATCAAATTATGTAAGTAAATTGTATAATCATTTCCCAACATGTTATCAAATAAAAAAATGCACTTGTATGAGACAATGATATGTATACTTTACACTAAATTCTATAAGCGTAATATATATAGTATAATACTCTGTTATTAGTAAATTAAACGGCATGATTGTAAAAATTAGATAAACATTTTATTATAGGTAAAATACTTTTACAATGTAAAAATAACCAGTTAAAAATTTACCACTTGACCCTTTCTTTAAAGCAAAATTATATAACAAGAAATGTTACAGTAATAAAAAATATTTTTTTTTTTTTGAAAATAGGTAGTATTAAAAATAAGTGACGTGGGTCTAAAATTTAGAAAGGTTTTACCAATTGAATTTTAATTTGTTAAGGAAGTTATTAAATTTCAAAAAATGTAAAGAACATAAACAAAATTTTGATATCTAGTAAAATGGTAAAATGTCATATTTTACCTATAATTATGTACTTTAAAATATAATAGTGAAATAAAACACAAAAATATAATTATGGATAACTACTAGGGGTCATGTAACATTATACAAATGGCACAAGGGAGTAAATATTTTAGCGTAGAAATAAATGAATGTGATAAACAATGTATGTCATGAGTCATATTTACTATGATAGTTTTTACTAATTGACTATTGTAAAATAATTTATGCATTTCAACGAATCTAACAAAGATAAAGCGTAACTAGGGAGGCCATGCAAGATTATACTAGATACACGAAGAAGTAATAAATCAATTATAGTCACAATATAAGCATGCAGTTGCAGTCATTTTTATCACTAACCATGAAGCTACTCCTCTTCATGGTGCTTTCCGTTGCTGGTGAAAAGGTAAGTCATATATCTACTGGAGTCTTAAGGTAGAGATAACGTCGGTCAGCTGTTTTTTTAGCTCCATTTGATTAACATGTAAACCTTAGCAAATTCACAAAAATTCTGCATTTTTTTTGAGGGGCAGATATTAGTGCCTAAAAGCCATAGAAAGAATTTCAAATCAATTTAACGAGCCGATTTTTTTTAATTGATTTATTTAATTTTCAGCATAGGGCTTTCCCATGGAGAGACAAACTAAAAAATTAGTTAAAAAAAATCGGCTCTTTAAATTGTTTTGAAACTTATTCTATGGCATTTAGGCACTAATATCTACCTCTCAAAAAAAAATCAGAATTTTTGTGAATTTGCTAAGGTTTACGTGTTAATCAAATGGAGCTAAAAAAACAGCTGACCGACGTTAAAAGAGCATACTTTTGTCTTGTGACAAGTAAACTAAATAACATCTATAATATATTTTTTTAATTCACATCATAATGTGAAAGTGTACTAATTTTCAAAAACCACTTACATTTGATAAGTTTATTGAACTGATTATTGAACATCGTTTGTTTTACGTTCATACGATGATTTGTTGGTGATTAAGGCTTAACCTGAGAAATTTGGACGAAAAATTCGCTACAATAGATTTTCTTCAAATTAATTTGGTGGACTCACAACAATCGTCAAATTAGCTCTGAATTTTTTCGGAATTTTTTAACCGTTGGTTTAATTATAATTAATTTATTTAAATGAGAATTTTGTATCCTTCCAATGTTAAATTTGTTAATTAGCATTGCAAAAAAACTATAGAACAGATTCTTTTACTTTTTTTTTTTTACTAAAACCTAATTTTTTAGACTATTTTTCTGAATTGTTTTCATATATTTTGAACCGTGGCGATGATCGTTTCCTATATGTGATGAGAAATGTGGCAACGTTCTCAAGGACTGTTGTCACCACCCCCTCCTAAAATTTTATGCGCATTCCAATGCAAACAGTGTTGCCACTATAGCCACGCCTCTTGACCTTGACAGACAAATTCTCAGGTTATACCTTAATGAGTCTGGAAGGTATTTTAATGACCCAAAATTGTATTTTGAAAATTGATCAACAGATGGCGTGTTTTAAATTTGATATCAATTTTCCTAAAACACAAATCAATCTAGCTGGCTCATTTTTTTTTTTTTTTTTTTTTCCACAATGAGATGTTAACAGTCTGAAGCCATTGTGATATTTTTCAAAGTAATAACTGCAATACTGTAGTTACTTAAATAAAATATTAGTACTTCAATCATTCTAATATTATAGATACACATGGCGTGGAAGGCTGCTTCCCCACCTTGATTTAGATTAATGAATAACATTAATGATTTAGATTGATTTGAATTAAAGCTGTAATTTATGTTTTCAGATCCTGGACTATGATGATGACGGTAAATAATGACATATTATTATATATAATTACGTGCTGTATATTTATGCATATGTATAATTATTATATAATTTAATTCTACAATGGATAACATACATGAAAAAAAATTATTGTAGAAATGAATAGAGGGTACCAAATTATGCTACTCTGACTTTTTTCAGATTTTTTTGAGACCCAAAACTATTTTTAAATAATTATTGAAAGTTCTGTGATTTCAGTTGGCACCCCTGAATCCTTAATAAAAAGGATAGAGACTGGACGCCTATTGACGCCTCCAGGGGGCGTGGCCGAACTTTCAATAATGATTTAAAAATAGTTCTGGGTTTCAAAAAAATCTGAAAAAATTCAGAGTAGCATAATTTGGTACCCTCTATTCATTTCTGCAATAAAATTTTTTCATTTATGTTGTCCATTATGTATAAAAATCAACTAAAGATTAATTTAACATTCTTTTGCACCCAATTAAATAGATGAGGTCTAAAATAAAATCACAACAATTAAACATGGATCAATGTTATATCATTATATACTTTGTCTTTGCATTGGGTGTTACTATTTTTATTAATAAATTTCGATTAAATTGCATGACTGCATGTGAATATTTATTTTTCAAAGAAAAAAATTACCTTGCTGAATAAACCAGCTGATAGTATTCATAAATATGTAGTTTTTTTTTTTCAAAAAAATATTTGTTACTCCTATGGTTTATATTAGGCCTGTACGTAAACCCTGCTCGGTGTACACTTTCTACACCCAATCGACCTTATATCTATTGTAAGCTTGTTCGGTGTTTTAAATATATTGGTCTCAATTATATATATAATTAAAATTTATGTGTCTGAAGTTTAAGGCATAACCTGAGAATTTGTCTGTCAAGGTCACACCATAAAAAGAGGCGTGGCTACACTGGCAACACTGTTGCACTAGTAATGCGAATAATCTGGCAGGAGGAGGAGTCCCTGAGAGCGTTGCCAAGTTTCTTAGGGCATATGAAAAACAATCATCGCCACGGTTCGAAATATATGTGTGTAAATCAGTAGTCTGATTTTTAATATTCAAATTTACCACCTTTATTTTTATGTAAAACAATTGAATCATGAATTAGGTACTTGGCTTAAAACATGTCTGTAAGCATACAGGTCAATAAAGTTTATCTTATGTAGTGATGTAAATTTAAAGTGTTTTCCTTAATGAAGAACCCCAAATAAGACATGGTGTCAGAAGTACGGCTTCTAATGAAGAATTAGAAAGAAAAAGGAAAAAAAAGACGTCAAGATTCATAAGATATTGTGAGATGAAGTCAAGTCCAACCAGAGCACATGGCTGCAAGCCTAAATTCAATCTGTGCTAATTATGCCAGGTTCTGATGAAAATGACTCTGAGGAAACATCAAATACTGATGAAAATGCACAAAGTACTTCAAATGGTGCAATAATTCCACCCCAAAATAATTCAACAGGGAACAACACTGCTGGTAGTTTAACACAGCAGTCTGAAATAAACATGACGTCTACAGGCTTGGTGGAGCCACCAGGCAAGTTTGATTTTGCAGATCCAAAAAAGTGGCCAGCTTACAGGCAACGATTTGAAACGTTTGTAAGGCTTACTGATGCAAAAAAATTTAGCGAGGAAGACAAGATTGGTCTTCTTCTTTATAATATGGAGGGTGGAGATGAAGCGATGAAGCAGTTCAGATTTGACGAAACTTGTCCTAAGAATTTCAAAAACGTTCTTGATAAGTTTGATCAATATTTCTGGCCTAAAAAGAATGTAATATTTGAACGCTTTATGTTCAACAAAAGAGATCAGAAGCCAGGAGAGACTGCAGAGACATATATCCGAGAAGTTTGGAAACTGGCGGAATATTGTGAATTCAAAGACAAAGATGAGAGAATAAGGGATAAACTAGTTGGAGGCTTAAGTGACTTAAAATTATCAGAAGAGCTCAGGAACGACCCAGAGTTAACCCTTGACAAAGCACAAATGAAAATTAGAAGTCGAGAACAAATGAAGACAGAGCAAGCGGCTCTAACGAAAGAAGACCCGGGGACATCATCAAGCAACGTTGATGCAGTAAACCGGAAACCCAGATATCTGCAGAAAGTGAAAGGAGCCCAGGCTCAGAAGAAACCTGCAGGACAGTGGCAGAAAAGGAACTCCAAATGTACGAGGTGCGGAGCCGAGCCAACGCACGAGATCGCAGACTGTCCAGCTAGGAAAGCTATCTGTAGAAGATGCTCACTGCCAGGTCACTACGAGAAGTTCTGTCGCACATCTAAGAAAGTATTGCACAGGATGAGTAGAGGCAAGCAGAGAGTTACTGAAATTTACAGGGGGGAAGAGAGCTCTGACTCCGATGTAGACTTCTTGGTCGATATTGACACCGTCGGGACCTCAGAACGGCAGACCAAGCCATGGAGGGCTGTTGTGGCTCTCGGTGAACAAGACGCAATAACTCCCGTCAGAGTAAAAGTAGACTCCGGTGCAGATGTTACAGTTCTCAGCATTGAGCAATTCATGTCACTCGAACCACTTCCCGAGTGGCATAAACCAAAGAGAAGTCTGTATGGTCCTAGTGGAAACAAACTCCCAGCTGTAGCTGTATTCTTAACTAAGATACAGTACAGGGAGAATATTTGTATGGAGAAAGCCTATGTGGTAGAGGGTCTGAAAGAAAACCTTCTCAGCAGGCAAGCATCTGTGGCTTTGGGGCTACTCATATACAAAGGAGGAACAGAATCAGATAAGGCTGTGAATGAGATCAGGCAAGGGGAGTGGGATCCCAAGAAAAAATTCCCCAAACTTTTCACAGGCATCGATCGGATGAAGACGACTTATAAAATCAAGCTTCGTGAGGACGCACAACCTTATGCAATTACATCTCCAAGAAGAATACCTCACCCATGGAGAACCAAGGTTAAAGCTAGAATCAAGGAACTAGAAGAGAAAAGAGTCCTCTCTAAAGTGACTGTACCTACCAAGTGGTGTGGTGCACTGGTGGTGGTCCCAAAAGGAACGAACGACGTAAGGCTATGTGTTCATTCCGACCCACTCAATCGAGCCATCATCCGAGACAGGATAGTACTACCTTCAGTAGAGGAGACCCTAGGGAAAATGTCAGGGGCAAGAATCTTCTCTAAACTAGACTGCAAGGATTCGTTTTGGCAAATCCCCTTGGATGAAGAAAGCCGTCTGTTGACAACGTTTGTCACGCCCTGGGGACGTTACTGCTACAATGTACTGTTCATGGGTATGAAATGTGCAAGTGAGTTCTTCCATTACACCCTAAGTAGTCTGCTGAGCGACATGGAAGGCATCGTAGTCCATATTGACGACATAGCAGTATTTGGGACCACGTTG
This sequence comes from Siphlonurus alternatus, assembly GCA_949825025.1. Taxonomy (NCBI): domain Eukaryota; kingdom Metazoa; phylum Arthropoda; class Insecta; order Ephemeroptera; family Siphlonuridae; genus Siphlonurus; species Siphlonurus alternatus. The sequence goes on from OX463783.1 coordinate 9,416,971, forward strand.
GAAGAGCATGATCAAAGACTAGAAAAAGTTCTCGAAAGACTACAAGAATTTGGAGTAACGCTGAATGACAAGTGCCTCTTCAGAGTACCTAGTATGAAGTGGGTAGGGCACATTGTCAGTGGAGAAGGAGCTGAACCTGACCCTGACAAGGTGAAAGCCATAGTAAAAATGCCAGCACCTACTGACAAAGCTGGTGTAAAAAGTTTTGTGGCTAGAACTCAATTTCTTAGAAAATTTATACCAAATATGGCTCATATCCTCACCCCACTCACTGATCTTCTCAAGCAGGAGAATGACTTCTTTTGGGGAGAAAAGCAAGAAGAAGCATTCCAGGAAGTAAAACAGAAGCTAACTTCTGCACCCATACTCACCCTCTACGACCCGAACAAAGACCATCGGATTGCTTCAGACAGTAGCGCGTACGGACTAGGAGGAGTCCTCGAGCAGCGAGAGCGAGAAGAGTGGAAGCCGGTAGCGTATATTTCTAGACGACTCTCCGAGGCTGAGACAAGGTATGCTATAATTGAGAAAGAAGCAACTGGGATTGAGTGGGCATGTAGAAAATTTGAAGAATATGTCTTTTGGAAGCCATTTGAGATTTTGACAGACCATAAACCACTTATTTCAATTTTGGGAAGTAAAAGGCTAGATGACATGACCCCAAGATTGCAAAGATTAAAACTTAAACTACTCAGATTTGACTACAGTATGAAACATATAGCTGGAAGAGACTTCCATTTACCTGACCTGTTGTCGAGATCTCCGCTGCCGGAGGAGGACGAAGGAATCGCAGCGGTCGACGTTGAGCAGTTCGGCGATGACCATGTGAGAAACTTCCCAGCCGGGGCAAAGACGTTGACTGATATCAAGAAGGCTCAAGACGAGGACCCGGTGATACAAGAATTAAAGAAGAGAGTGACCGAAGGCTTCCCACCTCGAGCTACACAAGTGTCTCCAAGGGTTAGGGCCTATTGGAAAGCAAAAGATCATCTTACGGTACAAAAAGATTTTCTACTGTATGATACAAGGTTAGTGATACCAAGTAGTCTTACAAGAAACATTACAGAGAGATTACATGAGGGACATCTTGGCATTGAGAAGTGTAAAGCTAGAGCTAGACTAAGTGTATACTGGCCTGGCATGCAACATCAAATAACACAGAAGATAGAATCATGTAATGAGTGCTGCATGCATAAAGAAAATAGAGCAGAGCCACTCGTAAATTCTGAAATACCTGATAGACCATGGCAAATTGTTGGTATGGATCTGGCTGAGCTAGATCAAAAATATTACCTAATTATGGTAGACTATTATTCTAAATACCCGGAAGTGACAAGAATGAGTAGAATTGACAGTCAGGCAACCATTGCAGCTTGTAAAGAGATCTTTGCGAGGCATGGTATTCCAGAGAAGATTCGATGTGACAATGGGCGTCAATTCATTAGCCAGGAGTTCAGAGAATTTGCCAGTGACTATGGTTTCAAGATAGTGACTAGTAGTCCAAGATATCCCAAGAGCAACGGACAAGCCGAAGCCGCAGTCAAAATCGTCAAGAACATCCTCAAGAAAGAAAAGGATCCGTCACGAGGACTGCTGGCGTATCGAGCCACACCCATTGCAGGCCTCGAAGCGAGTCCAGCTCAACTACTGATGGGACGGCAGCTGCGAACCACCGTCCCCACCATCGGTAAAAATCTTGTACCTAAACTCATACCTTTCAATCAGTTCGCAGGGGCAGAGAGGCGTCGCAAGGAGAGGACCAAGGCTAACCATGACCGTCACCATGGGGCTCGCAAGCTGCAAAAGCTAGGTCCAGGTGATCAGGTCTGGATAACGGATCTCAAGCGCAAGGGCACCATCCGTTGTCAGACTCCGCAGCCAAGGTCGTATGAGGTGCAATCTCAACAAGGGGTTGTCCGAAGAAACAGAGTTCATCTCATTCCTTTAACCAAACCTCAAAGTACAACCTCTCCTCATCATACCCAGTATGCCTTAAAACAGAATACACCACCTAGGCATAATACACCTAAAGCTGCTACCCCACAACAACAACCATCTCCTAACCAAAATCCACAACAACCACAAAATAATATACCTCAGGATACAGCCACAACAACCAGGTTTGGTAGAAAAATACATAAACCTAAGAAGTTAGAGGAGTATTACTTGTAAATGTTAAAATAAAATTATCTTTTCCTGCATAAAAGTAACTTACAGAAATCAAGTTAGTTATTATAGTTCATGATTTTATTTGTGTATACTCATCTTGAGAAGCATTCTAGATATTTTCTTACTCAGAAATATTTTGGAGAGGAGAGATAAGCTCATTAGTTTATCAAAGAAAAAACAATGGGCATATCTATGTTAAATAAAGCTAATTTAATTTCATAATTTTGTTATGGTCATATAGCAGGTATCTTGTGACATGCTTATTAAATAATTAATGCAAAGAATGTTTTCTGTTTATTTTTTATTTTATTTAAGGGGCTATATTAATATATCAGGGATAATTGATGTATTAGAGTCTTAGGGTATACAATAAAAGAAATTAATGTAATTTTGGAGGGAATTATGGGTTCTTAAAGTTTAATTACCTTTTTATTTCAGCATCTAATCTGCCTATAGTTTGATTACCTTTAACTGTCATAAAAGAATTGTGTTTAAAATATTCTATTTGATCAGCTGTTTGTTGACCTACATTCTCAAGTTTTGAAGGTTGCCTAACTAGCAGGATAAAGGGGTCATTGAACTAAAGGGAGGGGATGTGTAAATCAGTAGTCTGATTTTTAATATTCAAATTTACCACCTTTATTTTTATGTAAAACAATTGAATCATGAATTAGGTACTTGGCTTAAAACATGTCTGTAAGCATACAGGTCAATAAAGTTTATCTTATGTAGTGATGTAAATTTAAAGTGTTTTCCTTAATGAAGAACCCCAAATAAGACAATATGAAAACAATCCAGAAAAATCGTCTAAAAAATTAGGTTTTAGTAAAAAAAAAAAAAAAAAAAAAGTGTAAAAGAATCTTTTGTATAGTTTTTTTGCAATGCTAATCAACAAATTTAACATTGGAAGGATACAAAATTCTCATTTAAATAAATTAATTATAATTAAACCAACAGTTGAAAAATTCCAAAAAAATTCAGAGCTAATTTGACGATTGTTGTTAGTCCACCAAATTAATTTTATCTGTTGTAACGAATTTTTCGTCCAAATTTCTCAGGTTAAGCCTTAAAGGAATATTATCTTTTTTATTAATGATGTTTTCTAAGAGCTCCAGGCGCAACTTTTTAATGATGTCACACTGCGCCACGCACAAGAAAAAGTTGAATTTGAACGGCATATTCGTTGAGTTCTAAATGCTTCAAATTCTTCTTGTTGCATGGTGTCTATTAGAGTATCTTGTGGACAGAAATTTAACCATAAAGCTTTACAGTGTTTGAGAGTGGTGCCGTTAGTGTCGCACATAAGCAATGCATACGCTGTAGTAAACTAGTGGCACCACGTTCATACCTCCGAAGATATGAAAATTTTAGTCAAATTTCTGGTCAAAAGACACGGATGTTTCTCTTGCATGATATAATATATCTTTTTTTTTAATTGTAACTTTTTAAATTACAATTTCAACCACTGGAACTTTAAGAAAGAGGAATACACAAAACTAATAAGTGTGAAATCATCAATTGAAAGATAAAAACATAAACTTTTTTTTTAATGTGTTTATTCATAAAATAGACATTCACTACGTTTATTATTATTAGTCTTTTATTAAACACAGAAAGTGTACATATTAACAGCACTAGAAACATACATTATAGAAAAACATTACAATAGAACACATAAAACATACATACAAAACATATATAATAGTTACAGAATAATAGAACAATAGAAAATGATAATAAAACAATATAAAATAAAATAACAGATGATACTAACAGCCTGTTACATCATAATAATAATATATTCACTACGTTTATATGATGGTGTTTAACACGCATTCGTTGACGACGGATAATGTTATTCTTATGAGGCGTCGTCAACGGATACGTATTCAGCACCGTCATGTAAACGTAGTAATTGTACATAATACATAAGAAAATTCAGTAGACCCCAAGATTTTGAAAAAATTCGTACCGGGGAACGTTAATTTTATCAATTTTAAATTTTAACAAAGATGGCAAGAATCAATTATATATTTTTTTACAATATGAACATGCAACTATGGATATTATATATCATTACATAATTATGATGGAGATGACTCATAGTACATCAATACAATAATTTTTTTTGACAATAACCTTCATTTCCATTCTTAAATATATTTTATTTTTCTTTCAGATTACGAATTTGAAGGCAGTCCTCGAATTACTTTTGGATTCGATATTTCTAAGTTTCAAAATACAGAAGTGACTGCTTTTATTGATGCTCGTATGATGGATTGTCGATCTCGGCGAACTTGTAGTGGAACCATTTATTCCCCGACAATTGTGATCACTGCTGCCTCCTGCATCGAAGGGTCAGTACTTATTTTAACTAGGATTTTTAACCCAGATCAACCCTGTTAATTTTTTTAGGTGCACACTTTCCTCTTATCATGTATATTTAAGTTCCTTGCACTACAATGTTCCAATAATAATGGAGTATCAACCACAAAAAAAAAAATCATTGCAGAAATGGAAATGGTGCAAAGAATTTTTTCATATTTTTAAGAGATCGGGAACAATTTTTTAAAAAAAAGTTGTTGAATGTAAAGAGATAGTGAAGCCTCTTGACGCTTCTCTTAAGGGTGAGGTATATAACACAAGTCAGCTAGGCCCATTTGATTAACATGTAAACCTTAGCAAATTCACAAAAATTCTGAAAAAAACTTTGAGAGAAAGATTTTAGTACCTAAAAGCCATAGAAAAAATTTCAAGACAATTATTTGAGACAATTTTTTTTTTTTAATTAAGTTTTTAGTTTGGCTCTCCATGGGAAAGCCCTATGCTGAAAATTAAAAAAAATAATAATTAGAAACGATCAGCTCGAATAATTGTCTTGAATTTTTTTCTATGGCTTTTAGTTACTAAAATCTGTCTCTCAATATTTTTTCAGAATTTTTGTGAGGTTTATATGTTAATCAAATGGGTGTAAAAAAACAGCTGATTTGTGTCACCTTAATAGATAGGACCTAAAAGGAGAGTGGTTTCAAACTTGACCTCAACAAACCTCAGTCATTTGTACAGTAAAAAAAAAAAAATAAATAAAATAAGCTCGATGCTCCATTCTTGATGAATTCGACATATTTATATAAATATTTTCTGTTGTGTTTCTTACTTCTGTACGATCACGATGGCGTGATATTAAATTATTAATGATTGTTTAGTGTTTTTTCGCCATCAGATTATTGCATTTGTATGTATACCAGTATCAAACCATTCTTGACATTTCTTTTTCTCAAGAAAATGTTTTGATACTGGTATGCATACAAATGCAATAATCAGATGGCAAAAAAAGCATTAAACAATCATTAATAATTTTATATTTATATAACATGTACACTCTTCTATTTTTTTTTATTTTACTTAATATCTTATAATAAATTTAATTGTTGTATTTTTTTTAAATAGTGCTGATTATATAAACATTTGGGCTGGATCCAAGTCATGGAATGATAATAATATTGCTTCAACTCAATTTCGACATACTAAAATAACATTTGCACGAACGACTGTTCTAAATAGAACAATAGAAAATGATTTTGCATTCTTATATGTGCAGCCTCCATTTGATGTCAAGATTGGTAAGTAAATTAAAATCAATTTCAACAAAGCTTTAATTCCTTAACTTGCAGCTCTGATTTTAACTTCCAAAGGGAGTTTCATATTATATATTATTTCATGAGCAATTTCAGAATTACATCATTAAGGTGGATTCACATGGCGATTTTTACCTTGCGACGCGACGCGAATAATGCGCACTTGCTGTAACATCAATGGTGGCCATATTGGGCGATTAAAAGAAAAAGAGCATAAAGAGCATCGTAATTAACGCGATTACCGGTGAATTCGCCGCCGCATAGGATTTCACAGCTTTTACGTTAAAATCGATTCGCATCGCCGTTGTCGCCATCTGAATCCGCCTTTATGACAAATTAAGAAGTCAATATCTCAAAAGGGATTGTCCTGTAATGTTTTGAATTCCACTGTTGAATTTACTAGTAAGTTTTCAAAGTGATTATATAAGGGAATGAAAAAATATAATGAACTATTAATATTTAATTTATTGAAATTTGCAAAAAAAAAAAAATAATTTTTTTATTATATATTTTTTTACGACCTGTGTAATTTTTTACAGGCAGTCTTTCAACTCTACAAGAAATGTACCAAACTCGCAAACCTGTCTACAAAAGTCATGAAATGTTGATTGGTGACGTTAATGCGTATGCATTTAGCACAGGAAAAAGAAGTAAGTTTTAATTGCATATGAAAATGTACGTAATGTACATTATACATTCATATTTTGCTAAAAATTTAATTTAAAAAATATAATGTATTTTATTATATTATCTGACAACACTCAATTAATAATCATTTGTTAAGGGCATTGAGTGTAGCACCGGTAGTTGGCAACACTGACGTATCTTCACCATGTTAATTTTTGATCATTGCTCCTCGGAGTAATTTTTATGCTAGAGCTAAGCTGATTGCTGTAGTATCAAGATAATTAGTAGCCCAAGTGCACAATTTGGCTAAATAAAGCCTGATTTAAAGAAAACTATTTTTTTTTTATATTTTAGAAAAATGCATGTAAATTTAAAAAATAACTAAAAAATACTTTTCTTTAAATCAGGCTTTATTTGGCCAAATTGTGCACTTGGGCTACTAATTATCTTGATACTACAGCAATCAGCTTAGCTCTAGCATAAAAATTACACCGAGGAGCAATGATCAAAAATTAACATGGTGAAGATACGTCAGTGCTGCCAACTACCGGTGCTACACCCAATGCCCTTAAAGTACTATTTTTTGTGTTACCTTGTTTAAAATCTGTAATAATCTGTAATTGAAATGGAATAATGTTTTGAAAAGTATTCAACCTTTGTATCTTAATCAGTGTTTTTTTTTTTTTTTTTTTTCTTAATAATTTTAAAGATAACAACATGACAATTCATTCAAAATGTTTGCTTTACATGGTGTGTTACAAAATTGTTGTAATATTTGAATTTGTTTCCAAAAAAAACTTTGAACTTATAACGAATTATAAACGATGTATTTAAGACGATGGACAACCTGAATTATTTTTTACTTCCTATCTATCTGAAACTGGGAGTTTTGTATCCTTTTATAAATACTTTGTGGGTAAAATAAAAATAATAATATACAGTACATAACTTGAGATTCCGTAATCAAATTTGCAATAAATTTTTTTGAAACGACGGTTTATCTATTGCTGTTCCTAAATATTGTTTGTTTGTTTGTTGTACATTTCAAATAATTCAGTTAAAAAAAATAATAACTATTTTATGTTTCTTGGTAATGTGCATGTATTTAAAAGCAACAAATATAAAGTTATAATAATTATACAACTTACATGAAATTTTTTTATTGCAGAAATAAACAGAGGGTACCAAATTATGCTACTGTGAATTTCTTCAGATTTTTTTTAGTCCTAGCTGGAACTATTTTTAAATAATTTTTAAAAGTTCTATAAATTATCTTGGAACCTCTGGTTCCTTAATAAAAAAGATGAGGCCGTGCGTGGTCGCACTTTCAATAATTATTAAAAAATAGATCGAGGGCTCAAAAAAATCTGAAAAAATTCAGAGTAGCATTATTTGGTACTTTCTATTCATTTCTGCAATAAAAAAATCGTGTAAGTTGTCTATTGCAAAAAATTAACTTAAAAAATGTTTAAGCTCACATCATCTTCAATATATTACCTGATTTCAGCTCAAACAGCTATGAGAACAGTGACTGCTATAAAGTTTAGAATCTTTGAGAAAACAGAAGAGTCTATTAAAGTATTGAATACTTATGGCGTTGATCTCACCAAGGATAGCAGAGTTACAAATAACACTTTTTTCGCAAAGGGATCTTATAATTTTGACGCTACTAGTGAACGAAGAGTGGCTTACGTCTGTGAGGTAAAATATAAAATTTACTTTTAATAAACAATATTCTAACAAATATATATATAAAATTTATTAATTAGAAAATTTACATACAATTATGATTTTCTGAATTTTTTCAGAATTTTTGGATTGCAGGAACTATTTTTTAAAAAAAACATTTAATATATCTGAATTAGGGTGGTACTATCTGATCGGACAACCGTGACGTCATCATTAGCCAAAAGCACAAGAAAATGACGTCACGGTTTTTCCATCAGGTAATACCAGTAGTACCACCCTAATTCAGATATTTTAAAATATGTTAAAATTAGTTTCCGCACTCCAAAAAATTTGAAAAAAAAAAATCTGAAAAAACTTATTTAAAGTAAAGTGCGCGCTAGAAAAAAAAGTTGAGTTCGTATTTTCTAAAAATAGTTCAAGTCGTCCTCCATATCAAACCAAAATTAAACAAATTCTATCTCAAATAGGTTTGCCAGAAAAAAATTCCAAAGTCAGAGTGAACGCGTCGCTTAACATGGGGCCTTACCTGACAAAAACCCTCGAATATCTCGAAAAAATACACCGTTAGGTGGTATGAAAAAAATATAGTGATGTTCTATGACCCAAGCTTTAACCAAAAACCGATTAAAAAAAATTTCGCTCGAATCCATTTTTCCGTAAAAAAATCAAGAAAATCTACCATGTTAATTCCCATAAGATTTTTTGTTATTTTTTTACGGAAAAATGGATTCGAGCGAATTTTTTTTTAATTGGTTTTTGGTTAAAGCTTGGGTCATAGAACATCACTATAATTTTTTCATACCACCTAACGGTGTATTTTTTCGAGATATTCGAGGGTCTTTGTCAGGTAAGGCCCCATGTTAAGCGACGCGTTCACTCTGACTTTGGAATTTTTTTCTGGCAAACCTATTTGAGATAGAATTTTTTTAATTTTGGTTTGATATGGAGGACGACTTGAACTATTTTTAGAAAATACTAACTCAACTTTTTTTTCTAGCGCGCACTTTACTTTAATGTATACATTTTCTAATGGAGTATTGACCTCAATTTTTTTAATTGCAGAAATGGATATAGGGTGCAAAGTTATGCTATCCTGATTTTTTTTAGATTTTTTACAGCCCTGGAAGTACTTTTAAAAAAAATTAAAGTCCTTTTTGAAAAATACTTCCAGGGCTGTAGAAAATCTGAAAAAAATCAGAGTAGCATAACTTTGCACCTTCTACCCATTTCTGCAATAAAAAAAATGTAGGTGATCGATACACCATTATGAAATAAAGAAAATCAACCATTATTGTCTATTACAACCTGAAAATTTTATGTCATAAATAATTTTTTTTTTTTATAATATCTTATATAACATTATATTGAATTCATTATACTCTGGTTGTTTACATTTAACTTGATTTTCGTAGTGTTTGTAACGTCGTCAGCCATTAGTGTGTTGTTTATAACCAAGAATTTCACTTATAGCCGAGCCGAAGGACACCCGAGTCATGTTTCCGATAAAAACAAAGTTTTAAGGTAGAGATAACACGCCTAATGTTAAAAAAATCCCATTCATAAAAATTACGAAAAAAAAAATTTAGAATGTTCTCCTCAACATGCCTTATCAGTAGGTAAAATATCAGGTATACAAAAACGAGCTAGTTTTTGAGTTATGAATTTTTAAAGTTCTCTAATTTATCATGGAGAAATGGAAATTCTATGTTGAATTAGTCAACTTTAAAAATTCATAACTCGAAAACTAGCTCGTTTTTGTATACTTGATATTTTACCTACTGATAAGGCATGTTGAGGAAAACATTCTAAATTTTTTTCATAATTTTTATGAATGGGATTTTTTTTTTTTTAACATTGGGCGTGCTATCTCGCTACCTTAAACATGAACCGTAGTATAACTCTAAAATAAAATATCACTTTTAATATATACTGAAACGAATATGGTTAATTTTAAAAATGAACAGTTCCCAATTTATCAATTATATATATTTTAATTTTTATATATATATATATATATATATATATATATATATATATATATATATATATATATATATATATATATTATATAATCAATATATATATATATATAAAAATTGGTAGCAAGTAACGTCAATAATCAATAAGTTAATTGTTTCTACTCGATAGTGTTTTAAACAAATTTTTATATTTTCAGGGAGATGAAGGAGGTCCTGTATTTTATGTGGATGGTGATACAACGATATTTCTAGGTTTGATAGCCCAAATTACAGCGATTCGTACCTGCGATACCACCTTCTATGACTATGCGAATCAATCAAAAGATCGGTCTTATTACAACATGATAACTTTACTTCAATATGCTGACATTGAAAAAGCTTATTCTGATATATCTAGCCAAATACCTGTAGCATTAACTGGCTAGAATGAACTCCATCTTATTGTTTTAGGAGGAATATTTTTATGTATTATTGAAATAAATTTACTTTCCTCTATACGTGAATTATTGTACACTTGTCGGCTTGGAAAATTTCCCACTTGCAGCCTTGTTAATCACAATACCGTGTGTTATTCTTACGGTTCATGGTGATTAACAAGGCCGCAAAGGGAAATTTTCTGAGTTGACGATAGTACGTTTTATTAATTTAACCTATATCAATTAACATGCAATTAAAAAGGTTGGAAGTAACAGTAAAATGCCTAAAATATATTTTTTCAAATCAAAAAATGCGAATCCTAAATAACGAGAAAAAAGTGTTTTGCTTTACTAACACGTTTATAAACTATTTAACATTATTTTTATTGTTGTTCAAATGCCCAAAATTTTATGAAGGCTGACCCAATTTGGCAACGTTGCTATAAATAATGACAAAAATATTTTAGAACAGTTTTTTTTATATTCAACAATAGTGAAATAATATTACCATAATTATTTTAAGGTCTACTTTATTATTATTTTTTGTTTTAATTTATAATAATAATGTGCATGAAAAAATATAAAAGTCACCTCAGAATGCAAGTAGTTAACTCTGACTTGAGGTTAAAAGATGTAATACTTAATATTAATAATAAAAATATTAGTAAAAATCTTATTAAATTACGTAAAATGAAATTACAATTTATGATGAATTCTCTTTTTGTTGTCAGAATACTTTATACATTTTAAAAATCAAAATTATTATGCAAAATCCAAGCATTATTATTGATATCATTAAATTGTGATATGCACGACTATATATAATAATCATTGTATTTAAATAAACATTTATAATCTTACTGTTTATATTTTTAGAGATCACGAATACGTTATCAATATTTTTACATAATTGTTTTATTATGTTCTACTGTCATTAGATGAGATAATTTCAATGTTTAGTTAAAAGATGTAGATTTGCTTGTTTTTTTTTTTTAATGTCTTATATTATTGTTCAACGTTGTATGGCTTACATCATGTAATAAATCTATTTAATCTAATAATATCAAAAATTGCAGCATCGTGTGGTGTATTATTTAAGCGTTGGTTAAATATTACTATTTTCAGTCACTGAACGACGCGCGAAGATGAAGGGTACCGCTCTATTGTGTTGTGTTCTTGCCCTGATATTATTGGTAAGAAGTTTACTGAAATAGATACTCTTTTTATTAAAATAATATTGCATTGATGGTTTTAGTCAAATTATCAAAGTCAAGCAGCAACGAGTGCTTTTTTTTTTTTGTTATCTAGCTTCTCTATATAGGGTAAAAAAATAGTTGTACTTTTTTATGTGGTTCCTGCATGTATTTGGATCATTGCTATCGGAGACCATTGAAAAACCTCCCATATTCTAATGTAAACCCTAAATCAGGTTTCCACGTTTCCCTTAGTCAAAGATAAATTCCAGAAAAAAACTATATTTCTTCGCATCACAATATTGTGTTTTTATTTAAAATATTTAATGCAGACTATAGAAATTGAATATGTTTATAAATTAATTCATTTCACCAATAACAGTAAATCATCTTTAAAGACAGGAAGAATTTTATTTTCATTTAATAATTTATGAAATTCTATTAATTTTTTTTAGATTAGCAGTTGCCAAGGACAGGTTCAAACCCAGGGGTAAGTTTTTTTGTTAATAACTCAATGTATTTAGTTATAATTATAATATTATAGTTTCAAAATTAATTCTGAACACTACGAATTATTCTAATATCCCTGTGGCTCAATATTTACGTACGACGCCTAGTTATTTTACAATTAATTATTTAGTTTGAAAAGTGAGTTTGAAAACCGTTAGTTGATTGAAGCATGCCCGCGACCGCAGCGGTCGGTGATACGACAAGAAGGGGGCGGGAGGAGGTTCCCCCGATTCGCGGGAAATTCTCGTCGTATCAGCGGCTGCTGCTGGAGCGCACCAACTTGAATTAACCAACGGTTATCAAACTCACTTTTCAAACTAAATAATTAATTGTAAAATAACTAGGCATTGTGCGGAAATATTGAGCCACAGGGATATCAGAATAATTCATAGCTGCCCGAACATATAAAAAAAGTATTCACTTTGGTACCCCTTTAAGTTTTGAAATTAAAACATTTATAGCAAAACAGCAAAAAAATAGCAAACTAAATTAAAAAAATATTGGTAGAGCTTTAACCTTGTGAACATACGTCAATGTTGCCACCTAGCAGCACTAAACTAATAATGCACTTATAAGAGCATAAAACTTTCAACGAATTATTTTTATTTTATCTCTTTCATGGGCAAAATACATTGATAAAACATTGCAAATACTATATAGTAAAATACTTATATATAACACTGTTATTATTTCTCACCTAAGTCCATAATCTTTTGCATATGTTAATTATTTACCTCTGTTATTATACATTAAGGTATTGGAATTTGACTCTTTGATGGCATCGTGACGTCACAAGTCAAATTCCAATAATTATTTTGATAATAACGGTGTTCAATAACTTTCACATGAAAAATTTTTTGTACCAGAAGAAATAAAAATAAAAAAATCATTTTTTTGCAAAAAATTGTATGTTTTTTTTTTTTTTTTTTTAAATTTGAATTAATTAGTTTATTCCATCTTCAGATGCAGCGATCAGCTGAGACCTAAGTTTGGCATTTTGACACCGGTGAATATCATTCCGTACACCGTCTGGATTCAAGAAGGTTCGATCCCTGACGCAATTTCCAGGTCTATTAATGTTACCTCACCACCTGGAGCAACTTTCTTCCAGGTCATGCAGCTCGCGCAATTACACGACGATTTTTTTACGTAAGAATTTATGTTATAAAGTTAAAGAGAACCTTTCTTAGTTGAAAAATTTCATCTTCAACTCATCCTTTACATGTCTAAATCCAAGATTTTTACCTCTAAAATACATTTTCTTTCTTCCTCGCTCCAATGGAGGATAAAATGGAGATAATATTTTTAACATTTTATGCTCAATAAGAGGAAATAAGACGTATTATCGTATTTTTCCCTCTTTTCTTCTCTACATGGTACACAAAATAAGAGGACAATAAATGAAAGGAAATTTTTATAGAGAATAAAAGATTTTTTTTTCAACTCGAGCTGTGGTGGTATGAATTTGAATTTTATTCAAATATATTATTCATTAAATATTTTTAAATAAATATTTTTTACTGTTTTTGTAGTGTACTCCAACTTGATATAAACTTATCTATCTAGCAACGGTCATTGCACTGCATGCGCTCTATTTTTTATTTTATTTAGATATAATTTTTTTACATGAATACAGCGCTTATGAGCTTGGAGCTCTTAGCGGGGTTACGGGTAAGGATAAGGTAGGGAAAGGATGGTGACCATATAGCCTATTACTCATCCCAGATTTTACTGAGATGAGACTGAGGAAATCGTGGAAACTTCTGTCAGGACGGACACCTCTACTTTTTCTCAATGTACCAAAGTGATGTCGAAAGCCTGGAGAAACACACACAAGTGCATCATTGAACTGGGTGGAAAGTGAGATGAATTTACCCCAGGATAGAAGCAATTACTTAAAACGGTCACCTATCCATGCAAGTCGTGTCTTGACTTATAAATCTAACACATGTTTTCAGGTTTGTGACAGAAGTCACAGGTTTGAGCCGCAGAGTAGTTTCCATCAATGGCGTCAGTGAAGATCCGGCTAAGAATAAATTCTGGGTGCTGTACAAAACCATCACTGAATTTGAAAGCCCACCTAGCGATGAGCTCAGAGTACCCACTGGTATGTATTCTTCTTTATAGTGTTGAATAAAGAGCCTATAATTGGAAAAGAGGTGCCAGATTAGCCCCTGTAAACTGAAAATGCAACCCGTATTGCTATGCGGTATTGCAGCGCTGCCTATATTACAGGCGGCAAAACTCCTCGATCAATAGGAAACAGATATTTTTTTTTTTTTTTTTCGTATATCCCAAGGATTTTGTATGTATGGATAGGTGATGGTGCTGCCATTGGTGAGGCACAGTCGTGAGGAGGAAGTGGGTGGCAGTTACAACAGTAACCAATGGGATGTCTGCCATCTTACGTTGGGGAACTTCCATACAATTTACAATGCAGATGGTTGCGCTCGGTCGCCATCTTACGTTGGAGATTTGTCTCAGTAGGTCTAATGCTATTGGTATAGAGATAACCTATCCATACATGCAAAATTCTTGGTATATCCCAATTTAAAAGCATAGCGGTGGGATAAAGATCCACGTTATTTTCTTAGTATATTGGTCGAGGGAACCATAGTGGAGCCTTTACCGCCTGTAAGTAGGCAGCGCTGCAATACCGCGGAGTAATACGGGTTGCATTTGTGTGTTGACAGGTGCTAAACTGGTGGCCCTCATCCTTTACACATCTAAACCTAAAATCATATAGGGGTCACAAAGCACTTTAACCCCCAATTTAGCCCCGATTTTTAACCCTGGTGCTAAATATGGTGCTAAGCTATGAGCTTAACATGGTTAGCCCCTGGTTTAGTACCATGTTTAGCACCAGGGTTAAAAATCGGGGCTAAAGTGGGGGTTAAAGTGCTTTGTGAATGTCTCCCATAATGTCTTTTTACCTTACACACACAAATATTTATATATTTAAATTAAGGATGAAGTATAGATAATATTTTTAACATATTATGCTTAAAAATTGGAACAATAAAGACGTAATCACCTCTTTTCCCCCTTTTTTCCTGTAAAATGGTGCAAAATAGGAGGCAATTAGACAGGGAGAGAGTTTAAATAGCAAATAAGAGATAAAAATTTTTTAATGGAGTATCGACCTTAATTTTTTTTATTGCCGAAATGGATAGAGGGTGCAAAGTTATGCTACCCTGATTTTTTTTCAGATTTTTTACAGACCGTGAACTATTTTTTAAAAAAAAAATATTGAAGGTTCTTTTCGTGAAGTCACGAAGCGCCGCTCCTTAAGAAAAAGATAGGACTTGCCGCCTCGTGACGTCACAAAAAGAACTTTTAATAATTTTTTAAAAATAGTTCCCGGTCTCTAAAAAATCTGAAAAAAATCAGGGTAGCATAACTTTGCACCCTCTATCCATTTATGCAATAAAGAAATTGAGGTCGATACTCCATTCGGGTGATGTCACAACAATTTTCCATCCATCAATTTTATTATTTAAAATTTTCATAATTTGTTTTTTGGTTGCAGGTATTGACTTTACAATTCCACAGCCCGGTCAACATTTTTTATTCTGGCTTCATGATATATCACCGGTGACTAGTACAACGGCGGAAACTACCACGGCGGAAACTACCACAGAAGCTGAAACAACCACAGAAGCTGAAACAACCACAGAAGCGGTGACCGTACCTTAGAGGAATAGTCCGTTTGATGAACGCGCTGAGAAAAAAACACCAAGCGTATTTTTTAATTTGTTTATTTGTAGAAACATATTTTGAAATAAATTTCAACTTTGAATGTCCTTTCGTCTTGTTTCCTCCTATTTTGTACAAATTTTGAGGAAAAAAGAGAGAAAAATACGAGATTACGTTTTTTTCCTCTTTTTGAACATAAAATGTTATATAATATATAAATATTGTCTCCATTTTATCCTCACGTTGTATTAGTATTGGTTTTTGAACTCAAGATGGAGTCAACTATATACTAGCATTCTAAGGCGATGTTATTACTTATTATGTAATATTTTTTCATGTTCTTCCTGTGCATTGTTATAAATTTAAAGAAATATAACTTTAAAATAGTTATATTGGGAGCGATTCACGAAGAAGTTAGCCAGATTTTTAACCACGTTTAACTTAACCACGTTTCAACTATACCTGTTTTACGTGTTAAACCACCTAGTTAAACGTGCATGGTTAACTTAAACGTGGTTAAAAACCTGGTTAACTACTTCGTGAATCACACCCAATAAAATTAGTTCACTGTTGCTGAAAATAATAAAGAATTACGAAAAAAAAAAAAAAAATTGTGGACTTGTCGATTTGTTATTGTATGTTTTATTTTCATATTAAATGTGTTTAAAAAATTAAATAAAAAAACAAATGTTTTTTTTAAACTGATTAGTTATATATTGTGAAATAACTATATTATTATATTATATATGGCTGATTTGGCTATAAAGTCTTATTATGTACGTAAGCCCAAACTTTATATATGATGTAATATGATTTTTCTAATAAACGCCTTTTTGAATTGAATTGAAAATAGTTTTGCATCAGCAGCATGTAAGAGGGAAAAAATAGGAAAAAATTAATTATAAATTAAAACGGCAATTATTACATTATTTATATCGTTTCCATAATAATTGTCATCTGCTAGTTTATAAAGAATACAAAAACTACATTTTCGTGTCCTTGAATAATTTATATACCTTGCAACAGAGTAAATTTTTCTAACTTTTTTATTTATTTATTTATTTCAATGGTTTAAAGCGTAAGGTAAGTATGACAACATCAGTAGGGGAAATGAGGGGAGGTAAACAGCTAAGCGTTATCTGTTATAGAGCTGATTTCTGTTTATGTTTACGTGAGGCGTGAGAGGGGTTTCCCTATATTAACACATTGCGAAGGAGGCGCAGGAGGGAGGGAAAAGAGAAAGTTTTGGCAGGCCAGATTATACAGTGAGCATAGGCAAAATGACGAAAAAAAATTATAAAAAATACTTTTAACGGTTTTTTGGCGGTGAGATTTTTTTTATGAGTTCTATCGTGTACTGTTAAAGTATATTATTAAAGTATTTAAACTTGATTTATTTTATTAAGTTAAGTAAGAAAATATTGTACACTTTGTTTATATGCTAGTCCATGCTCTCTGGCCCTCCTCGCATGACGTCAGCGCAATCCCCTCTATAGGCAATCCAACAATCTCATGGCGATGCTCTACAGTAGTTATATTTATAGTAGGTGATAACACAGTAATGAAAAAACGTGATGTAATAATGTTATTTAATACATCTTGGTTTTCACAAACAAAATATCATTATTATCTTGTGTTATGTCCAAAATATAAATAGTTAGATTAAGGACACACAAGTATCCACAAGGATTTTTGAATAGTGGGGAAGAAGGGAGAAAGATGATCAGCTATCAATCTTGAATTTCTTCAAAGTTGATTTCAGAATGATTTATTTAATGAGTACAATCGGAAAATAAAGTTAATTAATACAAAAATCTACAAACTTAGAGTTATTATAACGGTCTTGTAAGTAGTGAAAAGTCAAGGAAAATATCGCAGCCAGAACAGAAAATCATCTCCCTGCTTTACGATGGTCTTCTCAATATCTGAAACAAATTTGAAGAACATTTAAGAATTTGTGATAATTTTTATAAAATAATCTATAATAATATATCAAATTATTGTTGAATAAGTATAATATGATATTATTGAAACATTTTTGCAGCGCTTATGGTGCATAAGAAATTATATCCATGCAAATTTTCCTTTGTCTTAAATATGCAAATTAGTCAAGAACTATATCCAGAGCGAACTTGGAAGTACGCTCTGCTATATCTGTTTACTGGGAGGACGAATTAACTTTCAAACTGGTTGCCGCCAATACGACGCCATGTTGGAACCCTAATATGCCAAGAAGCTGACTTTCATAAGCGCATTTGATTGCCTAGTGTTGTTAGTAGCGTAACTACAAAGGTGCCGCTGTCAAAAGTGTCACTTTGTAAGCCAGCGCTTTGCTTTCAAATCTTTGACGTCCTCAAATAAACCTCTCAAACACGAGGCTTATTTGGCGGAATTTCATGAAAGTTGATGAAAATTGTCGAGTATTCCTCAATATGATTTCCTATTCAATCCTCCCAGTATATACACCTGAGTTGAAATAAATTTCCTTTTTTATTCACTATTATAATTAAGCTCTCTCCTCGTCTAATTCTCTTCTATTTTGCATCCCATTTTAGAAGAAAAATGAGGAAAGAAGACGAGATTACGTCTTTTTTTTCTCTTCTTGCATGAGCATAAAATGTTAGAAATATTGTCAATAATTTATCATCACTTTGAGCGAGGAGGAAATAAGATGTGTATAAGATGTGTTTTTGAGGTAAATATTATAAAAATTAGGTTTAAACGTGAAAAGCATGAGTTGAAGACGTAATTTTTCAACTAGGTCAGTCTTTGCAACTTACTGGTGAGGACAATGAGGTTGTCAGGCGGTACATTGTTGCATGGGATCTGGACCTCCTCTGGCACTCGGTAGAGGGTCCAGAAGTACAAATCTGCAGGCTTGGAGCTGAGGCCGTTGATGGAGGTCACCTGAAGATTACCTGGTAACCCTTTAGTCTGGAATCTGAAGGTGGAAAAATTATTGTGTTTTTACATGATCAGGCCAGTTATAACCTTTTTTCAATCATGCGATGCACATATTATTATATAATATACAAATGGATATATACACTCCTATAATATGAATTTGAAACTCAAGGCAGGGTAATGTTTTAATACTAATAATAGTAACAACAGTAAAAATCTTATAATGTAAAATGAAATTACAATTTATGATGAATTCTCTTTTAGTTGAAAATATTTATTATATATTTTAAAAATAAAAATTATTTTACAAAATTCAAGCATGATTATCATATTTATCATTGATATCATTAAACTGTGATATGCACGAATATAATTATAATAATCACTCTATTAAAATAAACTTTATATCTTACTGTTTATATTTAGAGATCACAAAAATGTTATCAACATTGTTACTTTAATTGTTTTATTATGTTCTTACTGTCATTAGATGAGATAATTTCAATGTTTAGTTGTAAGATGTTGGTTTGTTTGTTTTTGTAATGATTTATGTGTTTGTCCAATGCTGTATGGCTTACGTAATATAATAAATCTATTTAATCTAATAATATCAAAAATTGCAGCATCGTGTGGTGTATTATTTAAGCGTTGGTTAAAGATTACTATTTTCAGTCACTGAACGACGCGCGAAGATGAAGGGTACCGCTCTCTTTTGTTGTATCCTTGCCCTGATATTATTGGTAAGAAGTTTACTGAAATAGATAACCTTTTTATTAAAATAATATTGCATTGACGGTTTTAGTCAAATCATCAAAGTCACGCAACGACGAGTGCTTTTTTTTTTATCCCACTTTTCTAAGGTAAATCATTGCAATTTTTTATGTGATTCCCGTATTTGGATCACTGCAATCGAATTCATTAAGAAAAGCTGTAGTGTTCATCCTTACTGAGGTTTCCACGTTTCCCTTACCGAGCAGCGTAGCGTAGTGGTTTGATCTCTACCTATAATCGCTCGGGAGACCCAGGATCGCTTCCTGCCTTGGCTCAGGTGACTTTTCGTCACTTTGAGCTGAGGTATGGCAGCGAGTTCTGGTAAGTTCCCGAGAGATGGCATGTATGTTCTTCCACTGTACTGCCTGTATTCGGGAGGTGCCGAAGGTCGTTCCCTTTGGTACCGTCTGCCTCGATGATGGTTTTCTGTGGTTTCCCATCGTCACTCCCAGGCAAATGCCGGGGCAGTTCCTAACTCAAGGCCACAGCCGCCTCCTTTCCTATCAATCCTTCCAACTGTTGTTAATGCTGTTGTTAAGTTTGAATGCTTACACCAATAGCAGAATATGCTGTAGTAAGCTAACATTGTAATAAAAATAAATAAAAGGTAAATTCCAGAAAAAAAATTATGTAGCCGTACAATACTGTGTTTTTAATTATTTAAAACAAAACTATAAAAATTTGATTTATATGTTAATAAATTAATTCAGTTCAGCATAACGGTAAGTTACCTAAAGACAGGAAGAATTTTATTTTTGTTTAATAATTTATGAACATTTTTATTTATTTATTATATATATATACATTTTTTTTAGATTAGCATTTGCCAAGGACAAGTTCAAACCCAGGGGTAAGTTTTTTGTTAATAATTCGATGTATTTAGTTTAATGTTTTAATGTTTCAAAATTAATTTTAAAAACAATTTGAAAGAAAATGAAATCGGTAACAAGTAAAAATACTAAAAATTTAAATTAAGGTATTTATCAATAGCGAAAAATTAGTAAATAACCAAATAAAAAATAATGACGCAGCTTTTAACATTACGAAGATACGTCAGTGTTAATTATTATTGCCACCTCCCAGCTTCAAATCCAATTCAATAGGAGCTAGCATAAATCTTTTAACAAAATATTTTTAATTTAGTTCTTTCATGAACAAAATACAATTTATTTATTTCCTCATGTGGCTGTACATAATACAACATAAAGGTACAAAGATATTTCATACTAATAATTATATTTGGAACTTAAAATAACTTAAGACTATAGGATACAATACAATTATATAAAATTCACAGTGATTTTTACATAAAATTTATATAGCCGTACAATACTGTGTTTTTAATTATTTAAAACAAACTATACAAATGGAATATCTTAATAAATTATAATAATATAACATTACAAATATTATGATAGTAAAATACTTAAATAGATATAAATATACATATTTTCTCTTTCATCTTCTTAGATCAATTTTTGCATGTGCTAATTATTTAACTTTGTTTCTATCAATATGTAAAGTATAAATATTGTAATTTGACGCTGTGTGATATCCTGATGTCAGAGTCAAGTTTCAGTAGCTATTTCAATAAAAAAATTGGGTTAAATAATGATTAGCACATGAAAAAAAATAGTAGTGTCGGGTGAAATAAAATAAAAAAATTAGTATTTACTCAAAAATTGTATGCGTTTTTAATTTAGTGCTATTTTGCCTTCAGTTGCAGCGATCAGCTGAGACCTGAGTTTGGCATTTTGGCACCGTTCAATATCATTCCGTACACCGTCTGGATTCAAGAAGGTTCGATCCCTGACGCAACTTCTAGGTCTATTAATGTTACCTCACCACCTGGAGCAACTTTCTTCCAGGTCATGCAGCTCGCGCAATTAAACGACAATTTTTTTACGTAAGAATTTATGTTATAAAGTTAAAGAGAACATTCCTGAGTTGAAAAATTTTGTCTTCAACTCGTCCTTTACACGTATAAATCTAAGATTTTTACTTCTAAAATATATCTTATTTCTTCCTCGCTCAAATTGAGGATAAAATAGAGACAATATTTTTAACATTTTATGCTCAATAAGAGGAAATAAGACGTATTCTCGTCTTTTTCACCTCTTTTCTTCTCTACATGGTACACAAAATAAGAGGACAATAGACAAGAGGAAATTGTAATAAGAGAATAAAATATGAAATTTATTTTAACTCTGTTTGTGGTAAAAATTTGAACTTATATACTATTCATATAAATTATTCATTAAATATTTTTAAATAATTATTTTTTACTGTTTTTGTAGTGTACTCCAACTTGATATATAGCTTATTTATCTAGCAGTGGTCATTACACTGCGCTCTATTATTTTTTTATTTAGATATTAATTTTTTTACATGAATACACGCCTATGAGATTGGAGCTATTAGCGGGGGGTAACGGCAAGGATAAGGTAGGGAAAGGATGATGGCCACGGCCCGTTATGAGTCCTAGCATTTACTGAGATGAGACTGAAGGAATCGTGGAAACTTCAGTCAGGACGGACACCTCTACTTTTTCTCAATGTACCAAAGTGATGTCGAAAACCTGGAGAAACACACACAAGTACATCATTGCACTGGGTGGAAAGCGAGACGAATTTACCCCAGGAAAGGAGCAACGTAATTCTTACTTAAAACGGTCACCCATCCATGCTAGTCGTATCTTCACTTATAAATCTAACACGTTTTCAGGTTTGTGACAGAAGTCACAGGTTTGAGCCGCAGAGTAGTTTCCATCAATGGCGTCAGTGAAGATCCGGCTAAGAATCGATTCTGGGTGCTGTACCAAACCATTCCTGACCGCGCAAACCCACCAGGCAATGAGCTCAGAGTACCCACTGGTACGTATTCTTCTTTGTAATGTTGAGTAAAAAAACATAAATTAATCAATAAATATTTGAGTCAATCAAAAGAGGTAAATTATATTTGCCACCAGGTTAGCCCCTGTAAACTGTAAATGCAACCCGCATTACTCCGCGGAATTGTAATGCTGCCTATATTACAGGCGGTAAAGGCTCACCCAATAAATTCATTTATTTATTATATTTATTTATTCAAAAAACAGACTACAGGTTAGGTAATCCGATTATAAAGAATGCAATAGTTCATAAAAATTCTTAGTTAAAATACACACGTACAAAAATTATTATATAAATAAAATCTTGGTATATAATTATATACTGTATTACATTATATTTATTTTATATTACATAATTAAACATTCATTTGAATTAATGAATTAAAAGTATTGCAGTGAGATAAAAATCCATGCAGTTTTTAATTGTTTGTAATTACTATTTATTCATTTATTACATAATAAAATATCTTATCTGATTCGATAAGTAAAGCATGAAAAAAATTTATTGTAGAAATGATAAAGTGTAATATAAAATTGTGCTACTCTGAGATTTTTTTTCAATACTTTAGAGCCCGGGAATTTAAAAAAAAAAAAAAAATGAAAATGTACAGAAAAATTTGCAAATATATTTCACTTCTTAGAGAAAAAAGATAAAGATTAAAAGCAGTGTGGGCTCAAATTTCGAATAACATTTACTTCATAACCTCTACAAAATGTGCAAAAATTTAAAACAATAATTTGGTGCATAATTCATTTCTGCAATAAGAAAATTTCATTCAGGTTTTTCCCATTGAGTAAAGTAATTTAAATGAGTTAAATTACTTGGATAAATTGATGCTTTTTTATTTATTTACTTTTTTTAAAAATTTATTTGGAGATTTTATATTGAATAAAATTGATCAACAATAAAACGTGAAAGTTTAATATATTTTTTATCATATTATTTTCAGGCTTTTAAAAAAGTGCTTTGATTACAACATAATATATAACAGTGTAAAAATAAAGATAAAACATCAAGATAAAGTGAAATGATACTAACACTATTGACTGAGAGAAAAAATTTGTTATATTGTGTCTATATAGCATGCCATGTGTATTCATAAGATGTAAAATGAAATCATAATGATGTATGAATATTTTTGTATGGTAAGGTGGAGAAAATACATTATTGTCTAATAACCTCAACCCCAATAAAAGACGTTTCTAATCTAATCTAAAAATTATCAAATTCATACAAAAATTCAGCAAAAATTCTCCAATTCGTCATAATTTAGTTCATACAATAATAATATATAATAGTTATAGCTATTATCGAGTGCATGCATACACTATAAATTATGAAGTTGAACGCCTTTTCTTTTTTCAAGAGACATTTAAAAATGCGTTAAGGTAAAAGTTAAAAAAAAAAATTGTTAAAAAATTACGACTTCAACTCATCATTTACACGTCTAAACCTAATATTATAACGTCTTTTTACTTCAAACACACATCTTATTTCCTCCTTAATTATTTAAAGTGAGGATAAAATCATGAAAAATATTTTAGACTATTTTTTCCATTATGAAATGGAGATGAAATTTTTAACATATTATGCTCAATAATTGGAGGAAAAATTACATAATCACCTCTTTTTCCCCTTTTTTCTCTAAAATGGTGCAACATATATAGGAGGGAATTAAACAGGAAGAGGGCTTAAATAGCGAATGGAAGATGAAATTTATTTCAAATCGGGTGATGTCACAACAATTTTCAGTCCCATCAACTTCATTTTTTTTTAATTTTTCATTAATTGTCTTTTGTTGCAGGTATTGAATTTACATATCCACAGCCCGGTCAACATTTTCTATTCTGGCTTCATGATATATCACCGGTGACTAGTACCACGGCGGAAACTACCACAGAGGCTGAAACAACCACTGAAGCGGTGCCTACTGTACCTTAGAGGAATTAATGAAAGCGCTGAGAAAAAAAAAACAAAAAAACATCAAGAATATTTTTTAATATATTAAATTTATTTATTTATAAATACATATGACCGAGTTGAAATAAATTTCATCTTTTATTATCGCTACTAAGCTGTCTTTTCGTCTTTTTTCCTCCTATTGTACAATTTTTGAGCGTTTTTATTAAAGATCCAGCAGGGGATCAACATAACTTACAGAAATTTCAATAATTATTTAAAAATTGTTACAGAACTTAAAAAAAAAAAACTGAAAAAAATCAGAGTAGCATAATTTGGTGCCCTCTATTAATTTCTGCAATAAAGAATTCATGTCGGTTGTCCATTGCACATTAACAATATAATTAAAGTATTATGGTATAAGTTCCATTTTAACTCTTTTTATTTAAATAATGAGCTGCTATTACAAAATAAATATTTATAATATATATAACTTCTTGCAGAAAGCATTATTGACTAACAGTTTTATAAATAAGCTAGTTTATCATATTATCAGATTTCTCAATTGTTTATATTTAGCGTGCACGAATACATTATCATTGTTGCTAGTCAATCTAGTCATTATTTACGTTTCAACAACTGAATGGACATATAAAGCCTTTGATCACAGGCATCACAGCTTATTTTAACTATTATTCGATCATCAGCATTTTGAGATGAAAGTTTTCAACGTTTTCTTTTGTCTTCTTGTTCTAATTTTCTTGGTAAGTTTTTTAATAAAGATTCGACTTAAATGTAAGTTAAATAAAAAAATCCTAGTCCAGAATTTCATCTTTTATTCACTTTTAAGTTTCACCTCGTCGTTTTTCCTCCTATTTGGCAACATTTTTGAGGAAAAAAGATAAGATCAAGTCTTCTTTCCTTTACTGAGCATAAAATTTTAGAAACATTAGGTCTGTTCGTAAATACACAATCAGAAAATAATCTATTATTTGTAATGAACCTTCTGTACATGAAAAATTTAAGGTTCATCATAAATAATCAATAGAGTATTGTCCTCAATTTTTTTATTGCAGAAATGGATAGAGGGTGCAAAGTTATGCTACCCTGATTTTTTTCAGATTTTTTAGAGCCCGGGAACTATTTTTAAAAAAATTTTGAAAGTCCTTTTCGTGACGTCACGAGACGCCGCTCCTTAAGAAAAAGATAGGACTTGCCGCCGCGTGACGTCACAAAAAGGACTTTCAATAATTTTTTAAAAATAGTTCCAGGTCTCAAAAAAATCTGAAAAAAATCAGGGTAGCATAACTTTGCACCCCCTATCCATTTCTGCAATAAAAAAAATTGAGGACAATACTCTATTCTGTCGGATTGTGTATTTACGAACAGACCTATTATTGTCTTCATTTCATCCTCACTTTGAGTGAAGAAGAAATTTTATGGGTTTTAAAGGTAAAAAGATTTGGTTTAGACGTGTAAAAGATGATTTGAAGATGTAATTTTTCAACGAAGTAATTAAATACTTATTTTTTTAATTAATAAATAATAATTCAATACTGCTTATTTGTTTATTTAAAATTATATTTAGAATTTGTCACCATTTTTTTATTATTATATTGTGTCGGGAGCACCACATATTTTTGTTACAACTACAGATCTGATGCTTCAAGTATAATTAGGTCTTTAATTGCATTAAAATCTTGTTAAGTTCACCTATATTCTAAGGCGAATAATTGCAGCCAAAAATCAACCGCATATTTCATATTATTGATTTTTTAACATTTTTTTCTTATTAGTTTCAGAGTACAAAAACTCAAGGACAAAGGTAAGTTTTTAATCAACAGTTTGTTAAATAATTAATTAACATTTCATCAATTATTAAAAAAAAAACAATATAAGTTTCTTTTAAAGTCTCGAATAAATTGGTAGTTTTCTAGTATTCTTGTAATTGCTTAGTATTTTCAATAACCAAAATTTCATATTATATAATATAATTATAAATTGATATGACTCTGTATAATAAAATTACATTTGAAACAATAAAAATTAACCCAGCTTTGTGGTGTAGTGGCTAGCGTCTACCTCTCCAAATATGGGGAACTATTCGTGACTTATAGGATGCGTGTCTGACTATATAACTAGATGATGGATTAATTAGGAAAACAGACAGCTTATATGGTTGTCTACACTGCATGGCGGTTTCAAAATCGTCTCCTTTCATTTCTAATAAGAGCTATTCCTTTATTCGCCAATATGGCTGCCATACGATTTTATACTGCAAGTGCGCTTTTCTCGCCCCGCCAAGCCTCGCGTGACATCGTCCATGGAAATGTACCTTTATACCATATATATATCATGTAATAATATATATAATTATATAGTGAAACTAATTTGATATTCGTTTCGAAAATTTGTAGAGGAGTTTTAAGTAGAAATACTGACCTATGTATATGAAATTTCAACTCTGAAATGCGAATAGGAAGGTCAGAAACCTTTAAATAGGGCTGTAAAAACTCGTCATTTTTTTTAGCTCGGTCCGGATAAAAACAGACCGGTTTGACTCGTAACTCGGTCTAAGCTCGAAAACGAGCTTAACTCGAAGCGGCTCGAAAACGAGCTGAACTCGAAGCGGCTTGAAAACGAGCTGAACTCGAAGCGGCTCGAAAACGAGCTAAACTCGATCGGAGCGGCTCAAAAACGAATCAAAGTATGAAAAAGATCATATTTTAATTCGACTTAAAGCTCATTTTCATTAGTTTGAAAAAGAGCTCACTATATAGCTATTTTCGTAACCTTTCCTGGTCATATCTAAAAAACGACTCGAAATTAAACGAGTCTACGGGAGGCTGCAGCGAGGGCGCATGGCATATCCTGAATCGAATTAACTAATACTTTGCTTATATTTTACATACATGTGTGTGTTTATATATTTGTATACAGTAAAAAAATGGGAAAAATATTTCATCTGCACAACTGTGCTCTCTTCACACAAAGACTTGCAGGTAAGGTAGGAGAAGGGGAGCGTCCCATCAACGCCACCAAATCTTTTATGTTAGAAAAAATAACTCCCTGAGCAATATGCAATGTCAATACATGAAACACAAAAGAGGGATTTTACTCTTCAAATGCTTTTTAAAATGGATAATTTAATAACAACTATTTATTTAAAGAAGGGTTTCTAGGACTTTTTTATCTTTTTTTTTCGTTAAAATGTTAAATATTCGCAACCATCGATACCTGAAACTTCCATTCATTTTTTTTTTTCTTAAGAATGAATATTATTGAAGTATTATTGAAAATGTTATTTGTTAGAAGAGACACATCCGTTTTTTGATGAAACTTCATAAAATTAAATTTAAGACTTTTTTATATTTTGCACAGTAAATAATTTAATAAAATTCTAGTGTGGCGCATTGCGTTTGACACGGTTTCGTCATATCACCAAAGTCAAGCAACGTCAAATTTAATTAATTTATATAGATAGTTGCATCATCATTATCAATAATAAATACAATAATGATATTGTGTGATTAAATGTATATGGATTATAATATTTCATAAAAAATATTTTCTTCTTGAATTCATCGAATTTGAATTAACTTATCCAGCTATCAACTTCAGTCGAGTGTAACAATATAATATCCCATGCAACGAGCTAGGAACTTAACATATTATGCTGGCTCAGAAAATTGCTATTTAAAAGAGGCACATCACATAATTTCGAGCAGTACCGAACCGAGGCTCGGTCTTGAATTTTACAAATATCAAAAAACGAGCCAGCTTGATTTCGGTCCAAAACTCGAAAAACTCAATCCGATGAGTCCAGTAAAAATCGAGTCCCGAAAAATTCAGTTCAGACCGAACCGTGGCTCGGTCTCGATTTAGAGTTCAGCTCGGTCAAAAAAACGAGCCAGCTCGATTTCGGTCCAAAACTCGAAAACTCGGTCCGACGAGTCCAGTAAAATCGAGTCCCGAAAATTTCAGCTCGGACCGAACCGTGGCTCGGTCTCGATTTACAGCCCTACCTTTAAATTTGACTGTTCTGTATAAACTTGGTCATCTGCAGACTGGGTATTATGAACCCCAGAGAGCATGCTGTGAACAATGTTAAGTCGGGACAATAACTCTTTATGGACGTTTCATTTAATTCATAATTTCTCCTTCAGATGCGTTCAAAAAAGACCTCTGTTCTCCATCAACGATTACACGACGTGGATCAAAGTTCGTTACACTGTCTGGATTTCGAAGGGCGTTGCCCCCGCCCCCACGTACACCAAGACCATTGAGTTGATCGTGCCATTCGGAGTGACCTTCTACCAGGTCATGCAGCTGGCGCAGTTAAAGGACCCTGACTTTACGTGAGTACCACACTTCATAAATACCAACTGGAAGTCGAGGAATTTTAGCTGACCTATGAATATGAAAAATCTAGGATTTTACAGATAGTTTGAAATACCAAAATGTTAAGTTGCAGGTTTAAAAATGAACTTGAACATACCGAAACCTCGTACCATCGCAACCCCTTCTATAGGATGTCATCTCTACAGCCAATATTTTTATCCTCCTGTAAGATGACCATAATTTTCATTTTCAAATTCCAATCTGTAGGTTTCAGACGGTGATAATACCAGTGCTGGGTCACAAGGTAACCTCTATTCGCGGGGTCAGTGAAGACCCTGCCAACCTCCGCTTCTGGGTACTTTACAAAACCAACCCAGACCCCGCAAACCCACCTGGCAACGCCCTGAAAGTTCTCACCGGTAAGTTATATTGATGAGCAAAGGTACATTATTTGTAGGTATTTTCTTGTAGTTATTTTTGGCCCATAAATCAATTATCATGATATTTGTGCCATATTTTAAAAGTAAGGTGACACGGATCAGTTGATCGATATAATCACATTTGATTAACATGTAAACCTTAGCAGATACATGAAAATTCTAAAAATTCTTTGAGAGACAGGTTTTATTACCTAAAAGCCATAGAAAAAAATTTTCTAAAATTTTTTTAAAATTTAAAAAAAATTATTCAAGACGATTTTTTTTTTTTAATTTTTTAGTTTAGCTCTTCATGGGATAAGGCCCTATGCCACAATTTTTAAAAAAATAATTGAAAAAAATTATTTCGAATAATTGTTTTAAAATTTTTTGTGTAGCTTTTAGGTACTTAAATCTAAAAAATCTAGAATTTTTGTGTCTGCTAAGGTTGATATTTTAATCGAATGGGACTATATAGATCAGCTGATCTGTGTTACCTTACCGTTAAAACCAAGTTCAAACATACTTGTGCTGAGAGTAAAATGTATTTATCATGTTCATGAGTCTGACGCCACAGAAAGTTTACCTTCAATATATTAATCATAGACTTAAAGGAATAGACCTGGCACACTATGGGTCAGCAATACAAAACTATGTACAGGCTGTGGTACCTACATCAGCAAAAATTTTGTGGTGGAAGGGGAAGGGTTAAGCTGCTCAGGTAAAATTTGTGACGTCAGTTCGGAGGAGTCAAGCTGCAAATCGAGAAAGTCAGCATGCAATTGACCATTACCAATGAGCTTGTGTATAATGAGGAACGCACATTCTAAACTTGCAAGCAATTGCAAAAATACTGAACATGTTTAGAGAATAAAGTTTTGTCTTTAATATGGCTCCTCGTCATTGTAGTGCATAATTATAGTTGTATCACGGAGCAAGTGAAAGTAACGAAAGAAAAAAGAATATAACTTTGCATTCGTAAGTATAATTGTTTTAATATTAAGCCGCGCGGTATTACAAGATACAATTTTTCCAACTATTGCATACAATTTTTCTTGCAAGAAAACTTGAACTCCATTTGTTTTTTTGGAGATGAAATTTTCTTGCAAAAGAAAAAATTATATGCAAAATTGTATCGTGTAATACAGGCTTTATATATTTTTTTACTAAAATTCATTTTACTATTAAGTAAAATATCAAATTATACTGTAAACATGAAACATTACATAAGAGGATATATTATAACTAGATATTTTACATTAATTAGAAAATAAAAAATGGGTGTGCTAGAAATAACAGAATAAATGCAGAATAAATTCAAATTGCAGTAAAAAAAAAATATAAATATTAAAAAACGTAGAAAATCAACAGTTATTACATATAATTATGATAATAAATCAATATATTTTATATTCATACCAATATTATTTTCCACCTCTATGAATTCTATTTATTGCCAACTATCCTACTAATGATAGTTAAAATAATTGTCGTTAAATTATTATTTTATTAATAATAAAATTATTATTATTGGGTAACTTGGCTTAAAGAAAAATGCTTGCGAGGATACAAAATAATCAAATTAAACAAAGAGGTTGTTTATAATGATATTAAAGTTAAAGATAAAAAAAGCGCATTTTATGAGAATCTCACGGCTTCTTTTTCTCTCTTTACAGATTTCCGCTTCAAAATGAAACATTGTTGAAGGAATGGTTACGTTACATACATAGTATGCGACGAGTGGAATTCATGCCATAAAAATTCTGTTCACTGTGCTCACAGCATTTCACATTGTAATAATTATAATGTTCTATAGTTCTATTTAAAATTTTATATATTATGCTATAAGAAAATAATAATAAAAATGTAAATAGTTTAAAGTTTAAATATGATGTGTTAGCTGCATAATATTTTACTATAATTTATTTTAACCATGTTAAATAATAATTGTAGGATGAGTGAAATAAATTAATAATGAAGTAAATATTTTATTTTTGTAAAACAGATAATTTTATTAAAAAAGATATTCCAATATTCATGTCCATTTACATCCTTTACTATTGACAAACCTTTCTTTACCTGGCGTCCTCCTCCGAACTGACGTCACAAATCGCATTACCTGCCTGACTGACTCGGGTGATGTTGGGCCCACTGTATAATCCTCGCTTCGGGTCTATTCCTTTAAGTCTATGATATTAATCATTTGTAATTTTTTACTGAAAAGTTCTCTCTCTTCTGTTACAGGTATCGATAAAACGATTCCCAAACATGGCGATCACTATCTTTTCTGGCATCACCTTGTCGCAATACCGTAACTGATCGATCGCCCTGAAGTACAAGCCGTACGAAAATTAAAAAAAAAAAAATAATAATAATAAAGTGTAATAATAAGATTTAATTAATTAAACTTTTAAAATATTAAAATAAATAATATATTCGAAAGAAAGGGATGTTTTGGTATTTTTTGGTGTGAATAAAGCAAAGTCTTCTACTCGCAATGTCTGTCTCATGAAACCTTCTTAATTTTTAAACGTGTGGAACGATATATTGCCTGATTTCGCCACCAGAGCAGAGAACGTAATGACATTGTTGGCGCCAGTATAGACAAAACAACTTTTATAATTAACAGTCATTTTTTCATAAGTTAACATGTACAACTGTCCCATGTTTTTCACTCATTTAGAACAGACATTACCAACAATACTTTTTTTTATATAATAAAGTTGTTTATAAATAGATTTTTTGCTCAAAATTTTTACTTAAATATGTGATATATATTTTAATTATTAACTTTCAACTAATTTTCTTCCTCAAGCAGTTTACAATGGTCACAAATTTAAATGGGAGTTGTGAAATTATTAAATCAACGCATATAATTTTGTGAAAAATATCCAAGTATAAAAATATTAATTAAAACTCCGTATATCATTATTATATTTTAATGGCTAATGATAATGCCTGTACTATATTCATCTTATATATATATATATATATATATATATATATATAATATATATATATATATATATATGTATAATTATTAAATTTATTATCATATTAATAAAAGTAAGACAAAAATAATACGAAAATCATGTCTTTTAATTTATATGGTAGGTGAACCTTATATAATTAAGTCATAATTACACATGCTCTATACACCTCTAGATAGTATGAACTTTACTTCTTCTGCCTCACTTGCTAGAGCTGCAGCTTCAATAGACAGAGAGATGTAGTTTTGTAATTTTGGGAGATGTAAGAAGAGCACCCAGTCAAAATGAATGGAGTATTGACCTCAGTTTTTTTTTATTGCAGAAATGGATAGAGGGTGAAAAGTTATGCTACCCTGATTTTTTTCAGATTTTTTAGAGCCCGGGAAGTATTTTTAAAAAATTATTAAAAGTCCCTTTTGTGACGTCACGCGGCGGCAAGTCCTATCTTTTTCTTAAGGAGCGGCGTCACGTGACGTCACAAAAAGAACTTTCAATAATTTTTTTAAAAATTGTTCCCGGGCTGTAAAAAATCTGAAAAAAAAATCAGGGTAGCATAACTTTGCACCCTCTATTTCTGCAATAAAAAAAAAATTGAGGTCAATACTCTATTGAAGTCAATATCAATATGAAAGGGTTTTTGGTTCAATACGCCTTGCTTCCCAAAGCAGGAGTAAAGATCATGGTGTTATACGTACATATACTGTTATTGTGTATATAGCAGAATGGAGCAAAAACATAAAATAGCGATCTGATGCATGCCCGAGTTGAAATAAATTTCTTCTTTTATTTGCTATTAAGCTCTCTTCTCGCCTAATTTCCTCCTATTTTGCACCATTTTATAAAAAATAAGAGAGGAATAGACGGTATACTTTCCTCTTATTTAGCTTAAAATTTTAAAAAAAATTGTCTCTATTTCATCTTCTCTTTGAGCAAAGAGGAAATAAGATGTGTTTTTGAGGTAAAAATATTAAAATATTAGGTTTAGACTTGTAATGGATGAGTTGTTGAAGACGTAATTTTTCAACTAGGATGAATATTTAGAAGGAGAGAAAGAGAAAGAGATAAAGAGAGGGAGAGGGAGAGAGAGAGAGAGAGAGAGAGAGAGAGAGAGAGAGAGAGAGAGAGAGAGAGAGGAGTTTATTTAGACAATTTGTTTCACAATTAAATCAGTGAAATCATAAATTTAATAAATATATCAACAATAAAATGCAAGTAGTATTAAATCATGCAGTGTTATTATTATAAAGTTTTTAATATTAGAAACAGCCACGTCCACTGATTGCATTAACAAAATAACGATGCAACAGAACGATCACTTATTTATCATTATCGTTATCACTTTGATGTTTCAACAATGACTATCAAATTGTTTTATGACGTACATTAAATACTGATTATGATACTTGCAACATATAATGAACACATTTTCTTATGTACATGCAGTTTGAAAATTTCAACAGCTAGAATTAGGTGCATGCATGAATAATTAAGTCCTCTTCTCTTAAAAGGAACAACAAGTAGAAGACACTGAGCTGCTAAAATGAATATTGCTGCTGTCTTAATTTTTACAATTATTGCTGCATCTTTTGTAAGTTTCCATTGCCTTGGATTTTATTTCATTAAATATAAAAAGGAAGAATTTATAATTTTATTATTGATAAATTTTGTTGAAGAAAATTTTTAAGTATTTATAGTTAATTTTTGTATAATTATGCATGATTCTACTACATTGAATGTAATTAATTATTTAGTTATAAATTCTGAAGTAGATAATATTTTTAAATTAATGGTAATTTCATTATTAATTGCAATCAATATAAAAGAAAATATCCATTTAAGTCTCCACGCCTTGCATATGTGTTATATAATACATTATTATATTTATTATAACTTTGTTAAATTGCTGATTGATATTATATTGTTGCATGTACTCTGACTCTTATGTATTTGCAGGCATTTTATCGGAGTAAGACCGACGATATTTATTTGTTTATAAATTATTAACAATTAAATTGAGGTTAAAAAAATTCTTAATTCTTTATACTATTTTGGCTATAACATATAGTATGGACACTACATTATTATGAATTTTTGTGAGCATAAAGTTTTAATAAATTTTATCTTATAGGACATGGACCTAATATAAAATTATGTAATCTTGGAATTGTAATTTCTAATTCATAATTTGAATTGAACTTAAAATAAATACTTAACTAATTTAAAGAAAACAATTTCTTTCAGGTATGCATTTCAGCAGCATCCACGTAAGTTTTCTTTATTATTTGTATACATTTTGAGGCAGCTGTAGCATTGATTGATTTGATTGTGATTTACCTTCAATGGACAAAGATAATTAATTCAGAATTGAAGTATAATGTGCATATTAAATATCATCTAAAGAGCAGCTCATCGCTCATTTCTGGACTTATATAAGAATAAAAAAAAAAATCAAGGGACCATCCCGAGTTGAAATAAATTTCATCTTTTCTTCGCTATTAAACTTTCTTCTCATCCTTTTTCCTCTTCTTGTACATAAAATGTTAGAAATATTGTCTTCATTTCATCCTAGCTCACTTTGAGCGAAGAGGAAATAAGATGTGTTTTAGAGGTAAAAATATTAGGTTTATACGTGTAAAAGATGACGTAATTTTTCAACTAGGAACTGTTCTAATTTTCTTGCTATATATTATGCACCTCACAGGTGTGGCCGCCCAAAGTTCGGTTTCCAGTCTCCCTTCGCTAGGGTCAACTACACGTTGTGGAGGCAGGTGAACAATTTTGAGGAGGCTAAACACCTGGCCCACATCGAGGTGTCCGTACCAGTGGGAGTTTCCTTCTACCAGGTCATGCAGGTGGCACAGCTCGCTAGTGATGCCTTCAGGTGAGACCTGTAAAGGTGTACAACTAGAGGACCTGAAATATTTTCAGGTAATCTGGGTGGGATTCACGAAGCGTTAAGAAGCGTTTTAAGTATAGTGATTTTTTAAGAAGTGCTTTTCTCTACTTAATTTACCTGTTAAGGGTAAGGTAACGCCACCAATGTTAAAAAAAATCCCTCTCACAAAAATTCTGAAAAAAATTTAAAATGTTCTCCTCTACACCCCCTATCAGTAGCTAAAATATCAGGTATACAAATACGATCTAGTTTTTGAGTTATGAATTTTTAAAGTTGACCAATTTAACATGGGAGTTTCATTTCTCCATGTTAAAGTAGTCAACTTTAAAATTTTATAACTCAAAAACTAGATCGTATTTGCATACCTGATATTTTAGGTACTGATAGGGGGTATAGAGGAGAACATTTTAAATTTTTTTCAGAATTTTTGTGAGAGGGATTTTTTTTAACATTGGTGGTGTTACCTTACCCTTAATTAAGAAGAGTTTTTAAAAACAGATCTTAAATTTCTCTTCTTAAAATCACTCCTAAAAATGCTATATACTTAAAGCTTCGTGAATCCCATCCTAGCTATAGTGTATACAATAAAGAGGCTTTATATCTAAAAGTAAGTATATATCAGCTGTAATTTTCCATGGGTGATAGAAGTTAGAGAGGATGGGCAAAAAGTTGCTTTTGACGCCATAAAGTTAGTAGTGAAGCCAGCTGTTATTAGGATTATTGTCACTAGTCTTAGGAGATGTTTAATCACTGAAATTTATAGTAAACCTTCCATTCATTACAAAATAAATATTCATTAAAAAAAATTAAGCAAACGTCGGTCTAGTTATTGAAATATACAGGATATAAATAGTGCAAACATCATTGGAAATCTGGCGGCCATTAGTCAAATCAGCATCTTTTTCAACTAAAAAAAAATTAATATCTCAAAAACTGGATTGAATAATTACTTTTTTTACTTCAGAAAGTAGTCATTTTGTTCTCTATGTTCTGATTTAAATTTTATATTTTTATACCATAAAAAAATAATTACCATAGTGACAATAATGATTAACATCAGCTGAACTACGTGCGCCTATAATGGTTATTGTTGTAGTTGGAGTATTTGATAATTTTTGTATTACATATTAAGTTTGTTTCGGTTGATTTTTTTTTAAATAATATAAAATATACTAACTGTATTTATTAATAATAACAATAATTTTTAATGTATTAAAAAAATTAAAAGTTTAGACGAAAAATATATTACATCTCTCTCTCTCTCTCTCTCTCTCTCTCTCTCTCTCTCTCTCTCTCTCTCTCTCTCTCTCTCTCTCTCTCTCTCTCTCTCTCTCTCTCTCTCTCTCTCCACAACCACACTCCAACAAGGCTCTTGCTCTCAGGTTTGAAGCCACCTTGGTGGAGGAAGGTGTCCATTACGTCACATCAATCGGCGGTCTTCAGGAGATCCCAAGAAAGGCCATCTACTGGGTACCTTACAAACTACCCTTCGTACCCGACACTATAAACCCTTTTCCCGGCATTGAATATATCGCTACAAAGGGTAAGTGAAATTGAGACGAGAAATTATTGTTTTTATCATGGAGATGAAATTTTCCTGCAAGGAAGAAATTGTATTCAAAATTGTATCGTGTAATACAGGCTTAACTCATTTGTTTCAGGTGTAGATGGAACGTTCGTCAAGGATGGAGACAACTTACTGTTTTATTTTCAGCGTGTTTATGTCAGGTAGAATCCATTGAATTATGTACAGTAAAAAAATGAATTATTAAAAACTACGAAATTTCTAGAATTGGAATAGGTGCTTTTTCATGGAGCGATGTTGGAGCTTGGCAGGGCGAGAAAAGCGCACTTGCTTCAATCTCGTATGGCGGCCATGTTGGTGATAAAATCACTCCCCGTAATGTGAAGAAATCACGAGCCTCTAATTGGCTGCGGCACGCGATTTTCTCGCTTTCCCCGCTCCATGGAAATGCACCATAAATTACGGAAACTACTAAAACACAGAAGTAAAATTTCTCTCCTAAAAATATAATAGCACATGTCATACAAGCTAAGAGATTTTGATGCAATTATAAGCTTTATGTACACGTACATGCAGTTCTCTATTAATGGCTTATTTTTAGAGTTAATGAATATTTTATCGTTCTTAGGTGTCAATTTTTTATTTGGCTAGCATTAATGTTTGTATAGTAATCCTCATGATCATGTCTCAGAACTTTTTTGAAAAATAAGAAAAAAACAAACAAATTAATCCTGCTAGAAACAATAAACTTCTCTAGTGCATGCTAAGCTATAGAACTTGCAATATTTTTGCAGAACATAATCCATGCTTGTGTCACAATACCCATATACATATGACAATTATATCGTCAATTATATAAAACAATTTAAAAATTCTGAATAAAATAAATTATCATACAAAATAGAAAATATTATGTCTTTCGTTCTTTATTTAATTCTTTCCATATCCCAGTTTTGATATTTGTTGGTAAATTTTTTTTAAATGAATAAAAATACGAAGGTAGTATTTATTTTATTAAACACTGATGTGAGCATTATTAAATTTGAATCGACTGCCACAATTTTTGTTTCCTACTTTAAGTATTTTATTTATTAGGTCATAAACCTCACTATATATATATATATATATATATATATATATATATATATATATATATATATATATATATATATATATATATATATATATATATATATGATTTCTGGTATTGATTTATCGTTATAATTTTATAAAGCACACAAAAATGCCTCCATTGACTTATGCACTGATTGTAATATCTTACATTTAAATTGAATCTGCAATGGGCAGTAACTTACAGTAATAAAAATTAAGCCCAATATAACATTGAAAGTACAATATATCAAATTCGATAAAAAGTATATTATTTGTTTATTGAATCCAATACAGAATACAATATTAATTATACAGTATTTTCATAAATTTGGATACATGCGATGTAATACATCCCCAGCCTATATCATAAAATTTTCACAAATATGATTTAAATTAAATAAATATATTTATAACCATGGCACACATAATATACACACATTTATTTTATTTTATTTTATTTTATTTTATTTTATTTTATTTTATTTTATTTTATTTTATTTTATTTTATTTTATTTTATTTTATTTTATTTTATTTTATTTTATTTTATTTTATTTTATTTTATGTGTAACCTTGGCTGGTGCAAAATTCTGTATTAAATATAAAAAAAAAAAAAAAAAAAATGTATATTTATACACATGAATGGACAACATACATGATGAAAAAAATTTATTGCAGAAATGAATAGAGGGTACCAAATTATGCTATTCTGAATTTTTTCAGATTTTTTTTAGACCCAGAACTATTTTTAAATAATTATTGAAAGAGGTGCCACGGCCCCTGGAGGCGTCAATATAGGCGTCCGTCCAGTCTCTATCCTTTTTATTAAGGATTCAGGGGTGCCAACTGAAATCACAGACTTTCAATAATTATTTAAAAATAGTTCTGGGAGTAAAAAAAAATCTGACAAAATTCATAGTAGCATAATTTGGTACCCTCTATTCATTTCTGCAATAATTTTTTTTTGTCATGTATGTTGTCCATTATTATGTTTATTAGCGCATTAAATGTCGTATTTAGTTATTCTATTATTGTCAAAGTATTCAATATCTAATGAAAACAAAAAAAGTTAAAATTCTTATATGATACTGCCTTAAACATTTTTTTTTAAAGATTCCTGAAAGTTTCATACCTAACATGATAAAATTATCACAAAATGCATGTTTTTTTGTTGCTAAGAAACCTTACTAGAAAAGAAGAAAAAATAGACATTGAGGTACCCAGTGGCGTAGGCAGGATTTGTCCAAGGGGGGGGTTCTTGAAAATAAATAAGACGGAAAACAGCCCACCGGGGGGTTTGGGGGGCGCAGCCCCCCAATAGCCCGCCGCAGGCGCGATTTTTTTTAAGGACACGCCCCTTTT
Source organism: Siphlonurus alternatus (assembly GCA_949825025.1). NCBI lineage: Eukaryota > Metazoa > Arthropoda > Insecta > Ephemeroptera > Siphlonuridae > Siphlonurus > Siphlonurus alternatus. The sequence continues at coordinate 9,455,994 of OX463783.1, forward strand.
TTAGGGTAAAATTATAAAAAATACTATCATAGAGAATGCATGGCCTGATGCAATATTTTTAAAATTTTATTTTTTTTGCACCCCTTTTTTTTTAATTTCTTTTCAATATTATTCGTGCACTAACGTGCTTTAATTGAGTATATTTAAATCAAGTAATTCATCTAATACCACTTTTATATTGTTTTTATTAGTTTCATGGTGCGCGATTTTTTTGAAAAAGAGACGTGGACTATACATTTTTTCGATGAAAAGTTGCAGCAAATTTCTTATATTTGTAAATCAGAAATTATGTAGTTACAATATTTTTGTCACTACTTTTTCTTATAAAAAAATAGAGCACATTTTAAGACGATGTACGAGCAAGAAAAAATATTTTTATTAAATTTTCAAAACAGGAATATCAATTCATTACATTAAGTATACTGTAAAATTAATACATTTAAAAAATCGGATTTTTTTTAACTTCAATAATAAATTCAAAGATATACGTACAGTATTATACATGAGACAATGAAACTAGCAATTGTAAGATGTAATATACCTATATAATTAATTAAAAATAATAAAATACTATGTATAATTTTTTTTTATGCTGAACATTTTGCGGGGAATACTTTCAACATTTTTTACACTTTAAATTGTTGTCTTTTCGTGTACAAAAACATAAATAACTTAATGAGGAATAGTACATATTATAATTATAATAATATAGAATTATACCATCATTATATAATCATAATTCTGCAGACCGATTTTAAATAAAATAAATATGTATTAACGATGTGTTTCGGGGATATAAATTTTTATTTTTATTATTTTTTTTTTAGAAAATTTTTCATAAAATTTTAGCTAAATCGTATCTGTCGAGTCCCATTTTTTGTTATTTTTCCCTTAAAATTTACTAAGGTTCAGCTCTCAAGGGGGGGGTTATAACACCCAAAACCCCCCCCTTGTCTACGCCCCTGGAGGTACCGACCATTGTTGTAATATTAAAACAAACTGTACTACCAACATCCTGAAATATATTCCTTAGCCAAAAGATGGCTCTGAAAAAATTGTTCCACTGCTACTAATTTTTGTAATATTTAATTACGTAATTAGCAAGTCATCTGTTTACTGTTATACTAGGGGTGGGGAGCAAACCTCGCATACGCTCGGTGATTTCTTAAGTTGTGTCAATGCTTTGTCAATCATATGTCGCCATCTAAACATGTATTTAGTACAATTATATATAAATGTGCTTGTAATAATGTACGTGATAATACAATATTTTAAGAATTTTATAATACTTATAATCTTCAAACTACAGCGCGCCAAAATTGATAGAGTTGATACACGCAATTCGCGTTTTTTGTTTTTAATGGCCGCTTTGGCGGGGTGGGAAAAAAATGTTTTCGTTAAATTCTTCAGTGAATTTCGGAATTGAGTGTTGAGTAATCAGTGAATCGTGTGATATAATACTGATGCAGACCATGCAAACCCAGTGCACACCATCTTCTTGCATCGTTATCAACAATTGATTACGAATTGTAATCAGTAGAAGAACAGCCACGGGTAGTATTAAACTGTAGTCTTTCAGTTAAATAGCTTAGGAGCTTTCACATATTCGGAAATCGCTACAGCGTGCTACGGCATGACACTTTTAGCTCTGTAAGAAAATCACATGGTTTTCAGCAAAAGTTTTCGAATATGTGATAGCTCCTTCAAATTTGGATCTTACTTTGTGTCATCTCTTTAGGTTTAATAATATAATAATAATAATAATATTAACGCGGCAAATGTGGCAATGCCACGGTGGCCCGCGAATGTTCACCAACTCTCAGAGATTTCTTAAACAAATCAAAACTCTCCGCCTCAGCAACATCTGCTGTCAACGCATTCCACTCCCTCACCGTCCTGTTTAAAAAAGAAAACTTTCCCACATCACTTCTACATCTAACATACTCCAACTTCCATCCATGATCATTTCTTCCAATATAACCTGCTCTCATCACACGACCACTCAACTCTTCCCAACCCTCACAATTTCTTGTTATCTTATACATAACACCAAGTCTACAATTTTTTCTTCTTAACTCCAACGACTCCCACCCCAAATTCTCAATTAAAGCAGACACACTAACATACTCCTTTCTAACATCAGCACCATCACCCACAAACTGGAACCTTCCCACACGACCTGTAACCCTTCTAGCTGCTCTCCGCTGAACCTTCTCCAACTCCTTCACCCCCACACATCTATATGGGTCCCAAACACAGCAACCATACTCAAGCACTGGTCTCACCAGAGCTCTGTACGCATTATCTTTAACTACCCTACTGGTACCCTTAAGATTTTAAGGTTTAGAAGTTTTGCAACCTTGTCGAAGGACAGGCACCGGCCCTGAGGGTCTGACCAGAGGCCATCCAAAGAGGTAGACACGACTCACACAATGGTATGATACATATGCATATCATGCATATTTACTGGCACCAGGACCAGCTATAATATATTTGCATACCGCTCTTCACTGCGGGGACCACCAGCCATTTCATCATTGACTGGTCATATCAAAAGATGATGCAGGTAAGGAAGATTGTCTTATTTTCAGATGAGGTTTTGCTCCCAATATACGAGTATCATAGGCCTATTCGTAAACCCAGCTCGGTGTACACTTTCTGCACCCAACCAACATTATGAACATGGGATACAAGGTCGATTGGGTGCAGAAAGTGTACACCAAGCAGGGTTTACGAACAGGCCTAATATGTAATATACATAGTATGTAAGATATGCAGAAGTACATATATATTATCTTGCAAGAGCGAAGATTGTCTTATTTTCAGATGAGGTTTTGCTCCCAATATACGAGTATCATAGGCCTATTCGTAAACCCTGCTCGGTGTACACTTTCTGCACCCAACCAACATTATGAACATGGGATACAAGGTCGATTGGGTGCAGAAAGTGTACACCAAGCAGGGTTTACGGACAGGCCTAATATGTAATATACATAGTATGTAAGATATGCAGAAGTACATATATATTATCTTGCAAGAGCAGTGTCCCATTACATTGTGCCTTCTCCTTCTCTTACAGAGGTGGTCTATATATATCTGTGTTGTGATGCAAGCATGATGGAGTTCTATTGCTTTCCCAACCAACTCTCCCTCAAAAGCTAGGAGAGAGAGAGAGAGAGCGGATCGAGACATGAGTATGAGTTTTCATGCCTCCATTTTGGTGATCAAAAAGCAAGTGGGAAAAAAAAGAGTAAATTAAGGCAGTGTCTGTCTTGACTGCTCATTCCTACAGTTCTCTCAATCTCACCTCAGCGAAAGCTGGAACGCTTAACAGGCTATTGCCACTATCATCCCTCTCCTTACCCCCCCCCTTCCTTGCCCTGAGTTCATAGGGTGTATCCTTGTGGCCAAAGGAAAAATTGTTTCTGGTATTTTTATATCGTATTATTATTACGGTCCCCTGTCCCTTTAAGTTATTGAATCTTTTACTGCAATACATATGCAATCAAATTGTTTCTTTGATGGCATGGTATTGCATGTACACTACTTCATTAAAAGATTCAGTAACTGAACTCTTTGAGTAGGATCAATAACTTAAGATTGAGATAACGCCGAACAGCTGTTCAACATACTCTTCTTTGATTGACATGTAAATCTTAGCAGTCTCAAAAATTCTGAAATTTTTTTGACAGACAGATATTAGTGCCTGAAAGTCATAGGAAAAATGTCAAAACAATTCAATGAGTTTTTTTTTTTTTTTTTTTTGAAATTCCCAGCATTGGGATTTCCAATGGAGAGAAAAGGTATGAACTAAATTAAAAAAATCAGCTCGTTAAGTTTTTTTAAAACTTTTTCTATGACTTTTAGGCACTGACATCTGCCTCTAAGAAAAATTCATAATTTTTTGAATTTGCAAAGGTTTACATGTAATTAAATAAATAAATTGGGAGTACATCGAACAGCTGTTCGGCGTTGTCTCTACCTTAACAGGTCATTGTCACTATCATTCCCCTCCCTGCACCCCCCCTCTTCCCTCCCTTCCCCCCATTGAGCTCATATAGGGTGTATCCTACCTCCTAGGCGAAAAAAATTTTTTTATTGAATTTTCATAATGTATTTATTTTACAGGTGGCGTTGTTTCTATGTCCATTCAAATACTTTTGTTGTAAAGTGTTTGAGGACCATGCAGCCGCCTTTATTGTTGCAATCTGCTCTGCAAAAAGAAATATGCATCGATGGTTCTGCGCCCATCTGCGGAGAAGGCGCTGGTTTTCATTCTCCAAAATGACGGGTTTGCTTGTTCAGTAAGATTGTGGATTAAAGTAACAAAGAATGGAAAGAAACTTTTTGCAAAGGCAAATCCGTCCTTTTGTAAAATTCAGAGAATGCTAATCAACACTTTCTCCGAGGAACCATCGTTATGTATCCATATAGGCAGGGAAGCAGTATGTACAAGTGAGAAGCACAGAGCCTATGGTGAGTTTTGTTATGGACGAGTAGTGCAATGCATGGAATCGTGGGAAAAAAAACCCTCGGAATAAAAACCCTTGTATTAAAAAACCCTTGAAAAAAAACCCTAGGGAAAAAAACCCTCGGGGATAAAAAACCCACGGGAAAAAAACCCTTTGCTGAAGGAGCAGCCCCAAGGAGCATTCGTGGCGTAGTAGCGCGGTAGCGAGGTTTCACGGTGTGGGGAGCTCATCAAAATGTAGAAGTCTACGCGGCGATGTTGTGGAAGTTAACTATTATCTGTATTGTGTATAGTAATTCCAACTGTGTTTTTTGTTAAAAATTATTTTAAAGACATTTTTTCTAACTTTGAATATTATATATTGGATATAAAATAATTAAAATAAAAAAGTAATAAAACAAAAAAAGTCGTTGTCCTACTCGTATTATTATTATATAACATATTATAGACATAAAATGAACATTTGAAAATTATAATATCTAATAGGTTCAGTGATTCAATAATTATTATTAACATGACTAATGAGACTAATCAGATATATGATATCTCATGTAATATATATTATTGGAACATATATAATGATAATCTGTCAAAATAGGGGAAAAAATGAAGATAGGCAAGCTTTAACTTAAAAATGCCGCAGCGCCGCATTCTGACATCGCTTCGTCCGTAAGGTTTGTTAGGAGAAAAATCTTATTTATTTTTTCATTCAAATTCTATGCTGCACGAAATCTCGAATATTTTTTACTACGCCACGAATGCTCCTTGCAGTCCTTGCAGCGAAGGTTTTTTTTTCCGTGTGTTTTTTTTATCCCCGAGGGTTTTTTTTCCTTGTTTTTTTTTTCAAGGGTTTTTTAATAGAAGGGTTTTTTTTTGGAGGTTTTTTTTCCCGCTTACCGATGCATGATATACAGTAGCGTCAGTAGCACAAAATGCAGAAGCTATATTGCCACTGTCATAATTATGTAATTTTTTTTACATTAACTGCACCTCACTCAATATGCATGCAATGTATGTAAATTCAGCTCTCCAGCCGAGTTGAAGGGACATGGGACAATAAAATCATGTATGCATACAAAATTTCTGTAAGATATGTTAATGGGAGAATTAGTTATAATTTCTGTTTTCGGACCATCCCCCAAATTTATAAATATTAAATAAAATAGACAGCCGCAGGGCAATTGCACAGGCAACATCGCACTGACATAGCTGAACGGAAGGAGGGGGAAGTGAGTTCCATGGAAGGAAGGCACCAATTTTGCCTTTCATGATTGCTAACGTCAGCAATCCACACTTTGGTTACTCTCGACCGGCTTACTCTAGGGCACTCGCCACCGTGCGGCATGTATTCACACTCAGTGAGTAACTTTTAAATAAAAATACATATTTCTATGGTCCCCTGTCCCTTTAAGTTATTGAATCTTTTACTGAAATACATATGCAATCAAATTGTTTCTTTGATGGCATGGGATAATATTGCATGTACTGCATTAAAAGATTCAGTAACTGAACTCTTTGAGTAGGATTAATAACTTAAGATTAAGATAACGCCGAACAGCTGTTCGACATACTCTTCTTTGATTGACATGTAAATCTTAGTAAAGTCACAAAAATTCTGAATTTTTTTTGACAGACAGGGATGCCTGAAAGTGGTAGAAAAAATTTCAAAACAATTTTTTTTTTTTTTTTTTTAATTTCCAGCATAGTGTCTTCCAGCGGAGAGAGAAACGAAGAACTAAATTAAAAAAATAATGAGCTCACTAAATTGTTTTTAAACTCTTTCTATGGTTCCTAGGCACTAATATATCTGCCTCTTAAAAAAAGAGAACATAATTTTTTGAACTTGCCAAGGTTTACATGTTAATGAATTGGGAGTACGTCAAATAGCTGTTCAAGGTTATCTCTACCTTAACAGGAGGTCACTGCCACTATCATTCCTTCCCCCGCCCCTTCACTCCCTCCTCTCCCCCCCCCCCCCCCCGGAGCTCATTGTTTATCTGGAATATTTATATTGTATTTGTTTTACAGGTGGCGTTGTTTCAATTTCCATTGAAAGACCTTTGCCGCAGAGTGTTTGAGGACTGCTCCTATCCTTATAACATATATGAAACGTCACAATAGCATGGAACCATCGTCACACGACTACGAGGATGCATCGCCATCAACTTTGAAACACACGGTAATCCCCGCAGCACCGACCACAGAGTGGAAAAGCCAAATGTCGGAACATAACCTCACGGTCAATATGCACCGCCGAACAGGACCTCAATGTCCAGAAACGTGTCTTGTATTATCATACGTATAGTATGCATATTTTATGTTATACTGATCATACAGCTACATGATTATAATACAATATTATTTTAGCATATGAGCTTCCTTATACAGTACACTATGCATATTATCAGTACGATGAAATACCATATATATATACTGTATGCATACTATCCTTTATGCATGCAGTATGTTTGATGTAAGTACCTTATATGCATTCAATATCATACAATATAATGCACAATGGGAAACATGCAGTATTGTATTATGATTGATAAATCATTGAAATTAATATGAGAATTAAGCCGCAGGTGAAACAGGTTGGAAAGACCGTTTTCACAATAGGTTGTTAATTATCAGCGTATATTATGAGATGAGACTTGCAATGGCTCTTATACTTGTTTTGTCTGCGGCCTCTCATATACGTATGTATACTGTATGCATGCATTAATTGTGTACAAAATGTATGCATAACAACTATATGCATACCAGATACCTACTTTTTTGAAAAGACTAAAGGTCAGTTGGAGAATAAAACCTAAATAATAATCAAAACTTGGTTTTAATTTCATACAAATTAAAGTGCCCTCACAAAACTTTTTTTTTTTTTTTTTTTAATATAAATATTTATTTTTATATCATTATTTATTATCAAAACAATATCATATGCATTGCACTGAGCCAGTAATGTTATTTCTCGCAAATTCGCGGTGAATATGCGCGCATATCAGGTGGTCACGTGATTGCCATTTTGATTATTTTGAAAGTATCTTTCGCGCATATGCGCGCATTTTCGAGCATATTAACATGCGCATATTAACGGACAAATCTTCGCGCGAATTTCACATCACTGCACTGAGCAGCCACATCCCCTTTTGCAATGTTGCCTCTAGACAGAAGCAGCCAATGGGATGGCAGCAGTCACACAAGGAAAGTTAATAATTTCTAAACATTGGCTATATGCAAAAGTTTCAGCCAATCCCAGCTTCCCTACTTTAATAGACCGCTTTCCACCAATGGTAGACTTGCATTTTCCAACCAACATTCAAGCTTGAAAACAAAACAGCTGTTGAAGGTGGTCATCATAAACATTCGGACCGTAAGTAGAATTTTTAAGTATAAAAAATGGGAAAAGTAGCACTACAAAGTTGTGCATTGAATGTCTATGTATCAGAAAACACAAATCATAACCTACCAAAAGATGAACTGAGAGAGGAGATCCCCTAGCCGTGGAGTCGCACAACACAAGGTCACCGAAGTCCACATTTGTGATTCGAAGTCCATGATAGAGGGTCATAACACATCAAAATAAAACGTAATACGCTGCAATAGCATGGCATCCTCACTACACAGCCACGACAGCACACCACGCACAAACACTGGAACACACGGTGATTCACAATGCAGACCAAACGGTACCGTACAGAGTAATTTTCGAAACATATCCTCACGGTCAATGTGCACTGTCTGAACAGTGCACAATGTCCGAAACCGAACACGACTCGGCAGCAACACAAGTTCACGGTACAAAGATGCCCACCGCCCACACCCTCCGCAGGGCTGCGGAAGACCTCGGAGGCCAAAAAACCCCAAAATTCCAAAACTGAAAATTCACCCCCAGCCCCCCCCCGGACGTGGATTTTTTATTATTTTTCTGGTTATGGCGGCAACCCCCAGGAACCCCCAGGAAAATTTCCGTCAGGTTCCGGACACCCCAGACGCTCCGTCATCGCTTTCTTCGGTCCCGGACTTGAAAAGCACAGGATTTTTGGGGTCTGAAAAGTGATGTTTAATAATAAGGACTATTGCATTATACTTTTATCTTCTGCAATATCTGCATTGTTGGCAGTTACATTGATCATTACAAGACATGATGTACGTTCTAAGGTTCTAACCATGTTCACCATCTTCTTTGCTCTGGATTTAATGGTACGTTCCTTAAAATTAAATTGTTCCTCATAAAAATTTTTTGTCAAAGAATCAAAGAATTAGTCAAATACGTAACAAATTTCTATTCTGAAAAGACGACAAATAATTTAAGATTAATAATAGACAGTATTAAACTATTTAAGACAATAGAGCTTCATTTACTGATATTGTTGCACTGTTTCCAGTTCCAGTCTAGCAGCATCGAGGCACTCAGGTAAGATTCATCATTATTTATACTTTTATGTATTATGCATGTATCATTGATTGCAAGTATTACGCACAACTCTATGAACAAGCCACATTTTTTATGTATAATAATTATAAGCTTTTTGTGGACTTATTTCACTTTTAGAGAAAGATTTACAAAATAATAACAAATAGTTGGTTTGATTCAATTTTAGGGAAAACCAAAATTATTGAACATGTAATTTCATTGATTTCATGATCTATGACATACTGTTAAAATATTATTTAATTTAATTTTGTATTATATAATTATGTTTTTATGTTTTTATTACTCACTGCACTCAACATATTTTTCTAATTATAATAAGGGAGGGGTAATAAAAACAAAATTTTAATTGCTTGTGCCATATGGAATATAATAATAAGTATTATACATTAATCAATTTATAATGGGCGCGATTCACGAAACAGCTAGCCAGGTTTCTAACCACGTTTAGCTTAACCATGTTTAACTAGGTGGTTCAACACGTAAAACAGGTATAGTTAAACGCGGTTAAGGTATAACAAACGTGGGTAGAAACCTGGATAACTTCTTCGTGAATCGCACCCATTATTTCTAACATTTTATACTCAAGAAAAGGAAAAAAGGACGTAATCTCATCTTTTTCCCTCTTTTTTTTTTTCTCTCTAAAATGGTGCAAAATAGGAGGAAATTAGATTAGGGGAGAGCTTAATAGTGAATAAAGATGAGATTTATTTCAATTTAGGTATAATAATTAGTTATTAACTTTTTTTAACCTCCCCCGCAGCTGTGATTCAATCGAGACCACCAAGTTTGCCAAACTGAACTACACTCTGTGGCATTCTGCTGGCAATGCACCCCCCAAGTTTCTCGCCAGTATTCGAGTCACCGTGCCTGAAGGGGCGTCTTTCTATCAAGTCATGCAGGTGGCAGCACTCGCAGACCCTACCTTCAGGTGATAATATTTAGTTTCTTATACAACAGCTATTTGGTGGGAGTATCAAAGAGTTTACACAATGTAAGATCTCTGGTAGTATCAACCTCAACATTTTTTATTGTAGAAATGGTATAGAGAGTGCAAAGTTATGTTAACCTGATTTTTTTCAGATTTTTTACAGCACTGGAAGAATTTTTAAAAAATTATTAAAAGTCCTTTTTGTGACATCACGAGGCAAGTTCTATATTTTTCTTAAGAAATGGCGCCTCGTGACGTCACAAAAATAACTTTCAATATTTTTTTAAAAATAGTTCCCCCCGTTGTCGATTTATTTTGGTTAATAATTAGATTATCACTCCAGATTTGAGACGGAGTTGTTCCAAGAACGGTTCTACGTCACCTCAATCAACGGTATTTCAAAGACGATGGCAGACCAACACTTTTGGTGGCTTTATAAATTACGTGGGGCTCCAGAACTGGACAGTCTGCCAAGCAACGATCTCTTAGCCTCTGGTAAGTCTCTCTCTCTCTCTCTCTCTCTCTCTCTCTCTCTCTCTCTCTCTCTCTCTCTCTCTCTCTCTCTCACTCTTTTTTTTTCTCTCCCTTTCTCCCTCCCTCTCTGCTTTAATAATTTTTCTACCATAAACTAAATACATATAAATTATAATATTTGTATACTTATACCCCCATTTGCATCTTTATGTATAAAAAATGCAATAATATAAAATAATAAATTTATATTTTATTTCAACAACTTGCATGCTAATATTATTTTAGAAATGGTATTATGTTACAATGATACAGAAGCTTTATAATGCATTACTAATTAATAACGTCTAGCATTTAATTAGATTTCAATTTGCGAAGATTTCCCATGATGTTAACGCCGCACTGCATGCTAAATAAAAAATACATACAACGTTCAATCCGCTGTGAAACATAGAATCTTGGTAAATTTTCTGGTCTCTGACTTTCTATATACTAGTGTATCACAAATTTGAATTTCCCGCCAGGTATCCAGGACGTGACGGTAGCTGACGATGACAATTTCCTCTTCTGGCTGCACGAGGTCCAGTGGTTGGAGCAAGATGCAGAAAATAAGAATGATGAAATTTTTCCTGCTTGGATGATAAAATAAAATTCAATTAGTTGAAAAATTACGTCTTCAAATCATCCTTAACACCGTCTGAATCTAAACATAATGGATGCGATTCACGGAGAAGTTAGCCAGGTTTCTAACCACGTTTAGCTTAACCACGTTTAACTATACCTGTTTTACGTGTTAAACCACCTACTTAAACGTTGTTTAAGCTAACCGTGGTTAAGAACCTGGCTAACTGCTTCGTGAATCGCACCCAATACGTCTTTTTACCTAGAAAAAAACACATCAGAATATTCTTATTTGTACCTGATCGCTCAAAGTGAGGATGAAATAGAGACATGATTATTTCTAACAATATACATGCTTAATACAACAATTAAGAAGATATATAATCTCGTCTTTTTTTTCTCGAAAATGATGCTAAAAAAGAGGAAATTGGACGAGCAGAGAGTGAATAAAAGATGAAATTGATTTATTTGCAACTGAGGAATGCAATTTATTTTCTTGGTGGATTAAAAATTCTGGGTTTGTTAATTTAATTATAAAATTATACTTCGATAAACGTTTGATCATATGAGTGAAAGTAAAAATTTTCTTTTTAAAACATTTTTTTTTATAAAATAGAGGATTTTAACTTATTTTTATTACATTTAATTTTAATTATATTGTATTTGAAACTTGAATTTTGTTATATATTTTTGCATATTTTAAATATTTTAAATTAATAAGAATATTAAACTGAAAACTGGATAAACCTAAAAATGAATAATCATTAAAATTCCAAATTTGCTCGCTTTGCTGGCCAGTGTTGCTCAAAAAATTAGACTCCTTTTAAGATATAAATTATTCCACTTATTAAAAATGTTAGATAGAACAAGTATAATTCAATGCCTTTTTTATATACTTATATTCAACAATTTTTAATTTATATTCTTTAAAAAAATTGAAAATACTATTGCTAGAACAAAATTAATATAAGTATTGCATTATTGCTCTATAAGAGTTGATTGCGCTGACGTCATGCCCCTGTAAGATAGGCTGCCCTATGGAGGACCAAAATGCACAGACTAGTATATAAACAAATTACATTTTTATTTTTTTCACTTTATTAAACAAAATAAATCAGGTTTAAAAAATTGTAAAAATACACCAATAAACGATATAACATAACAAAAATCGCATCATTATAGAAAAATCAAAACTATTTTATTTAATTTTTTGTCATTTCTCATATCTAATGCCATAGTAGTTTGACCTCCACTTTCTCTTTTCTACCCTCCTGACCGTCCGTATACCTGCTATGCTATTTTCCCTCGTAAACAAAAACAGCAAACAACTCTTTAAAGTCAGCTGAACGAACGACTATACAAAACCTCAACTCAAACTTCATTTAACAAGATTGATTGCATATGATAATTTAAACTGATGAGTTCATTGTGATTTTCATAACAGCTAATAATAAATAATTATATTTTAAAAATTATTTACAATAAACAAATATTTTATAAAATAATCTTATCACTTTAATTTATAATGATTATTGCACGTACTGTTTGTTTAATTTTAAATAAAATAAACATTTACTTACACAACTAAAAATGCAGTAAAATTTTTCTATTTGTCAATTTAGCACGTCTTAATAAACAATATGATAAAAAATCATGATCAAAACTTTTGATCAATGTTGAATGTTTGTCAGAGAAACAAAAGAAATGTCTGTAGCAACGGTTTTGTGTTTTTTAATAGCTGTGCTATCCGTAGTAAGTAATAAGTCGAATTTATTATATGCTATTATTATTTATCAAATTTATTGTAATTTTTATACACATGACGTAACACAGGTCATTACAAAATAAAAAGTAATGAAATAAAATTTCCTTCGTAATTTATTATAGATTCACTGTTGCCATTTAAATCGACTGTGTTTTAATTGTTTCTGCCAGATTGAAATTTAGGCTACATTTATATAATTTAGTATTTTATTACATGACAAAAAAGTATATAGTTTTAGATAGTTTCAACTATAATCTAAATTCGAGGTCAAGCGTGGCGCAGTGCATTGACCGGTTCTCGTTAGATCACCGAAGTCAGGCTACGTCGAGCGTGGTTAGTACTTGGATGGGTGACCGTTTCAAGTAAAAATTACGCTCCTCCCTCCCTGGGGTAAATTCATCTCGCTTTCCACCCAGTGCAGTGATGCACTTGTGTGTTGTTCCCTATGCTTTAGACATCGCTTTGGTCCATTGAGAAAAAGTAGAGGTGTCTGTCCTGACTGAGGTTTTCCGCGGTTCCCTCAATCTCACCTCAGCGAATGCTGGGACGCGTAACAGGCCGTGGCTATCATCCGTTCCCTACCTTATCCCTACCCATTACCCCGCCGCGAGCTGTAAGCTCTTAGGAGTGTATCCTTGTTAAAAAAAAAAAAAAAACTCAATACCATACATTGCTCATGGCATTGTTTTATATTAAAAAAAATTAATATGAAAATTTTACACATGCACACACATTTTTTTTATTAAATTTATTTTGTTAAATTTTATTTCTGTTTTTATTAATGTTTTTTTTTTTAATATTTTTTGTTTCTCATATTTTTCCAGGTACCAAATGTATACTCAGCCACGTAAGTAAACGCAGAGCTGTTATAATATTAACAAATTTAAATCCTTATGAATTTTTATAAAACAATGGATATAATTTAACAAGAAAATATGGTTATGTATCCATTGCTAGAGCCTATATACATTGCACTATAGGTTTTGGTCCATTGCCACAATGGTAGTAATACAAAGTTGGTCCTCGTACAGATGTAACGACAACACCCCCCTGAACACCACGTTTGCCAGGGTAAGTTACACGATATGGCGAGAGAGCGCGAACAACCCTGCGAACTTTAGTGCGAACGTTGAAGTCACCGCGCCAGAGGGGGCGAGTTTCTACCAGGTGATGCAGATTGCTGAATTGACTGACGACATTTTCAGGTGAGACATAATATATTAATTCACGAAATATAACCACGTTTCGTGTCAATAAGGCAAGTCAGTTGCCCTAAAATTCATCCAAAGAGGACATAAAGGACCAAAAGATGGCGCTGACGTCTAAAAATTTTGCTCTTTGCATCGAGAATACGGCAATACCTATAGCATGGGGAGAATCACAAAAATTATCACATTTTTAGGAAAGAAATCATGGCACTTACGAAGTTGAAATATTGTTTTATATTTGTCCGAAAGTATTTGACAACTAATTATGGTGTTGTCATTTCTGTAAAATTATGCTGTGGCTGCTGACAGAGAGCATTTAAATGATTTTACAATGTTAATCATATACAGCAATCCTCGCCAGACGCGCGTAGTTCCAGCAGTTACCACTAGGTTCGCACGAACTTTATGACGCAAATTATCCGCGTTGTTTTTGTTTGTTCCACGGTAAATCGTGATAAACACCACTTCCATCATCACCTTTTGCATCATTCATCCCATGATTATCCTTTACAAGACCCTCTAACTTTAATTAGTTAATTACAAGTACAATGTATTATACTATATCCTAAGTATTTTTAATACTTAATTTATATAATAATATATTGCATATAATGTCATTTGTTTTCTGTATCTCTGCTATCAAGCCAATTTAATTTTTCCCCTCTGCTCAAGCTAGCTCATAGAGGCCAAAAGGTATACAAATTGTGACATATATTCTTAAACTGTATATATTATGTATTTTATAATGATTAATAAAAAAAATAGTATTGGCTAATTTTTCAACATTAACTATCTTCCAGATTCAACGTTTCATGGCTAGAGGACGTTGGTTATTATGTATACAAGATAGGTGGTATGCGACAGAACCCTGCTGAGAAACGTTACTGGTTCCTGTACCTTCTACCTGGGGACCCTGACCCTGCCAAACCACCTGGTGTGGAGCTTCTAACACCTTTGGGTAGGTACACTGCAAGGGACTATAAAAAATAGAGCATGCAGATTGTGTCTGTTTTTTTCTCTTAAAAGAAAATAAATGAACAACATATTTTATATAAGTATATTATTTTACCATTGAAGCCGTCCCAAGTTGAAATAAATTTGATATTTTATTTGTTTTTAACGTACCTATTCCAATTTTTTCTCCCTCTTTACATATTATTCAAATTTTCGTACAATTCCTGAATTCATATAATATATAAATGTAATGGAAAATTAGATAGTTTTCAAATTTTTTATTGCATATCTGAATAGTATAGGGCTGTAAATAACCGAGAAAAATGTTTAACCGGTGACCGTCAACTTTTAACCGGTTTTTAATCAAACCGAAGTTCGATTAAAAACCGCCCAGAATTCTGAAAATGTTTAATCGATTAAAAAAACGGTCTAATCGTTGTCGGTTAATTTTATTCGATCGGTTAATTATTTGAATTTATTTTATCGGTTAATTTAACCGAAACGGTTAACTCTGCGCCATCGATTATTTATTGACAATTATCACGTTAAATTATGATAGATTTAGTACAAATACCATTACTATTGCATACATATAACTGAACATAGAGAATATTCTTTTTCCTTCAAGGTTCAATGTAATAATAAAAAAGAAAATAAGGATATAAAAGAGTTTTTAAAAGTTAATTTCTAACAGTTTAATCTGATACGGTATGCATAAACGTTCACCTAATGTATTAATTATTTTAAAAAGTACAAAAAGAAAAATACATTCATGCCGAAATAGTTATTACAAATTATTTTCTGCAAACAGACTGAATTAACTTATTAAAAACAAATTGTACGTGCTTTATTAGCAATCAGTGCCATCAGTGCAATTATATTTTAATTTAACTGTGAAAATTTACTCACATTGCACGTGTCAATTATTTTTTTTTGCATTTTTAAAAATTAATAAAAATAATTAACCGCGGTTTAAAGTGCTTAAAATTATGACACGGCTATAAACGGTTTAAATTGACTATCGGTAAATTTTCAATTTTAATCGAAGTTCGGTTTGATGGTTAAATTAACCGTAACCTCGAGTTAAAGTGTTTTATGAAAACGATTAACCGTGGGGTTTTAACCGGACGGTTAATCAACCGGTTAAAATTTACAGCCCTACTGAATAGAGGATCTCGAGTTATGAATTGTATTTTTTTTTTTTTTTCAACGCCTTCAAACTCGAGGGGAAATGGTTGTAACGTCATATTCATGCAACATCTTTAAAAATACTTGAGTGTTAAATATTTGCGTGACTATGACGTCACAGCAGCGTTTTGTATTAAAGCAAATGCAGTATGAGAAAAAGAATTTTCAGCATTCTGTTTGTTTCAGGTGTTGGAGCTACCTGGGTTAAAGATGGAGACAATTTTCTATTTTGGCTACAAACTGTGACCTGGGATAATGCAGTAACTCAAGATGTATTTCTGCCCTAGAAAAATAAATGGAACAAATAAATTGCTTATTTTTCAACGTTAAATAAAATATACGTCAATATTAGTGTGTTTAATTTTACCAAAAGCTCCCAATTAATGCTGCTAAAATTGAGTTTTGATTATTATAATTATGTTATAAAAACAGTTCTTTTTCATAAAAAAATCACCTTTTATTCATTATTAATTAAGCTCTCTCCTCGTCTAATTTCCTTTTATTAATATGCACCATTTTTGAGGGACAAGTAGGGGAAAATAAGAATTTACGTCTTGTTTCCTCTTATTGAGCATAAAAAGTTGAAAATATTGTATTCATTTCATCCTCACTTCGAATGAGGAAGATATAAGACGTGTTTTTGAGATAAAAAAAGAGTAATAAAATTAGGTTTAATTAACTAGATGAGTTGAAGACGTAATTTTCAACTAGGGTAGAAAGTGAATTTATATAATATTTTTTAACATTATGATAATATTAAATATTTATGAATTTTGTATTAATGAATGCAATGTTAAATATTTTTCTTTAAAACAAAAAGAAATTATTTTTTTAAATTAACATAATACAGTTATTATGATGTTTACATTTAATTCTCAGAAAATCCCAGATTTTCATGGACGTAACCAAAAAGATATATCATCATGACCATGACCTGGCATTATTTACAATGACTTTTAGGTTAAATTTCCTGACAAAGGTGACAAAACGGAAACCTCTGTCAGAATGGTCGTCAAAATATTCGATAAGAAGAAAATTACCCATCAACCACCTCCCGGATATCAGACTGGTTGTTATTGTTTTTAAAAATTAACCGAATATAAGGGATGTCACACACTGGCTTCGTATCGCATTGTATGACTTTGTATGCTAAAAATTTGGAGCTGGTGTAAATGAAAAACATATGATCACCATGCAATGTGATACGATACGAAAGTGTGTGCGCTCGTACACCTGATCGCATAGGTTTTTAATTTTTTTATCATACGATGCGAAACCATGCGATTTGTGTGAGACAGCCCTAAAATTACAAAAACATGTACTTTTATAAACAAATATCGAACAATAAAGTACGTCACTTATGATAAAGTTGTTTTTCCAAACTCTGTGGTCTGGTCATTGATATATATAAAAGAGCTGTACTCTCGATCTTATTTTTGTATCAAAATGAAGCTTCTCTGCTTTCTTGTCTCCATAACTTTAGTGGTAAGTTTTGTTCTTATTACTATGTAGCATCAGTAGAACTATTTTATATTCAATGTAGTAATTGCAGTAAATCATATATGTAGCGATCATTATATAATTATGTTTCATGCAATTTTGTTCGCATTTACTGCTGCATATAATATAAAATATTTTTATTTTTACAAAATTTTGATTGAGTATTACAGATGAATGATGAGTAATGATACATCTCATAATGTTATTATATTTTATATTATTCTTTAATTTAAAAATAGACATAATTATATTTTAATTAATATAAATGTTACATTAAAATTTAGTTCTGTTCATTATATTAATAATTTTACTAATTTATAGCATTAAATGTTTGATGTAATAAAATATTCTTTATTTAGCTTTCGCTATTCAGTAAAAATATAGTTTATATATTGTTTTAATTAAACAATATAAAACAGTTGGTTCATGAAATTTATGACTTATAATGACTTAAATTTATAACTTTTCAATATAATATCAAAAAAGGTAATATACACCAGTTCAAACAATAATTATAAACTTTTTTGCATTTCAGAGCAGCTGTGTTGCTCAAGAAGTAAGGTAAGAAGATCAAAAAATATAAAATAAACGCTTCAGCATTAGCATTATTCATTAAAGACTTTTTTTTTAAATATTTTTAAATTAATTAATTCTTCTTTATATATAACGTATAACTATCACTCAATAAAGTTAAAAAGAGGTTGAGCGTGGCGCAATGCATTGAATGGTTTTCGTTACATCACCGAAGTCAAGCTACGTCGAGCGTGATTATTACTTGGATGGGTGATCGTTCATGTCAAAATTACTGGGGTAAATTCAACTCGCTTTCCACCCAGTGCAGTGATGCACTTTACTAGTTTCCCAGGCTTTTGACATCACTTTGTTCCATTGATAAAAAGTAGTGGTATCCATCTTGACTGAGATTTCCACGGTTCCCTCAGTCTCACCTCAGTGAATGCTGGGACGTAACAAGCCGTGGCCACCATCCTTTCCCTCCGTTATTCCTAATACCCACTACCCTGCCTTGAGCTTCAAATCCATAGGGGTGTATTCCGGTAAAAAGAAATAATAAACAAAAGAAGGACTTACCTGTGAAATTTATTTCAACGTTGTTTTCCTCTATACAGTCTCGTCGACTCCACAAACGCGACCGATGAAAACGCGACCGATGAAAACTCGACCGATGGAAACTCGACCGATGGAAACTCGACCGATGGAAACTCGACCGATGGAAACTCGACCGATGGAGATGGATCTGCTGGTCTTCAGGTCCACAACTTTAACTTTACGGTGCTGAAAAACAATGCTGAGGTGCCGATGTTGGTGACAAACGCCGGACAGTTGGTGCCTAAAGGGGCGACTGTGTTCCAGTTCATCCAAATTGCTCAGCGGGTAGATAACAGGTAGATATCGTGCTTGTTAAAACCAGGACCACCTTTATTATACCAGGCCTGACACAAGAGTCCACAGGTAGATTAAAGATTTGATTTTAAATATAAAATTAATAAATTCAAATGAGAGATTATTCCTAATAATCTCTCAAATATAAAGTTTTCTTCTTTACAACATGTTTCAACAAGTAAAAAACCACAAAGAAGAATTTTCTGAACAATTGCAATGATATTGATTTAATTAATGAAGGAATCATATATAAATTAATGAGATTCCAAGAATACAAAGAAAAATATATGTATAAAGGAAGTATAAAAAATAAGCTTTTTATCGAAGAAATTTAGGACAACATTTATTATCAACATTATATCTAGAAGCTGGCACTTCTATTTTTGTACCTACATAAACACTTGTGTCAGGCCAGATATATTAATAAAGGTAGTCCTGCTAATCTTTAATTAATAGACGATGGAAATACAAATGTCCTCTATCCATATTTTCAGTATTATAGTTAAGTACTTTCAGATATTTGATATTCATAAAGCTCGGTCTTATTTTTTTATTTTTTTTTTTCATTGTAATGCTTTTTAATTATGTCAGTATACCATCTCTTTAATTTCGGAAACGGTATCATAAATATAATTTTCTTTTTTTAATTATAAAATAAATTAATTCTGCTTCCTTATATAATTATTTTATATTGTATTGCCTTCTTTATTTGTATGTCAAAGGAATCAATAAATTATTCTATTCTATTCTATTCTATTCTATTCTATTCTATTCTATTCTATTCTATTCTATTCTATTCTATTCTATTCTATTCTATTCTATTCTATTCTATTCTATTCTATTCTATTCTATTCTATTCTATTCTATTCTATTCTATTCTATTCTATTCTATTCTATTCTATTCTATTCTATTCTATTCTATTCTATTCTATTCTATTCTATTCTATTCTATTCTATTCTATTCTATTCTATTCTATTCTATTCTATTCTATTCTATTCTATTCTATTCTATTCTATTCTATTCTATTCTATTCTATTCTATTCTATTCTATTCTATTCTATTCTATTCTATAGTTTTGAAATAGAAAGCTTACAATTTGCCCAAGTATAAAAAAATTATAATTAAATTATCAGCATTTTGAAGCGAGACTGACTTCTCAGGTTTCATTGAATAACTTCAGCATTTTATTGTCTTCCTCAGGTTTGAATCATCCCCTTCTGAAAGAGGTCAGGTCATCACTAGCACGTCTATCGCACCTGAGACTTCCACGTCACCTGGAGTTGAGCCCGAGGCTGGGAGAGGTGGTAAGCAAATTACATCATTTTTATAAGGATTTGCAATGTTTAGCCTTTGAATATTTCTATTGTGGGAGTTAAATTTTAAAAATTCATACAAAATCAGTTAAATCAGTGTCCTAAGAAGATATAAAATGTCATAAAAGTATCTCAAGAGTAAATCAGAAGCTTAGGAAAGTAATATATATATATATATATATATATATATATATATATATATATACATTATTTTTTTTTTTTTAGGTTTGTTTTAATTTTTTTGCTCACTATAGAGAGAGAAATGTTTGTGTAAGAGATATAACCCTATATAATATTTCTCTTTCATTTGCTACAATAACTCTCTCAAGAGCTTATTTCTTACCATATTTTTTATCAATAAAAAACATGAAATTTAACTAACAATCACGATTATGCCAAAAATTCAAATCTTGGAAACATATATGAACAAATTAGTCTAATTAGGTAGTCTAATTTATGTAAATATAAATTAGACTATCGTCACAATTGTATGAGCAGGTGAAAGAAATAATAAAATGATATATTTGAATTATTTATTGATCATGGATTATCGACCTTAATTATTTTTATTGCAGAAATGTATAGAGGGTGCAAAGTTATGCTACCCTGATTTTTTTCAGAACTTTTACAGCCCTGGAAGTATTTAAAAATATATATAATATATATTAAAAGTTTTTTTGTGAAGTCACGAGGCGCTTCTCCTTAAGAAAAGGATAGGACTTGCCGCCATGTGACGTCACAAAAAGGACTTTCAATATTTTTTTTTTTAAATACTGTAAAAAATCTGAAAAAAAAATCAGGGTAGCATAACTTTGCACCATTTCTGCAATAAAAAAATTGAGGTCAATAATCCATTTTATGCCCAGGTTTCGAACTCTCAAATGAACTGATGAAACAAATCACAGAAAATGAAAATTTGAAACGAATACAAGAGGAGTTTCAAAAGAATTGTTCACAAGTAAAGAAAGAGAGAGAAAATGAAATTTCAACTCTGAAAAAGCTGCAGGAAAAGGAACGATTAAAATCGCAAGCTGAATTACTAGCAATGACACAGAAGTTTGAGGAACAATTGGTAAATATTTATATAAATAATATTACAAAAATATCATCCCTAACAGCATTACCAAGGAATTTTGTAACACGCTGTACCAAGAGAGCTGGGGGGGGGGGTGAAACGACCCTCCACAGTTAAATCTACATATACAAAACTTTTTTTATATTTTTTTTTTCTAACTTCATTTTTTTATGTAGAAATATAATATATTGCTTAAAGAGTTGTGGATTGCTTTACTCCCCCCCCCCTCTTGCTAATG
This sequence comes from Siphlonurus alternatus, assembly GCA_949825025.1. Lineage (NCBI taxonomy): Eukaryota > Metazoa > Arthropoda > Insecta > Ephemeroptera > Siphlonuridae > Siphlonurus > Siphlonurus alternatus. Next base: position 9,477,566 of record OX463783.1, read on the forward strand.
CTTGGGTTAAGTTACATAAAAAGCATAATGTTAAATTTGATGTGTGTTTTGTTTTTTTTTTCAGAAAAAGGGGGCAAGAGTTATAAGCAAACGTAAGTATTTATTGTAAACAATATTATAATACACAAAAAAATTTATTTAAATACATATATATTATAATATATATTATACATTAATATATATTATCTATTTTTTTTACTTGGATGAAATTTAATAAATAATAAAAAATTAAATATTATAATCAACAATAAAATTAAAATTATTATTTTATATCTCTGCAGTGAGCAAGCTTGGCTTAATGGAAGTTGGAGATGACTTTTATTACTTCAGTCCTCCAAATCAGGCGGTAAGTTGATGCAATTAGATTAATATAATGCTTTTGATTCATTATACGCAGTATGTATATTACATATATACAACAAATTTGAGCAATGCCTTAATTTTTTATTAATTTTATTATCTTATGTTGTATTTGCCAAGGTTTAATTAATATTTATAGTGTTGCATTTTTAATTTGTAATGTTACACTAGCTGGTCTTTTTTATTACGCAGCCCAAACATTTTATGAGCAAAATGCAATTAAACAGCACAATTCCAAATGAATGAATCAATAATTTTCAAATTGCATTAAGAAAATCTTTTAACCAATCACCAATCACTGCTAAAATGACAGTTTTCATGAAATTTTTTATTGCACATTTGGATACAGGACCTCGAGTTATGCATTGTCAACTTTTTCAGTTTTTTCCAACCTTCTATCACCCTTAATATTGTACTGCAAAACGCTGTGACGTCATAGTCATGTAAATATTGAACACGTAAGCATAGGGAAAGACATTACATGACTATGACGTCACAGCATATTTCGAAAGGGTGTTCAAAAAATCTTCAAAATATTTACAGTATATAAACTGATGTCTTCTATCCAAATACGCAAGAGAAACATTGTAAATTCTGTGACATCACGGCTAATTCTCGTCATTACAGCTTACGTGGATCGACTCCAAAAACTTCTGTCGATCACGTGGTCTCCAGTTCCTCAGCATCGAAGACAAGTCAAAGAGTGAACGAATCTTAACCTTCATTCACCACACGCTGGGTAAGTCCATTAACTATAATATAAAAAGTGTGTTCTATAGTGTAGTGTTTAGAGCACTTGAATTTGGTCCGAGAGGTCTCCGGTTCAATTCCCGAACCCGACAGACTTTTCGTGACTTGAATTGGGTGTGACTAATTACTAGATTATGGAGTTATGGCCGTAAGTTGCAGCCAACCTATCCTAGAAAAATCAGAGAATTATCCGAGAAATTTAATGTTAATTAGTAAATAATCCACGGATAATCCTCAGATTATTCTTGGATAGGTGGCTGCAACTTACGACCATTAGTAGGAGGAAGGCAGCTTTAAAACTATCTATATTTTCCGCTGCTATGCAGCCTTGCACTGCCACTGCACAGATCTGGTAGTAGGAGCCCAGAAGAGTGCAGGAAAGGGTTCTGGGAGTTTGGTAAGCCCCAGCATGGTCGCAAAATAACTCTTACTATCGGCCTGGACACACTCGAAAGGGTAAAATAGTATCAGGGCTATTGTAAAATAAAAAAATTTCATGCTGGTTGCCTATTAAACTATAAGAAATTGCGACTCATGCAATTAATAAATGGATTATCCACGTACAATTTGCTTCTCTCTCTTCTTGTTCCGTTTATGAAAATATGCCTAATTATAGCAATGCACCCAATACTATAGTAGTTCTTGTAAAAGTTAGTATTTTTGCTTGAGTTTTCGATTATTTTTAAATCCTTTCTAAATGTTCCAGGTTTGAACAAGTACTCATTCTGGGTAGGAGGTACGGACGCGGGACATGAGGGACAATGGAAGTGGATATCAACCGGACAACCGTTCACCTTCACTCTGTGGGACATATTGGAGCCAAGCAACAAGAACGGCAACGAGCACTGTCTTGAAATGTCGTTCCCTTCACTTGCGGCTAGCCGGAGCCTTGGCTCCTCTCTGTTCGGGGACTATCGGGGGCGTTCGGGTCGGCTCGTGCGATGGCGTTGGCGCGCTTTTGCGGGATTTATTTAAAACAATTCAAACATAGCAAAATGTTTCAAATTTGTGGACGAAAATGAAGAAATAAGAAATAAAATTATAAATTAAAATAATTATATAAAATTATGATTAAATTAAAGTTTAAAATCTTAGCTTAACTTAACTAAATTTTACTGTCGAGCAATATATAATTATATAATATAAGGTGACGTACGTATTCATGCAGTGATAAAATCATAATGCATTAATATTGATAAACACGACTTTACATATATGAACTAAATAAGTAAAATGAGTCATAGATTATTAGGTTATTCGGAAGTACAACACGGAAACAGTTCCGTCGTGTCGGTGAGTGACCTCCATCCGTGATGTGCATACAAGTCCATCCTTGCAGGAGCCCTGGGACTTGAGATGACGCTGACCCGTCCCCTCCGAGGTGAAGATCCCGAAGCGGTGACATTGCAGAACGCTCTTGGTATCAGTACCGTTGACAGTGTGGTGGGCTCCAGAGGCAATGTAGTGAGATCGTGTGGTTTTCTCAGTGAGGTCTTTCCAGCTCTCAAAATCTGCAACATGCAGTTCATGAATTATTCAATATGTAAAATTTATCTTATCAATATCCAATATCTGAATTGTTCATTTTTTTAATGAATATTTAATAAGGTTGTTTTTTATTGAATTTTATGAAATTAAATATCCTACACATAGTTAAGAATCAAATTAGTTGTAACTAAAAAAAAAAAAAAAACGAAGTTAATATTGTCATATTATAAATTATAATTATGCGATGTCCCAATTATATATAATAAGCTATATGCTGTTACTTACCATTTTTAGAGGGAAATTCTTTTTCATGACGTTCAATATTCTCTCCATGCTCTGTTTCATGATGAAGTACCAATGCGATATGTTTTCTATGTTTTTCACTTTCAGCTTGTGAACGTTTCTTTTATGCTTATAAACATTCTTTAACTTTGAGAACTTCTTGTCACATATACCACAAGGATAGGCACCAGCGCTAGATGCTTCCATCGTGTTAACTTGTCCACGAATGCTGGAAATACTTACAGTAAACCTAACTTAATAATCTATTACTCATTTTACTTATTAAGTTCATATATGTAAAGTCGTGTTTATCAATGGTAATGCATTATGATTTTATCACTGCATGAATACGTACGTCACCTTATATTATATAATTATATATTGCTCGACAGTAAAATTTAGTTAAGTTAAGCTAAGATTTTAAACTTTAATTTAATCATAATTTTATATAATTATTTTAATTTATAATTTTATTTCTTATTTCTTCATTTTCGTCTACAAATTTGAAACATTTTGCTATGTTTGAATTGTTTTAAATAAATCCCGCAAAAGCGCGCCAACGCCATCGCACGAGCCGACCCGAACGCCCCCGAGAGTCCCCGAACAGAGAGGAGCCAAGGCTCCGGCTAGCCGCAAGTTTCCCTTCGATTAGACAAGTCATCACAAAACAACACCCTCAGTTTCCGTCTTGGAATGACGAAAATTGTGGACAATCGCGGAGGTTCATTTGTCAACTGTAGTGAATTGAAGTTCATTTAAGGATTATTGTCACTATGGTAATTATTTTATGATATGATAATTATTAATATGGTTATTATTTATGATAAAAAATAATATAAAATTTAGATCAGAACAAAAAGAACAAAACGACTGTTCCACTTTCTGAAGTAAAAAAAAAAAAAGTAATTTTTCAATCCAATGTTATATACTTATTTTATAATTGAAAAAAGATGCTGATTTTACTTTATTTGACTAATTTCCAATGATATTCTCACTATTTATATCCTGTATTATTTAAAAAACTGAATCAATTACTGCTCCATTTTTATGGCTGAATATTTATGTTGTAATTGTAATGTAAGGAAGGTTTAAATATAGGTATAGTAAATACTATAATTTTCAGAGTGATTCACCATCTCCTAAGATATGTGACAATTAATAATCCTTAATAAAATATTTATCAATTTTTTAATTTAGATTAGAAATTTAGTAGAACAACTGCAAGTTTTGACTGCATGTATTCTATAATATAATGTAATAACATCTATTATAAATTATTATAATGTATCAAAAGTTTGTAACAATAAACGTACCCTTATAGTTTTAAAAAAAAATCTTTAAGTCATCCTTCATATGTCAACCTAATATAATTATATATTTTTATACCTCAAAAATATATTATACAATTAGTTCTTCCTTACTCAAAAGGAGGATGACAATTTTAGTAACATTTTATACTTCAGTAAGAGGAAATGAGACGTAATCTCATCTTTTTCTCTCCTTTTTCATCGAAAATATTGCAAAATATGAAGGAATAAAATAAACTTGAAATTGCTTATTCTGGCGCACCAAAGAAATTATTTTGGAGAAAAATGAGTCAAGAAATACCCCTTAAATTTATATGCTAAATGTAAAAAGTACTTTAATATTATTTGAAGTATAACTATACAATATAATAATATACTTCATATATAATATTACATAAAATGAAGCATATCATTTTTATTAATTTCTTATAACGTAACCAGTTACACCAGCATGGTTTTAAATTCCCAGATCTGCATAGATGGACACAATGTTTAGGATTTTGAGGTCAAATTTCCTGACAAAAGTGTGTCTTATAGTCAATCGTTTGACTAATTATAACTGAGAAACCGGCGGAAACCTCATTCAGGATGGTCGGCAAAATAGATGGAGGATGCCATCAACCACCTCCCGGATGTTCTTTTTTTTTTAAAGTAACCGAATATAAATTACACGAATAGAATCTGGTAAAAAACATTGAGCAATAAATTACACCACACTGGCAATTGTTGCTACAGATAAAGTTGTTATTCACAACTCTGTGGTCTCGTTGTTGATATAAAAAGGCTGCACTATCAATCTTATTTTTGTATCAAGATGAAACTTCTTCTGTGCTTCATCGTCTCCATAGCTTTAGTGGTAAGTTTTTTTTCTCATTGGTTGGATTTCATATAACTATTCACTTTATATTCGTTTTTTTTTTTTTTTTTTTTTTATTTCACAAAAGTTTTACACAATAATGTCCAGCCAAGATTATTGTATCATAATCTTAATGGCTGGTGCATGAAATACAAAATGTTCAATTTATTGAAAGCTCAAACATTAACTTTCTATGTTTTTAGTTTCATTAAAATAAACATTTTAAAAACATACAATTCTGCATGAGAGCAAGAAGAATAAGTACAATTCATTACAATTATATATATTTTTTTATAAATATATTAATTCAGAAAACTGATATAAAAAAAAAAAACTTAAAAAATTTTATCACACATTTTGGATTGATTCTTCAGTTTGATTGATTGGTTGGTATTTTGGGGCAATTGACACATTTTGGACATGTATGCCCCCCACTTTATCAATTAATGCGTTAAAATTTATTTTATAAGTGAAAAGTCCTATATATATTTTGATTTGTTTATTGAATCCATGCAAAGTCCAGTTTTTTTATATTTTGTATTTTATGTGGTAAATATGTAATTAAGAATATAAATACCTTCTAATTAATGTCTAATTATAACTAGGGTTATGTGGAGGAAATAAAATTCTTTACATAATATATATATATATATATATATATATATATATATATATATATATATATATATATATATATATATATATATATATATATATATATATATATATATATATATATATATATATATATATAATTTCAATCCTTTATATAATAAATGATAAAATATTTCTCAATCTAATTAAAAAAAAATAAAGACAGTATCAATTATTAATTTGATTTTTGTTGCATTTCAGAGCTGTGTCTTTGCTCAAGCAGCAAGGTAAGCAGATCAAATGTATTATAAATCAATTTAAGTTAGATAGGTGTTTATTGAAACATATTTAATATAATTTATATTCCTTTATAAATATAATTATCAATCTTATTCAGTCAAAAATAAAACACAATTTTGTATGGAATTAGTTTAGCCAACCTTCAAGTTGGTTCTTCAGCTACCCTGAGCTAAATTGTCATGTTAGTATGTTCAATATTGCCCTTTCTAGGTAATTTTAAACGTACAAAGTGAGTTGTGGGACATGCAGCAGGTCTTGGTGGCACGAAGAAGGCGCACTTGCAGTAAAATTATATGGCAGCCATGTTAATGAGAAAAAATCACAGCGGGACGTCATCACTGAGAAATATAATTTTTTAATGCCAGAATTTTCTTATATAGTTTTTTAATCCTTACAATGTAATTTATCTCAATAAACAGATATAAGAAAAAAATGGCAGACGTAAAGGTTAAAATGCGTGCTTTTTATTTTCGGCTTACGACTTAAAATTGGCTAAAGCTCAGCTTGCGCCCATTAGCTTCGGCACGTTCCTGCAATGCCCTGGTTTTTCCAGAGTCTAGAAAACTCGTCTCAAATCGAAAAAATGCATTGCTTGTATTGCCAATCCTAAAATTTTAACACCCGACTTTTTATGACATACAAACCACGCCGGGCAAAAGCTCGTATTTTCACCTTCCTCGCACTGTCAAGACCCCATGAAAACAACAATTTTTTCCTCCACAGCCGCGGCAACTCCAGAAACACGTCCGGTAGATTGATCAACGTTAACCTCACGTTGTGGAGACACAATGCACAGTTCACTCGTCCGGTGTTCGTGGCTAGCAGGCAACTGAGGGTGCCTCAAGGGGCGACTGTGCTGAGGGCCATGCAGTTAGCCCAGCAGGCCGACAACAAGTTCAGGTAGGGTCATTTAACTTTTTGATACTTAAAGTAAGGATGATTTTTGTACTTAAATTGAATCTGTTTAATTCAGTACAAAATTTGTATTGAAAAGTACTGAAAATAAAGTTCAATTAAGCCATTTAATCCTAAAAATTCTTTACTATAAGGTGAAAATAAAGTATACTGAATACCCATTCAGTATCTAATATATAAGTGTGCACTGATGTCCGAGAGAGTTTATCTTTAATTAACTTTAACGTCTCCCCTCAATAAGTAATATAAAATTAGGTTTTAATCTATTTTAATACTTTATTATATCAGTATTATCTTATAATAAGTGTACATCAGGGAATGAAATTACATTTTATTTTTGAAATTTAATTTTTAATTTAAAAAATACAATACCGTAACTTTCTATACGCTATTACTTAAAATAATTTCTTTATTTCAGTTATATATTGCAATGAAAAGCATGTACTGTACACTCGTAGGCCAATGGTAATGAACAAGGCAACAATGGGAAATTTTTCAAGGTAGCGAGTGTACACTTACATAATTTAATTGCCTTTAATATCACTTTGAATTGAAAATCTCATATTTCTATTAATGGTTTTGATCTCTAATATTTGAATATTAATTTCAACTCTCCCTTCCCCAGGTTCACGACATCTCTTACTGACAGAGGCCAGGTCATCACCAGCATCGGTGGACTGAAGGACGACAAGGCACACAGTGTGTACTGGCAGACGTACGTCATGCCTGTCGCACCTGACATTGCCAAGCCACCTGGCAGTGAATTCCAGGTTGAGAGAGGTGAGTAATTTTAATAAATTTTATGTTGTTATTAAAAAAAAATGATATTATCACATGATGATGTTTAATAAAGATCCGTTGATGACGAATAATGTTATTCTTATGAGGCGTCGTCAACGGATACGTATTAAACATCGTCATTTAGTGTTATGGTTAATATTCAAGCTGAAAATTGTCATCTTTACCTCATCCTATAAACGTTCAAATCTAAAATCCTATTACGTACTTTTACCTCATAAACACATATAATATATTGGGCATGACTCACGAAGCAGTTAGCCAGGTTTCTAACCACGTTTAGCTTAACCACCTTTAACTAGGTGGATTTAACACGTAAAAATAGGTATAGTTAAACGTGGTGAAACTAAACGTGGTTAGAAACCTGGCTAACTGCTTCGTGAATCGCACCCCTTATTTCTTCTTCGATCAAAGTAAGGATGAAATGGAGACAATAATATTTCTAACATTTTATAATCAATACGAGGAAAAAAATAATGGTGTATTTTTCTCTCCTTTTTTCCTCGAAAATGCATGGGTGCAAAATAAGAAGGAATTATATGGGTATTTTTTTCTCTTGTTGAGCAAGTAAATTTTGAAATACTGTTTTAATTTCCTCTTCACCTTTTGAATGAGGGATATATCATTTGTGTTTTTGATGTAAAACGACGTAATGTAATTAAAATTGATTCAGAAGTGTGAGATCTCTCCTTTAAATATTATTAATTATTGTTTGCCTTTAAAATGATTTTACTCTTAGAAAAAAAAAATTAAGATAAAAAAATAAAATTAATTACATAATTATATTATAAACATATTATAATATTACGGATAATTACTTAATTTTTTTATTTCTGTTTGACAGCTGTGGATAGAACCACCGTGAAATCCAACGTTTTGATGTATCTTCAGCGCGTGTACGTCTAGCTGATTTCTGGGGATTTAAACCATCTTGAAGATCATTTATGACTATAATTAATGGACAAACTACACGAATAAATTTGATTGCATGCATGGAACATCTAAGTTTTAAACTGAAATATTTTTTAGACATTTTTATAACCTTGTACTGCAAAATTATGTAATTTCATGGTCATGTAAATCATTTTACATACAAATATAAAGGAAGGCGTTACATGACAATGACGTAATATCGTATTTCACCCCTTAGAGAGTGAAGAAATAATACTTGAACACCAAGTCAAAATGTACTCTGTTGATATAATTGTACAATAAAATATATAATTCAAACTGCCCATTCAATTTTTTAAGTTAATTAAGCAGGGTAAAATACCTATAAAATACTTGTTTATCAAGCTATTTTAGTTGACAATGATAATTTATATAAAAATATAAATTTAATATATAGTCGAGTCATTAAAAATTCATTACTTACAAAATTTATTAAAGCCAACTTAAAATTTATGATGCTGCCATATGTAGAATTAATTAATAAATTCAGAAAATCAATTAATTAAAAATATTGTACTATATTATTATAATAATATTGCAAGAAAAAAATAATAAATTATCCATTTATTTATTCCAGTTTGAAAAAAAAAACAAGTACAATTTTTATGATAAATAAATACTAACTAGTATAATATTTAAAAATACATACTGAATATTAATTATTAACTCTAAAGTATTACAATCTGATATAATTCCATTTATGTATGCGTTATTAAGGCAAAAGTTAAAAAAATATATTCAGAGCAAATAGTTTCCGTTATAAATTTATATAAGTATGAAAAGGCATATATATAGTTTATAGTTTATAACTAAGATTAAAATTTTAATTACTTTATTTTAATCTATATAACAATGATATAAGTAGAAAAAATAATATAATATTACAAATTATTTTCCTATTGTAACATCAATATCATATTTTGGAATAATACTTTCCCCGAGTTGAAATAAATGTCATCTTTTATTAAACTATTAAGCTCCTCTCTTATCTAATTCTCTCATATTTTGCACCATTTTAGAAGAAAAAAGAGAGAAAAATACAATATTAGTATTTTTCCCTCTTCTTGAGCATAAAATGTGAGAAGTGTCTTCATTTCATCCTCATTTTGAGCGAAGAAGAAATAAGATGACATGTGTTTTTTAAAGAATAGGTTTAGACTTGTAAAGGATGAGTTGAAGACGTAATTTTTCAACTAGGGTTTCATTTAATAAAATATATATTACAGAAACTGACACATTAGCTTTTCGTAGGGATTTTGTGAACCCTTTCTGGGGTTTTGCAATCCATTCCGACATTTAGTGGCTAAGTTATGAGGAACCGTAAACCTCAGTCAGGATGGTCGTAAATTTATTGCAGTCATCACTCTGATGCAATAGTTGCTGTTTTTAAAAAAGTAATTACGCATTAATTGTAACATCTGGTAAACACGAATTGAGTAATAAAAATTATAATAATCAAAATTACGTCACCATTTTGCAATTGTTTTCACATCAAAACGCAGATAAAAATGTTTCTCCAAAGAATTATGATATCATAATCAATAAATGATATAATCGTCCTATAAAAGGGCTTCGCTCTCGGATATAATTTATAATTATTAAATATTTTTCATCATGAAGTTTGAGATTTTGTGTTTTCTTGTCTCCTTAGCAAGTGCTATGGTAAGTGTTTTCATATTGATTTAATAGTTTTATACAATCAGTGCATTATTTTAATTTTTCAAGGATTTACTGCGCTTTCTCCGGGAAGTGATTTGTTCTTATTGGACCGATTGCAAATCACCTGCCTCTGTCTTTTTATTTATTTATTCATGAGGGAAATATAATAAAATACGAAAAAAAATGTTATAGACCTCATTCAAGTGTATTAGAGATCAAAATAAATTTTCACTTAAACTTATAAATTTTAATAGAGAATAGAAGCAAAATATTGTCGTATAATTTATTATAATATAATGAAAGAGCTTGAACAAAAATTTTACAATGAATTGTTTTTTATAATTACATCATCAATTGAAACTTTATTTACTTGTTACCAAAGTCTTCTGCTCGTTATTGTTAGTAAACAAAGTATTGTTGTGTAATGTCTGTCGCGTGAAAGGAAAAACATGGGACAGTTGTTGATTTACATGTTAACTTATGTAAAATGACCGTTAATTATGAAGTTGGAAGTGTCTACTAGCGCCAAAAATATGTCTACTAGCGCGAACAATGCCATTACGTTCTCTGCTCTGGTGGCAAAATCAGGCACTACATCATCCCATGTTTAACTATGAAAAAGGCTTCATGCGACAGACATTATAAACAATGGTTTGTTACAACCATTGCGAGTAGAAGACTTTGCTTGTTACATAATTTTCACTTTTATTTAATTTATTTATTTTATTTCATTTTTTAGGTCTGTCTTACCACAGCAGCAAGGTACGTTTCAGCATATAAAATTAAAAAATTTAGGTTTAATTTTAAAATTCAAATGTATTTTCCTTACCTATATCAAAAGATGTAATCCAATTCGAGATGAAATAAATTCAATTATTTTTTTTCTCTTCTCGTCTTGTTTCCTCATATTTTGCACCATTTTTTAGGAAACTCAAACACTACGCTCACATGACGGTGTTTATTAAGATGTATCCATTAACGATGTATATAATGTTATTCTTATGAGGCTTCGTTCGTCAAAGTTTTTTACGCGGATACTTGTAATATATTAAACACAGTCATGTGAGCATAACAATGAGTGAAAAATACGAGATTACATATTTTTCCTCTTACTGAGCATAAAATATTGTCCTCAGTTTGAGCAAGGAAGAAAAATATTTGTTTTTGAGGTAACGTGCACTAAAAAAAATAGTTAATTACGACTAATATATTCTATTTTTGGTGTCAATTTATGTAAAGTGTACATAATCTTGTCTTTTATGAATAAAAATTATAAAAAAAAATATATATATAGACGTGTCAATAATGACTTAAAAATATAAATTTTCAATTAATGAACATGATGTTTTCATTTAACGGACTACTGAAACCTCCATGACAATTTTTGCATGTCCTGTAATTTAAAAACCTTTCAACTCTTTTCAGCTGTGATAATGAAACCTCGGAATTCATCAACGTCAATATTACCTGGTGGCGCCAACTGGATGACAACCCCGCGAACCTCAGTGCCAATGTCGAGGTTTCCGTGCCGTTGGGGGCCAATTTCTACCAGGCATTACTCATTGCCCAGGTGGGAGATGAAAGATTCAGGTAAACACTCTCTTTTTCACCATCCTTCCTTACCAGAGACTATTAGAGACCTCCGTGTCTTACGTCTAGAAAATTTACCAGCATCAGCAGAGTTTTAAACGTCATGTTTATTTGCGTCAATTTTTTAGACCCCATTGCACCGTGAAATTTCCAAAATAGCATTGCATGTATGGGAACATTCAAAGTTTCGCGGTAGAATGGGGCCTAGAATATTTTAAAGTGATTGGCTAAGCTCTTTAACATTGGTCAAATCAGTGACTTAACCTGTATAAAGCCAACCTTGATTGACACGGCTCTCGCTGACTGCGCAGCTAAAGGGAGTGGAAGGGAGCCACAGCGAGCTACACATAGCGACACAAATCTCAGACCCCGTGAAGCTCTGCTGATTATGGTCAATTTTCTTAACAAGAGACACGGAAGTCTGTAATAGTCTTCATTCTAAAATATTTAAATTTACCGCCAGGTTTGACACAACCCTCACCCCGGAGGGAGGTCACGTGATCGAGTCCATCAACGGCATTCCCCAGGGACTACCTGAGAACAGATATTGGATGCTGTACCTGATGCCTGGACCACCTTTACCCTCCGAACCTCCGAGCAAGGCCTTCATTCAATCAACAGGTAAAATTGTAGTCATATTATATTTGTGGATTTAAATGCTTCAGCTTAGCATGCAGTATAATAATAAATTATACTATAAGGTCTGTTTATAAAATGGCTGTATCATCATAAAAATATATTTAAAATTAACATACTAGATTAAAAACAATGAAGTGTGAGTTTTAAAATTAATAATAATAGTACTTATACTGCTTTAATAATTATTTAAAAATAAAACAAGAATTTGTTGATGGTCATTACAGTAATAATTTTTTATCTCCATTATATTAAAAAATGTAATTTTTTTCTAGCAATAAAGTATCACCGTATCACCATCGCTTAAGTTTTAAACGATGAAAAGTAAAAGAAATCAAACTGAAAATATACCTATAAATCTATGCATTTTTCCTTTATATTTAATTATTTTATTCCTAATTTTAAAATCCAATGTATTTTTCTTTTCAGTTTTAGAAGAAACGACTGTAAAAGATGGTGACAACTTTCTCCTCTGGCTTCACTACAGATTGTAACATTATAAGAGTCCACGTTCAGATTGGTGCAAACAGTAATAATTATATGTAATAAAGAAATACAACTCCCTATATATGTACAAGTAAACAACAATAAATCAATGATAAACAATGTATAATAATTTGTGTGAAAGAACATTTTTATAGTGACTGGACTGCTCAGCAATCTATGTCATTTGGATCATGGGCTTTTATCTGAAATTTTTATTATAAAATATATTATTGTAAAGTGCCAATGAAATAGATAATAAAATATAAATATTTAAAATAATGACGCATTAAGGCTAATTACTAATTTAAGTATAAATTGTATCATTTATATTACTAGATCTTATCCTTGTAATTACTAGCAAATGATTAAAGGAAAAAAAAAAAAAAACAATTTTCTCAAAGCAGTATATAAACACATTAAATTCGTATTTATTTTATTGCAAAAGTAATATAGCTATAAAAAACAATGCTAATAATTATTAATTTTTTTTATAATAAAGGCTATAAAAAAGTGTATATCTGTGATCTTTAGAACTCCTCTAAAATAATCAGTCTCAGATTCAATTTTAACTTCATCAAGTAGACCGTTCCGTAAGTCTCCAAGTGTCAATTGTTGTATTTTATTTCTATAAATACACAAAGCAATGCAAGCTCTTTACATTGCAGTCATTAAAAAACAATAACAAAAAATGTTTAAATGACCGTCACGCTTACAATGCAAAACATGACGTACTGAAAATTGTAACAACAATAAAATTCCCTTTGTTGTGCATTGTATTGTAGACAGCATGGAGCGTTTGATCCGTTTATTCTTGCTGGTGGCTGTATTATCATCGGTATGTATCGTTAATTGAAGTAGTGAAAGTACTCTATCTATGATAATTAGTTTTGATATAAATTTCTGCACCTTTATTAACTTTAAAGGGTAAGATAACGCCTAAAATGTTCTCCTCTACACCCCCTATCAGTACCTAAAATATCAGGTATTCAAATTTGATCTAGTTTTTTTAATTATGAATTTTTAAAGTTGACCAATGTAACATGGAAGTTCCATTTCTCCATGTTAAATTAGTCAACTTTAAAAATTAATAACTCAAAAACTAGATCGTATTTGTATACCTGATATTTTAGCTACTGATAGTAGGTGTAGAGGAGAACATTTTAAATTTTTTTCATAATTTTTGTGTGAGGGATTTTTTTTTAACATTGGTGGCGTTATCTTACCCTTAATGTGTTGTCTCGTCTTTTTATTCTATTCAATTTTGCATCATTTCCAAGAGTAAAAGACGAAATTATTATCTAGCTTCTTTTCTCTTGTTGAGCATAAAAAGTTAAAAAATTGTCTCCAATTTATCCTCACTTTAAGTGAGGAGAAAATAAGATGTGTTTTTAAGGTAAAAAATAGTAATAAGTTTATATTTAGATGTTTAAAAAATTAGTTAAAGTAAGTGACATTTTTCAACTAGAAACTGCATGTTATTTTTTTAGCTCAATCAAAAGAGAAGATTATAAAAAATACATCAGATGAATTTTATGATACTTTTTTTTTTCCTATAAAAACAAGCCTAAAATAATTTTATGAAAGGGCACGTGACTTTTCATAGCAGCTTGATTGTTAGGTATGCAATAATTATTATTTTAATTGCCCATCTGTTGGGTCAAACTGTTTGATGACGTCATCATGTGGAAGGGTCACGTGACTTTGATTAATCTCTATGTTACTTTTTGTTATACAACAGTGAAAAATGGAAGTTCTTTGTTTTTGTATATTACAATGTTTAGGTTTTCTTTCTGACTTTATTTATTTTTTTCAGGCCAATTTAGCTGCTATTCCCAGGTAATATAATATTTGATACTTTTTCCTGATGAATTAATGAATTGCATGTTTGTTTTACTCGTTTATTAGTGCAGTATATTTTCATGGATAAAATAAATCTAGTAATACCATAATTTTGAGTATCAACTGCCTTATATATAGAGAATGATGCAGTTAGATCCTAGATTTTCGAGTTATTCGAGACAATTAAAAAATAAGCTGTCCTATTGTTATTATTAAAAACCTTATTACTCTTATTAGAGTTGGTGCAATGCTATTGGAATTTATTTATTTTTTATTTATTTTTATTTTGGAACTTCTTTTTGGTTGTACAAGACAAACATATGTTCAAGTCAAAATTGGACAAAATACAATTTTGCAACTGATATTGGAAAATCATGCCAAAATCACGTATAACTGCCAAAATCACGTAATAAGATTAGTTTTAGTTGTGTAAAGGATGAGTCAAAGACGTAATTTTTCAACTATTTTTGGTATACTGTTCAGAGATTTTTTTTTTTTTAAAGATACACCCCTATGAGCTTGGAGCTCGATGTGGGGTAATAGGTAAAAATAAGGGAGGGAAAGGATGATGGTCACGGCCTGTTATACGCGTCCCAGGATTTGCTGAGGGAACCGTGGAAAACCTTAGTCAAGATGGACACATCCACTTTTTATCAATGGACTAAAGTGATGTCCAAAACCTAGGGAACCACATACAAAAGCATTACTGCACTGGATGGAAAGCGATATGATTTTACCCCAGAGAGTGAGCACCAATGTAGTTCAGTGGGGAGCACCGAATCATCAAAGTAGCTATAAATAATCACGCTTGACGTAGCTTGGTTTCGGTGATCTAAAGAGAACTGGCCAATGCACCTCATTGCCCTATTTAGGACCCTATTTCATGTTCTTTTACAGTTGTGGGGGCGCGTGGCCACCCGACAAAAAGTTCTTTGACGTCACCCTGACTGTTTGGAGCCCTGCTAACAACTTCACTGCAAGTCTGAAGGTGGCTCCTCCAAGCTACTCCAACGTTCTGCAAGCTTTGACCATCGCATCGTTGGCTGACCGCAGATTTGTGTGAGTTCAACTACATTAAGATTGCTACCAGAGGTTTTTGAACTTTCTGGATGAATTTTAAATCTAAAATTTTGCAGAGATGAAGTTTAACTTCTCTGCACAGTCTAAAGGTGCTTTTCTATGGAGCTATGTCAAGCGGTGCTTGGCGGAGCGAGAAAAGCGTACTTGCTTCAATATTATATGGCGGCCATGTTGGAGATAAAATCGCTCACCGCAAGACGAGAAAATCAAAAGCTTCTGATTGGTTGCGGCACGCGATTTTCTCGCTTTCCTCGCTCCATGTAAATGCACCTTTACAGTTTTCGTATTTATGGTTAAGCTAGAATTTTTCCACTTCCGCTTCTTTCAGTGATAGAACCTGTAGAATAGTCTGAAATTGTTCTTGATGAATTTTATAATGGCTTTCTCATTATAGGTTTCAATATTTACGCTGTTTTTTTTATCACACGAGACACATTAAAATTTGATAAATTTGAAAAATAATAAATGATAATAATGTGCAATTACAAGCTTATATTTTTAGAATAACATATTATATTATATTATAGTTTAAACAAATTTATTCATAATATTAAATGGAACGTATAGAAAGAGAGAAAAATTCAAAGTTAAGTATGCAATGCAACCCGAGTTGAAATAAATTTCATCTTTTATTCACCATTAAAGCTCTTTTCTCGTCTTTTGTCCTATTTTGCACCATTTTAGAGAGGAAAAAGACGAGATTACGTATTTTTCCTCATTCTGGTCATGCAATAATTAAAATATTGTTTGCCTTTCATCCTTGCTTTAAGCGAGGAGGAAATAAGATGTGTTTTAGAGGTAAAAAGATTAGGTTTAGACGTGTAACGGATGAGTTAAAGACGTAATTTTTTATAAATGGGGAGCACAAAACACAAAAGGTTTTTTGCATCATGCCTGAGATGCTCTTACGAAATTATTCAAATTTTAATTAAATTTGTAAGGAAACAATCATTTAATTTTTCATAAAATACAATTTCACCAAAGCATATTAGAATCACACACGAACAGAAGTAACGTTCTTACTGACATAAAGTGTATACATCATTGATTGTCTGTTGTTTTAGTTTCAGCACTTTCAACATCGATGGAGGCAGCAGCGTGTACATAATAAACAGGATCGTTGGCCTCGATAAGTTCGGTAAAAATTACTGGAAACTTTACCGGACTGCAGCCACCCCCGACCGTGCAAACCCTCCCGGACCAGATCAGCTAAAACCGGACGGTGGGTACAAAATATGACGTCATATCCCTTGCGGGGTAAGCCAGCAGCATTATTAACTTGAATCATCGATGTCCGAACTATTTTTAGTATTATGTTATTTTAAGTAGTGAGTCTTACTACATAGCCGTCACATTTAACTAGCTCATGGTCGTGTTTGTAACGCTCTCAGTCATTGATAGTTGGTTTGTAACGAAGAAGTCGAAGAACATCACCAGCCGAGTCGAGCCGAATAACTCTCGAACGGTTCCGACCATGAGCCAGTTAAATGTGACGGCTACTGTAGACTTCACGTACCGAGGACATATATTATTGCTAATGGCTTGCCCTGCTGACCAGACTTTTAAATTAATTTAGCCACAGAGACAATGTACTCATTCCCTTGAGCCAGGATTCCTGCTGCAGGAACTGCCGCAAGGACCGGGTCTGCATTCCTGTGTTAGCCACTATAGGAGGAATGCTGAGGTATTGATTACAATTTTAAACACTATAATGGAGGTTGGGCTAAATCCTTACTTCAATATATAAATACGATTTTATTTTAGGTCTAGTTCTATACAAAATATGCAATAAAGAAAATTCATGCATGTTTTCTATTATCATCATTTAAAAACATATTGGAATTGATAACGAGAATCGACCTCAAAATTTTTTTTTAGCGGGATTAGATAGAGAGTGCAAAGTTATGCTACTATGATCTTTTTCAGATTTTTTTTAGAGTTCGGAAAGTATTTTTAGACAATTATTGAAAGTACAGAGAGAGTTACGCCTCTCTTAATAAAAGGAACTAAAGGGGTATGGGTTCAAACCCGACCTCGGCAAAACTTTTTAGCAATACTTCCCGGCCTCTAAAAAATCTGAAGAGAGAGAGAGAGAGAGAGAGAGAGAGAGAGAGAGAGAGAGAGAGAGAGAGAGAGAGAGAGAGAGAGAGAGAGAGAGAGAGAGAGAGAGAGAGAGAGAGAGAGAGAGAGAGAGACTTTGCACCCTATATCCATTTATATACAATAAAACATTTGAGGTCGACACTCTTTGTTTATTTTAAATCTCTTGAGTTATAATACGCTTATATCTGATCATCTGAGTCACAGTTATTTTACTATTTTTTTTTTTTTTTACTTTTTGTTTACAGCTCTGGAGAAAACGATTGTAAGAGATGGAGACAATCTTTTATTTTGGCTGCAGATGCCAAAAAAGTAAACGTATATATAACCAGTAAATAATTATGATATCTCTATGTTTTCAATTGAAGCCTTATTAACCATGTTTTGATAATATTGTATTACACAAAATTACTTAAATTTATTAACAGTATATAAAATAGATTTTTATTTTATTTTATAATTTTAAGGCTTATCATTTTAATGTATTTATCATAAATCAAATAATTTAATTTATAACTAATTTATAGCAAAAATATGTCTCAGTTTTTATTTTATTAAACTAAAAAATATTTGTATAAGATATGACATGTTTGTGGCATCTCGTATGCTATATTAAATTTAATATAGATTTCAAAACATTTATAGCTGTGTTATAGGAGATGTTTTTTTAATCTTGTTACTGCATATTATATTATCGATTTACTGGCATGCAGTCATTACAAAAATAAAGTCTTTAATTTACACCGCATTTTACATTTGCAAATAAAAATTGTAAGAATGAATATTATTTTCAAATAATTTTACTATACAATTAATATTTCTTTAAACGTTAAAAATAATAATGTTTGTAATTTTTTTTTCAAGTTAACAATCCCCCTATAGCTTATTTTAGAATTATAAATAAAATGCCATATAAAAATAATAATTATAAACATTTTTTTAAAAGAAATTTACTTTATAAAATTATATAGATATTAACAAATAAATCTATATTACATAATTTTAACAAATGTATTAGTTTTCATCCTTTTGATTTGTAATTATTTATCCATAAAGAAGTGATACAGCAGCACTTATTTTGACTGTTGTACTGTAAATAATAAATATGTACACTTTGGTACAGCGCGGATGATAATCCTGCCTCATCAGCTCCAAGATAAAAAGAAATCCAGATTTTGCAATGGTGAGTATCGACCTAATTTTTTTTATTGCTGAAATGGATGGAGGGTGCAAAGATATGCTACCCTGATTTATTTCAGATTTTTTACAGCCCGGGAACTATTTTAAAAAAAATATTGAATGTCCTTTTTGTGACGTCACGAGGTGGCTAGTCCTATCCTTTTCTTAAGGAGAGACGCCTCGTGACGTCACAAAAAGGACTTTCAATATATTTTTTTTAAAAATAGTTTCCGATTTGTAAAAAATCTGAAAAAAATCATGGTAGCATTACTTTGCACCCTGTATCCATTTCTGCAAT
Source organism: Siphlonurus alternatus (assembly GCA_949825025.1). Taxonomy (NCBI): domain Eukaryota; kingdom Metazoa; phylum Arthropoda; class Insecta; order Ephemeroptera; family Siphlonuridae; genus Siphlonurus; species Siphlonurus alternatus. The sequence goes on from OX463783.1 coordinate 9,497,034, forward strand.
AATAAAATTGAGGTCGATATTCCATTTTGGGAGAGCTAAAAAGAGCACTCTCAATTTAGCCATTCCAAAAAGTTAAATTTTTCCACGCCTTCATAGACTGTGACACCCTCAAACAGAACAGGCATAAAGTTCATGGTGTCCAGAGGTGTAAATTATGAGGCGTAAAATAAATGTTCATAGTGTTTTTTTTTTCTGGCGTTGCTACGCAGTCTACATTCTCGCAACGAAGTGTTTCGAAACGAGACACTTTTTGTGTCTCACCGGATGCCCCCTTATTTGAAACACATGAAAGTGTTTCGATTTTCGAAACACTTCTACGTGTTTCGATTCTTGAGACACATTTAGTGTTTCGGATTCGGAGGGATCCCTTTCGCGGAGGACTCCCGCTGTGCGCGCGGAGGAGGATTTGGTTAGTGCCGCCAATGAATATTAATAAATTCGTTAATCACTCAAAATTACACAAAATATTGCACTTTATTAGCTCCAGGTAACATGAACGTAGTAATGAAACATTATAATACAAATATAGATAATGAAATATAAGAAATAAAATTTAATTACCTTAGGTGATCGTTAGAAAATTTGGCAGAGAGGGCACATGTAATTACTACACTGTATTAAAATGATACAAACGCTACCACTTGTGACTATTGTTAAAATGATTTACTGATATTTCACGGTAACTCTGCAATCATTACTTAAAAGTTATTGGAATTAATTAAGCTACATTTCAATGATTTTTTGACACCAACACCGTGCATGACGCTACCAGCATCCATCTTGCTAACAAACTGGCTTGGTGGGAGGTTCTCCCTTATTGGTCGAAAATTTGGAAACACATTTGGTGTTTCACCAAAGCGAGACACTTTAAGTGTTTCAAACATTTAAAGTGTTTCACAAGTGTTTCTGAAACGGGAAAAGGCCAGCGAAACACTTACGATTTCGGCTTGAAACATGAAATGTGTTTCAAGTCGCAAACGAAACACTTTAACCGTTTCAGACAAGTGTTTCAGAAACACTTCGTTGCGAGAGTGTATATTCGTCTCTCTGAGCTACCTGCCTAACATGATTGTGTTGCAATAATGAACTATCTGCTATTTCAGGTGAGCACAATTATGAGTTGTAAATAGGTATAACATTAAGTTCATTGTTATTCTCACCTGAAATAGTAGATAATTGCATGTGTAAAAGGGATGATATGAATAAGTTAAATTTAATTTACATTATGACACGTTTTTATTGTTTTTTACGAAATTCTTCTACTAGCAGAAGGGTTGTAACAAACCATTGCGAGTGGAAGACTTTTGCATTATACAAAATGTAAATGTATAAATATGTATGTAAATGTTGTTTGTCAAATTGTCACGGACGAACTATATAAATATATACATATATATAAAATGTATACTCAACATTATTATAAATATATAACATTTTTACATTATATCATTAGACTCACCAAATACACATTTTTGTACAAATACATGTATGAACAAAATTAAGTAAGTTTACTTTAGTATTTTATTTTTTAAATATCACTAAACGCAGGTATGGAGTTATTTTTCCTATATTGATTGCAGTGATGGTAAGTTTATGATTGTAAAATTATTTTATTTCTAACATAGTATAAATATATAAATATTTTTTTAAGATTTAATTAAGAAAAGTATAAAATATTGCAATTTCAGTATACGTAAGTTTCCTTTAGAAAAAAATAATAATACTCTAATATAATTTTGCATGCTACTGGAAGAGTACCCGAGTTGAAAAAAATTTCATCTTTTGTTCGCTATTAAATGCTCTATCCTTGTCTAATTTCCTCTTATTTTGAACCATTTTAGAGAAAAAAAGAGGGAGAAAAAGAAAGATTATTAATTATTAGCAGAGTATTTTTTACTCTTCTTGAGCATAAAATGTTAGAAACATTGTCTTCATTTCATCCTCACTTTGAGCGAAGAGGAAATAAGACGTGTTTTAGAGGTAAAAAAATTTGGTTTAGACGTGTAAAAGATGAGTTAAAGACGTAAAATTCAACTAGGGTAATACAGCTAGTAGATCTGTGAGGTATTCAATTTTTTCAACTCAAATTTGATGTTGTATAAACAAAACGTTAATAACGTTATTGTTATTAATAATGAAGATAACAATAAATATAAATTATCAACACGTTCGTATTTGTTTTAAATAACACAATTATGTTTAAGTTTATGTATGACATCATTACAAAAGATAATGTCTAAATGATATGTGGGCAAGAGTACATACAAATTAGTCATTAGTAATCAACATAAGGTTACTGTCGGTTACATCTTTCTTTATTTTCTTTACCTTGGTAAGCGAAAGTTAAATTTTTAAAATAATACTATTTAAAGTATTTGTGTTTTTCAAACCGTTTAATGTATGCTGGGCAATCTTCGCCAATCCTTTATTTTATGCAACACTCCACAATTAGCACTGATTTTAATAATATATAAACTAAGTGTATACATAAGCATATGTATATATTATTAATATGAATTATGAATTCATATGAATATGAATATGAATTATTAATTATTATTCACAAAAATAAATATTATATTAATATTACTATAAAAATATTTATAATGCATGATAATATTTTGTTTATACAGTATATTAATTTGCTATAATTTTACTAACATTGAAAGTTTGTCTCGTTTCTAAAGTTAAATTAAAAACAAAATATTTGGACATACACATAAATTATAATAATTAATAATAGATAATTTTTTTGGAAAATTTAGTTTTACATAATTTGGGTAAAGACTTCATTTTGTTTTAATTCGTTCAGATTATTTGTTTAACCCTCTAAGATCCCTAAAAGGATGCAAAAAACTCCTTTTATTTTATTTAGCCATGTAAATATTTAACACGAAATTTAGGGAATGGTGATAATGAGTATGCGTCCTTATAAAAACTTATTATAATTTATAATAGACGTCCTGTAGGGATTTAAATGCAATATATAATTATATTTTATTTTTCATTAAAAGTAAATATTTTTATAGAAAATTCATGCAACAGGTAAGATTTTTTTTTTATTATTATAATACTTACTTATTATTTTTAAATACATGTTTTTTTGTTTTTTTTTTGTTTTTCTTTTTTTTTTTTGCAATTTTTGCAGGCAATATCTTTGACTACAGCCTTAAGGTAAGAATAATTAGTATAATTACATAATATCTATTATTTTATTACAATTAAACATTTAATTAAAATAATATATTATATATGGTTTACCAGTGAGAAGTTATATACTATTTTCTTAAGATACATTTTGTTGTTAATTTCCTCCAAACTTCTTTTTTGTGAAGTACTTTTCCATATTAATTTGGCCTCAGAAAAATGGGTCTGTCCACTGCCCAACTGCATTTTTCTTATACTAACTGTAAACCTAGTTGAAAAATTACGTCTCAAACTCATCCTTTCCTAATATTTTTACCTCTTAAACACATCTTATTTCCCCTACGCTCAAAATGAGGATGAAATGAAGACAATATTTCTAACATTTTATGCTCAAAAAGAAGAAAAGAGACGTAATATCTCCTTTTTCCCTCTTTTTTTCCCCCTCTAAAATGGTGCAAAATTGGAGGGAATTAGACGAGAGGAGAACAGATGGATTTTCATAAGCGATTTCCAGCCTGCGACGCGAATAATGCGCACTTGCTGTATATAACATCCATTGAGGGCCATATTTGGCATATACAAGAAAAAGAGCATCATAATTAACGTGTTATTTGGCGAATTTGCTCGCCGCATAGGATTTTACAGCTTGTACGTCGAAATCGCGTCGCATCGCTGTTGCCGCTCATGAAAATCCACCTTAAGAGCAAATAAAAGATTAAATTTATTTCAACTAGGGCAAAGCACTATTTTTCTGTATTTCAGATGTAGCTGTAACATTCCTATCTCTAACAGTAAGCCATACCACCCTGAGTTTGTAAAGGTCAACTTCACGATCAGGAGACAAGAATTCATCACGCTGGAAGACTGGGTGCCAGCAGCGTTCAGTGCGAGCATTCAAGTCACCGTGCCTTACAATGCAACCTTCTACAACGTGATGCAGGTGGCAGCACTTGCCGACCAAACTTTCAGGTAAAATATAAAGAGTTTTATTGCTCGACGTTATAGGAAACTAAAAGATTATAACACAACCTTTTCATTTTCCGCTTACGACTTGTATAAGATGACGCTCTGATTGGTTAAAATTCAGCTTGCGCCCAAAAGCTATATATTATGAGTTTATTGCAAAGAGGCTATTCCAGTGTCAAAAAAACTCGGCACAAGCCGGAAAAAAATGCATTGCTTGGATTGTTAAATCTAAATTTTTAACTCGATCGGCATCGAGCCTATTTTTTACAACTTATAACTTGTGACTTACGAAAGCTCGTATTAATATAATTATAACAGATACTAATAGTTTATTTTGAAGCAAAGTCTTCTGCTTATTGTTTCATATAAAACAAAGTACTTTTAAGTAAGGTTTGTCAAGTAGAAAAAAAGACATCCAGGACAATTATTATTATTATTAAAAATGCAATAATTAAATAATAGAACAATACATTAACCCCCTCTCAGGTTCAGCCAGATTGACCCCGATGGCAACCTCCATTACATGTACTCCATCAACGGGATGACAGAGAGCGAGACCCCGCCTCTCTCGCCCATCTATTGGTACTTGTTCCGTCTGCCAGGACCACCGGACCCAAGCAAACCACCTGGGGTCGAGTTCTTTGAGAAGGCTGGAAGTGAGTGAACCACTGAATGGAAATTTGGAATGGTTTTTGTTTTGAAATTTTGGATAGACATAATGATTGACATAATAGCCCAGTATTCTACCTGTGATATGTGATAATTCATGTTGCAAGGTGTTTTATACAAATATTGCCTGACAGTTTTTGGTGTTGAACAACTTACTCATTATAAAAAAAGGTGTTTATAATATTTTAATTTAATTCGCATCTTTGCTTACTAAGTTGAATTATCAAATCATGTTGTTAATTTTTAATTAAAATAAAAATTAGTATGTATTCATTGAAAGAGCTACCCACAGAAAATTTTAAGCAATGATTTAACCATGAAAATTTAATTTCCAGTGTTATTAAATTATTCGTATTTATGAAATTTAGATAAATATATCAAATTTTAAAACTAAAATTTTCTAGGCAAACATCTTACTAAACTTTTTGTTTGAACTTCAGTATAATACTATCAAATAATAAAATTACAAACGCAAGATTTTCTTATTTTTATTAGCCAATCTTTAATAATTATAAAAACAGAAATATTATATATTCCATTTACATATAAGCTAACCTATATAATGACAAATTACTTTGTTTGTTCACTGAGAAAAATAGTTAAAGAGTAACTTTTGAAATCAAAAGTTTAACACTGGTGGATCTATGCCAGCCCCAAATTCTTTTAAAAGTTAAGTACTCAAGTACATTGAAATGTACCTTGTATAATATATCAGAAAGTAAAGAGTCAGAAGATAAAATGCTAGCGACTTCGGTGTAGAATTGTATGAGCTGCAATGCCTAGAATGTCACTGTTTTTAAATATAAAATTCTAAGTAGTAACTCCTTAAAATTGAAAGCAGCGGGCTCTCTATGGCTTTATGTCACAAGTGCTACTTTGTTAAGCTGTAAACTCTTTAGGTTTTTAAGCGTAATAACATTACTTTAAAAGTAGAATACTACTTTACTTTTTATTGAATGTACTTTTTATTTTTAAGTACATAATGGGTAATATTCAATGTATCAAACCATTATTTTTCAAGAAATATCTACATTACTTATTATAGAGTAAACTATATTATTTTATCTACTTAAGCAATAGAAAGCTACCTGTTAATCTTTTTGCTTTCAATGCATGCAATAACTTAACATGTTAAATATTTACTATTTTCATGGCAAATGTGTAGCAACTTAAATCATAAATGAATATATTATATATTGTTCAGTTGGATTCATTCATCGACTAACATGAAGTAAAAGCATTACAGTACTGTTCCAAGTAAACTTCAATGTTTTTGCTTTGTGTCAATATATAACTTGATCCATCTCCACATTGCTACAAAAAAAGTCACAGTTACAACAGATTTGGAATTGTTATATTAAAAATAGTAAATATAAATAAAGACATAAAAATAATAACTACATCATAACTTAATCAATGAAAAAAATGAATATGATTACAATATACAATTTATTGAAATAAATGGGCATATAGAAATAGCATACATAATAAACCTTGCTTATTTAACATAAAATCAGAGCAGCGTATTATATGATGTTGCATGATGTGTTGAAATTACAATTTAATAACTATGAAAACATTATCTACACGGAACTTCTATTCTGCACACGCTGCAGCTCAGTGCACAGGTTTCCTGGAACCTGAAAGTAACATTAAAATCATGCTTTAAAACATTGTCATAGCAATTTCATTCCTATTAAAAATATGGGGCGTGAAAAAATTATGGACATACGTTGCTGCTTCACAAATATTTTTTTTAATGCCGTTGTTTAAAAGTTTTCCCGTATATAAAACTTTTGTTATGACGAATAAAAAAAAAAGGCACATTTTAATTTTCAGTGAATAAAATTATTTGAAAAATTTAAATAATATTCAATAATTTCACATAATATTTTCATGGAAATTTCCCCACGCCCCAAACTTTTTTTTTTTTTTTTTTTTTGCCCATGTAACATTAATCACTAATCAGATTTGCAGATTTGTCCATAGGACCGAAGTTGACTTTGCCCATGACCCGGGAGGGGGGTGGGTATTTTTTTTTTTTTCACTTTACCAAAAGTTTGTCGTCCTGAATCGAGATAGTAATAAAAAAAAAATATTGAGGAGGGGTGGGAAAAATTTCCCCCCACACCAATTTTTTTTTTTTTTTTTGCCCACGAAACAATAATCTCTAATCAGATTTACAGATATGCCCATAGGACCGAAGTTGACTTTGCCCATGACCCGGGAGGGGGGGGGTATTTTTTTTCACTTCACCGTCCCTTCATCGTCCACAATCAAGATAGTGAAAAAAAAAATATTTTTTGGGGGGTTGGGGAAATTGGGGGGGGGGGGGTCACCCTTCCCGGATTTTATTTTTGCCCATGCGAACCGAATCACCGATCAGATTTGCAAAGTTGCCCATAGGGCCGAAGTTGGGTTTGCCCACATATGTAGTATGTAGTGGCAATTGTAGTAACGTGGAAATTAAAACAAAAATAATACTTAGCAACTATAAAACAAAACTTTAAAAAAGGGTTTGATTCCGATGTTAGCATACTTACAGTTTTATCATCAGATGATCCCCTCCGGGAGTTGGATGCCATGCTGTCTTCGGTAAAAAAAAAATTGAACTTTCAAACACATTATTTTAATGAAAATATGACATAAATCACTAAACTTTATGACACAACAGATAAATAATTAATGGATTTAACTAAAAATCTTTAGTTCAAAAAGATAGTACTAAAGATGACTTCGATGTTTGTAGATAACTTGTCGAATATAAATGGCAGCAAACACGGCAAGCAAAGATAGATGAACGACTGACCAACTGTCATCGCTGTGCGCATGTGGTGCGCATGCGCTTTGTAAGTAAGAATTCCGTAACTTTAAATATTATGCTGCACTCTTTAACTTTTTAAGCATTATACGACTTGATATTTTATGGCGTTATGAAATAACTTTTACTTATTTGATTCTAATGTTTTTTAATGTTAAAAGCTATGAAGCAAAGAGAGTAAGAAACTGTTTAAAAGTTCAAACTGTAAAATGCTATACATCGAGCGCTGTAAGTTAAAAAACAAACAAGAGCAACACATATATTGTTAAATACAAAATTATTAGATATTGTAGTATCATTTAGGTCGATACTTTATTATATACTTACATTTATTGAATTTAAATTATTTAACTTAAGTCTCCAGATTATGTATTTTATAACTAACTAATAACAGAGTTGAGTCTTAAAGCATTATGTACTTGTTGCATTAAATTTTCTTTAATGTTTTAAAACTTTATAAGTTTAACCTTTCACCGACCTAAGCAGCGAAAAAGCAGCAAAACTTTAAAATTTTATGTAGAAGACGGTTGCATTTTAAAAATAATTGCTTTGAATATATACCAAAGTAATTTGAAGCTTTATTTTTTTCCTCAGTGTTTCAGGGATTCAGACTATACCCACGTGAACGATGGAGACAACTTTTTATTTTGGTTACTTCACCTTTGTAGCATTGTGGATTATTGTTAGTCTTTGTCTGGCCAAGAGCAATGAATAACTTAACGATTAACTTCAAAATAATAAGAAATCCTGTAAAGGTGCTTTCACATATTCGAAAATCGCTACGGAGTTCCGTAGCAATGCCGTAAGCCTTTCACATATTCTTGTTCGTCTGCGGCAGCTGCGGCGGAAAATCATGTGAATGCCGCAGCAAAATCAAACTCGTCTTGATTTTGCTACGGAGTTCCGTAGAACGTGCCGCAGAAGATCTCGAGGTGCTACGGAGCGCCGCAGCAAAATCAACACATTTGCTACGGAGTAGCTACGGAGCGTTTCCGTAGCGATTTTCGAATATGTGAAAGCACCTTTATATTTTACTTCTGTAAGAAAGAGTATAAAATAACAAAACAGAATAGTCTAAAAATTAATCGCTTATTGTGTGAAGCAATTCAAGAGAGTGGGTTTCCCACAATAATTTTATTTTGGTTTCCATCCGTATTATTACATTTTGTTAAAATTTTAATTCAATGTTTTACAAAATTGGTAAGACTTCAAATTTTATGATAGTCTTCTAATTCAAAACCCCAAAAACTAAGACTCGTCTACTGAAATAATTATACAAGATGATTGATTGACAGTTGATTAAAATCGCTCCAGCGGTTTTTCTATGCTTTAAATTTATGAAAATCAATAGCTTTTAATATATTTAATTTAATATAAATCACCCTGTATATACAGAATATAATTATATGCAATATACAATATCTAAAAAAATATGTTAAATTTTTAACCAAAAATGACGGGTAGAATCAACTTGTAAAATAATAATTTAATAACTAATGATCAATAACAATTGAACATTACATTAACTTATTTTTACTAATGACAGTTTTAATTAATTAATTAAGATTCAAATACTGAAGCAATTAAAACATTAAACTAACATAATATTTTATGGTCGTTTTATAGCAAAATGTAATTATTATTGCATGGAAGTATGTAAATTTAATTAATAAAAAAACAATATAATTATAATTTTATATATTTTGTTTACTTTGAATTCATACATTTTCAGTATTTTTTATGTACAAAATACTCACAGTACACACTTGTAGAGTTTTGTAAAATAATATAATATAAAATGAATTGAATTGACTGACAATATTCATAATTGATACATTTATTGAACTTTTTAGAAAAAAACATTGTAATTATTTACAGTCACATCTCTCAATTGAAATTACATGTACTATTTAATAACAATACAAAAAGGCATTTTTAAAACCTGCTATTTTTTATAAGGGGCATTCACAAAGTCTTAAGGCCACATTTAAGCCTCGATAATTTAAAGCTTAATTTTAGACGTGTTTTTTAGACTCAAAATTTCTGGTCTTAAATTTTTGAGCCTTAAATGTGGCCTTAATGCTTTGTGAATGCCCCTCTATGTATTTACTTTTTTTTATAAAATCTTTAATATATACATAAAAATGTACAGCAAATAAATATTATAATATGATTATAAATTAACCCAATGACATATTGAGCTAAAGAAGGTTTCTACTATAATACGTACTGTACTATAATATATTTATTTTTTCATAGTATTAAAAATAATTTAGGCAGGTGAATCAATAATGATATAATATCAAATAAAACCTACAAAATAGTTATTATTAATGAACAGAATTATTTATTTTTACAGCAGTTAGGAGTTTTGTAGTATTTGTTATTTTTACTTAAAATTTCTTTATTAGTCGATGTTTGGCCTGCAAGCCATTCTTACACATAACCTCAAATACAAATTAATAATATTGCATACATAAGATTTGTGCTGTTTAACTTGCCTGTATACACAAAAGAAAATAAATATTTACATGCAGTCTTTGGTATACACATGCTTAATTGCATCATGGAGACTTGTCTAAAAAATTTATCAAAAGTTACTTATAATTTATAATAAATTATACCGACTACACTGGGCTACGCATCATGCAGTGTCATTTTGTGTTTCTTATAAGAACTTTTATTTTATGGACAGTAAAACTAATCTAAAAATTAATCAAGATATTAAACCTATAAAGCATTGATTAGAAAAATGAGAAGTCTACAAATTACTTGTGTTCATCGAAAGTCCGAATAATAATAATAATAGTCAAATTATTATACCCACTAAATCACTGAACGCACTAAATTATATTTTAGGACAAATTAAATATAAATTAAACTGTTTAATTATCATAAAGATTCTTCATTTGTCTGTTAAATTAAATTCGCACAGTACACCAAAGATCATAACTACTCCATTATTTGCAGTTCAATTTGCTCCCGCTGGTTCTCCTCAAGCTCTACAGATGGCAGTTCCAGCGGTGCTCCAAGTACGCTCCTCAGACGCTCCCAGAAGCCGGCGATCGCACGCTCGTCTGCCGGCAGTGCGGGCCACTCGAGATACGTGCGCGAGCCCATCATGAGGCGCAGGTTGAGGGGCAGGGCCTCACGCTGCAGACGCTTCAGCTCCAGCAGGATGAGGCAGTCGCGGCCTCCCTGACGCTCGAAGATGCGCTGCTGGGCGCGACGGAACTCCCACATCGACAGCTGAGGATAAAGTATACAAAATGAATGTATATAGTCCAACGTTCAAGCAAAATTCAAATTTCAGAAGTAATTTCAAACTCTAATTAAGTTACTTTTTAAACACTTCACCCATTTTAGCAGCACACCACCTGTACTCACCCCGCTCTTGATGAATCCGTCTGAGAGCACCATCAGCACCCTGCGGCTCCTCTGCACCCCCTCCTCGATGTTCTCCAATACATCTGACCCGCCGGGGAAGTCCCTCTCGTGCAGACATAGACGGTACTTGTGAGTGACCTCCAGGGGTTCCTCAAGGGCGGGGATCAGCACCTCATGTACCCATTGATGGTCCGACTCGCAGTGGGAGACGAAAACGTCGAATTGACAGCCCTCACAGGGGTCACTGAAAAGGATACGGTAAAAAAGTCATGTTCATTGTTTATATATGTGTATGGTAATCAGGTTTAAACCTTGCTCAGGTTCACTTTTACTGTGAGAAAGGGTAATTGGAGAGATGGTATAATTGCAGAATTTTCATAATGTAATTAAGGAAACGTGGAAATCTCAATCAAGAAGGTCGGTAATTACAGAAAATTATTAATTATCTCTCAAATTAACCACAATTACACCCCCACCTCAAGTTGATATAATTGTTTAAGTTTTATTTTCTGTCTCTGCTCATCTCATTTCTTCCTATTTTGCACCATTTTTGAAGAAAATAGACGAAATTAGGTTTTATTTGCTTTACTATTTCTATTTGCTATTTGTCTATTTGCGGAGCGTGAATTGTTAATTTATTCATTTTATCCTCACTTTGAGCGAGGAAGAAATTATATGTATTTTTTATATAAAAACGTTAGGTTTAATTGTGAAAAGGTTGAGTTAAAGATGTAATTTTTCAACTAGGGATAATTATTACTTTTTTTAATGTAAAATTTGACTATAAATTCATAGGTCTTTTAACTCACTATATCATCTGATGGCAAGTAAGAGGCACATGTACAAAAATTTCGAATTAAAATCACACAGTCAAATTGAAGACGATTATTTAAAGGTACTCACATTTCCTCCTGTCTCCTTCTGGTCCTCCACATTTGTCGGATGTACAGCAGTTCGTAGCGGTAAAAGAAGACCAGGAGTGCCACCACAACACACAGAGCCGCGAGGGTGACTGAAGGAACCGCGACTTTTAAGTAAAACCCCAAGAATTCGCAGTGCTCTGTGTTGTAAGTGGCATTAAGAATCGTGTTTCCCTTCTGAGTATTTGGCAGCTGACATTGTAATGGTTGTGTGGAGTGGAAATTGATGATTTCAACTGGAGACGACTTGAGCCATTCTTGAAATTCGTTTAATAAACATGATTGACAATCGAATGGATTCCTACCAAGGTCTACAGAGTCCAGGGCATTTAAGGATTCTCCCAGTACATGGGATATAACATTTATTCTGTTGAAAGACAAATCCAACTTTTCTATATAAAGATTTTTATTTGAAAATGCATTTTCTGATGTCCAATTTTCAATTAAATTATAACTTACATTCAATAATGTCACATTACCATTTACAATTAAATCGTCAACTTTCGTAATTTTATTGAAAGACAAATAAATTTTTTGGTTGCCACGAGAAGACAGATTCAAATTTGAAATATCCGCAATGTTATTTCTCTGAAGATCTATTACTAATGAAGAGTGGTGCAGATGACTGAATGTGTTCGGATGTATTTTTTTTATAGCGTTACCATTCAAACTTAAGCGTTGTAGTGATGGCAGATCTAAAAACGAATCTTCAGGTACATTACGTATGCCTGAATATCCTACATACAAAGTTCTTAAATTAGCAAGTTTAGGCATGTTCTTTCTGAAAACAAAGAAAATTTAGATTACTTAAAAAAAATTATTTATTAAAAATTTCAAACTCTTGTAAGGTGCACATGTATTAAAGGATATGTTTCATCTTTCATTTATATTTATAGGCCCTACGACTCGTCAGAGTCTGCAAAGTATTAAATAAAATGGTCAAATAAAAGTCATAACTACAGTATACAAAACTCCGATAAAAATTCAAATCATTAAAGTAATTTTTTATGATAATATTAATAATGTGGTTTTGTTTTTTATGAATTTTAACAATATTTTTCTCTGAAGTTAAAGTATAAAGTTATTTATATAATTCTAATACAATATTCATACTCAAATGGTTCATTATAAATTATAATATTAACAAGAAATTAATGTATTTACTATTTTATTTCATTACACCGGCTTAATGAATTTAAAAGTTAATTTTTGTTAATATGACATTCAGAGTATTATTATATTTAAAATTTTATTACAAAAATATATTAATATTTATTTTATTTTTTTAATTATTATTATTTTCAAAGATAAATGACAGTCAATAAATGAAAAAAAATTTTTTTAATTATTTTCAATGTTATAAAATAATTTATTACTTTTTATAAACAAGAGAATAACGAAATTCAATTAGCAAATACGAGAAACTAAATCATAATGATAACCTAATGGAGTATCAACCTCAAATTTTTTTTATTGCAGAAATGGATAGAGGGTGCAAAGTTATGCTGCCATGAATTTTTTCTGATATTTCAGAGCCCTGGAAGTATTTTTAAAAAATTATTGAAAGTCCTTTTTGTGACGTCACAAAAAGAACTTTCAATACTTTTTTAAAAATACTTCCTGGTCTGTAAATCATCTGAAAAAATCAGGGTAGCATAACTTTGCACCCTCTATCCATTTCTGCAATAAAAAAAAATTGAGGTCGACACTCCATTATTCAACACAATCTAAAATGAACTTGATGAAATTTATTTAATGCATTTTTGGATAGAGGACATCGATTGTCAATTTTTCATAATTTTTATTAATTAATTAATTATTAATTTTTTTTAAACCTCTTTTAGCATCCTCAAAATCGAAGGGAAAGACGCTGTGACGTCATTATCTTGCAGCGTCTTTCCCTATGCTTGAGTGATAAATAATTGCATGACTATGACGTCACAGCGTTTTGCAGCACGATTTTAAAGATCGCTTCAAAAAAATCTGAAAAAAATATTGACAATACATAACTCGAGGTCCTCTATCCAAATATGCAATAAAAAATTCTACAAAAATTGTCCATCCATACAAACACTAAATGTGAATATACTTTTGCTTTTTACTCACCTACAAATTTCAAAGTGATTTGTTCCTGCTATTCGAAGATTTTGAAGACTCGAAAGAGAATCTAGAGTGCCTGGGTTTAAAATCAATTTACCATTCCAAGGTTTTATACTCAGTCGATAAAGGTTTGTTAACTTGTTAATTTCTTCTGGTATTTGAAAAATATATTCTCCTCGTCCTTCTATTGAAATTTCGAAATTTTCCACATTTTTAATTTTCTCCCAAAAAACTGAAATAAAAATGTTTCATCATTTTCAAATTATAAATCAATTGCATTTTTAATGAAAAAAAGTTAAATTAAATTTTATTATTAACTTTTAATTAACGTTAAAAATATTATATATAATACATTCTGTTATTTGATAATAGAAGCGAGATGCTCATTTGTGTCGATCGCTAATATATATTTGCACTTGAAAATGAAGCAAAGTGTTTTTCGTAAAAATGTAAATATTGCATTATTCACTGTTTTTTTTTATTTTTTTTAGTTCGGACCCACGTTCCGTAAAGGAATTTTCCCTAAAAATATTTTTCCTATTGAAAAAACGAAAACAAGTTTTTTTGACATAGCTTTTCATAGGACGGTGGGAACACCGAAAAATCAGCTGATTTGAAGCCTCTATCATGGACCATACATCAAATTAAAAGTAAAAATGGCAAATCAAGGATATAATATCATAAAAATTACCTTTCGGTATTGATGTTTTCGCTGTCCTCACATGTAATTCTTTTAGTTTTGGTAAATGTACGTCAAATACATTATAAAAGTCATAACCATTCTCACAGTCTGATTTGATTCTCAATTTAAGGTTATCTGAATCTTGCATAAATTGAGTTATACCAGATAAAAAACTGAAGCATACTTTTGATACAATAAAAAGGTGATTTATTTTCGGATTTCTCTTGTAGTAAAAAAAATCTTTAAGCTGAAAACAAATTCATAATTAAAAAAACAATTTATTTGAACACGTTCTTATATTACAAACCACCTTAGTTGAAAAAATACGTCTTCAACTCATCCTTTACACGTCTAAGCCTAAGCTTTTTACCTCTAAAATGCATATTATTTCCTGTTCACTCAAATTGAAGGTGAAATGAAGCAATATTTCAAACTTATAACACTTTATGCTTAAGAAGAGAAAAAAAACTTTAAAATGTTGAAATATAGTAGGACAAAAGACAAGCCCAGAGCTTAATAGCGAATATAGGATGTAATTTATTTATTTATAAATCGGTATATTTAAATTTAATTATATAATTACCATGGTGAGAAAAAGTATTCAGTTACATATTTTATGTGATTATATATAACTACCCGACCTAACATTTAGCTATTACTATTTTTCTATATTATAAAAAAAAATTGTAACTAACAGTCATTTAGTGTAAGAGTGTATATCATAGAACCCCCTAAACTTTACTGCTCTAAGACAATTTCTACTGAAAGAGTATTTTGCAGAAAAAAATGCACATATTACTATCCAATGCTTTTGTTTTATGTAAAACTAATGATCAAAAATAAAACTGTTATTTTTTTATTTTTGTAGAAAACATTTAAAATCATTTGCATGAATTACTAATTAATTAGGTTTAATTTTATTGCTTTGGCATATTAAGTTAATAAATTACATTTTGTAGGCCAACTAATCAGCCGAAATCAATTTAAAAAAAATTGTATTTATAAATCAATGTGAAACAAATACCTTTCCATAAATATTCCACGAGTTGTAGGAAATTCTATTTAATTTTACGTTTCATCCTATTTAGAAGTTATTATAAGATATTTTTAGTTCCACAGGATACCAGAAGGGAGGGATCAAACGATGCACTAAATCAAAGTTTCTTTATACAGGTTAAGACACGCACGCATTTCGTGCGTCAATTTCGTTAAATTTTCAGGCCCCATTGTACCACGAAATTTCAAAAATAGCATTGCATGATGGGCGCATTCAAAGTTTCGCGGCACGTTGTGGCCAAAAATACTTAAACGTGATTGGCTAAGCCCTTTAACATTGGTCCAATCGGTGACTTAACCTGTATAAAGCCAACCTTGCACTAAATTAAATAAATTATATTTTCAGATTAACGATGCAGCTTGGCGGCAATCTAAAATAATTTTTTCAGCTTATTTTATGGAGTAATTTTTCACACCCTATTCACTTCAAATTAAAATGCAATGTAATATTAATCTTCACTCTTCTCCAAACAAGAAAATTGTTATTTAAATTACTTACCATTGGTTTTTTTTTTTCAAATTCCAAAACTGGCAATGGCTTATATACTTTTATGTCTTTTATCTTGCAGTTTTTAATTCTAAAATAAAAATGATTAAAATTTTGAATAAATTATAATTAGGAATTTTTTAATGTGAAATTTTTATTATAATGATAAATTTTTATCATCTTGCACGTACGTATATAATACGAAAATTATTATTTTTTTATAATTTTATAATATTATTAAACCATCCCAAGAATTGATGTACAGTACCATAAAAAACGCTGGAAATTTCTAGTTAAGTTAAGTTTCTCCCCCTCCCTCCACCCTCCTTTGATTTTTTTATTAGAAAAATTCCATAAATATCTAGTTTCAATAAGGTACAATCTAAAAAAGTATTTTATGAGAGCTATACATGGCATGAAACTATAAACATGAGGGCTATGCTATAAAGCATTATATCACTCAACGACTATATACTAGAGGACGGCCTGGAACAACTTATTGAAGAACCTCGATACTCGAAATTTCTCGCCAACGTTTGGGGAAGTCCGCTAAATGAGCCACGTGATCGGGCGATTTCTTTGAAGACGTCAAAGATTTGACAGCTTGACAGATTTGACAGATGTCTAATAAAGCGGCATCTTTGACTGCGGTATCTTTGTAGCTGACTCAAGGCCAATCAAATGCGCTAGAAAAGTCAACGTTGTGACGTCACTGGGTTAAGGAAATGTCAGCCGGTTGGTGGCAAAAAAGTTAGGCCGTCTTCTTAGTAAATAGTTCTTGGATATCACTGACAATGAGAATTACAGCGTTCAATGAAAATTCATCAGCGTAATGCATGTCTTATCATGCTTATGCAAATCTTACCTTGAAACATCACAGCCCGAGAAAACCTCTGCAATTCCATCTATTTCTGTACCTGAATAATTAATTTCCATGTACAGTGAGCTCAAACCACTCAAAATGTATCCGTAATTAAAAGGTAATTCTACGTCCTAGAAAGAGGAATAGAAACTATTTTAAAAAAAGAATTTTAGTAATTTAATAAATAGTGTGTAGTTAGATTGCAAATAATTTTAAAACATGTTTGAATATGGTATGTTTCCTAATAACTCCAGGATTAAATGTATGAAAACAGACGTATTGTATGTACGTATAATGGAGTATTGACCTCAATTTTTTTTATTGCAGAAATGGATAGAGGGTGAAAAGTTATGCCACCCTGATTTTTTTCAGATTTTTTAGAGACCGGGAACTATTTTTAAAAAATTATTGAAAGTTCTTTTTGTGACTTCACGCGGCGGCAAGTCCTATCTTTTTCTTAAGCAGTGGCGTCTCGTGACGTCACAAAAAGAACCTTCAATAATTTTTTAAAAATAGTTCCTGGACTCTAGAAAATCTGAAAAAAATCAGGGTAGCATAACATTGCACCCTCTATCCAATTCTGTAATAAAAATAATTGAGATCTGTTGTGTATAACTATATGCCAACATCAGCTTTTGTATTTTTGTCAACTTGGCGCCTTTTATTTAGTGCGCATTATAATAATCTGATCTTATTTCCCATCATGCTTTTCTGTTTTTCTGTTAGAAGAATCATGACTATTATCTAGCCATCACGGAGTCTCTGATACTCCAGTTCTATACAAGTTATTTAAGTAATATAACTATCTCTGCGTGTAATAAACTTGTAAATATGAACTCAAATCTTCTCATCTCAACTTAGATCTAAGAATACCTCCAGATCAATACTCCATTGTAAAACGTTGTATTTTGTTTTGTCTCTTTTGATTTGAGACTGCATAAAATCAAGCAACTAAATTTAGTTCATTTTTTAGTTTCTATATTTTTTTAAAATTTATTACTCACCCATGAATTTTTATTCGCATACTTTATGAATTCAATGTTAACTTTCGTTGCAGTTAAGTACCAAAGGGTGCCTCCATTATAAGATAACAAATTTCTGCATGATTGAGCTACAGGTCTTAGTAGTTTTAATTGTAAGGTATATTCCAATCCCTGCAAATAATATAAAAAAATATATATTAGAAACATGCAAGTAATATTGATTCACATTAACTGCACATGTATACGTTTAGTGTTTGCAGATTTTATAAGTTTTATTTTATACGTCGCTTGAAATAATGAACATAAGTCACATAACTCTTGTTCCTGAAAAAAAACACTCAAAATTGAAATGATGTTATTAATAAAGTTGTAATACTGTATCATTATTAATGCTCATTTCAGCTGTTTTTAGTTTATAGTCTTAATGCTAGATGGCGCTAGCTTACAGAATTTAAATAAAAATATAGTTCGAGTTTTGACTGTTAGAGAGCGCAACAGTGAGAATTTTGTATTGAAAAATGGAATAAACAGCTTCGAATTTAAACTCAAGAATCCGTGAGTTTTTATTTAATCATCCTTATGTTAATACTATTTAATTACATCAAATAGAGACTAAGGATACTTCATCTGGCGACGATGGATGTAGTTTTGTTCCATGCGTGAAGAGAAGTGAGAAAAGTGAACTGAAAAGTGACCCTCACAGACAGTGTGCAGTGGCCACATGTGCTCAGACTGAGTTTTTGAACTTTGACGACCATGCCTCCCAAAAATGAGAAATCTGTGCCTTCTATTGGTGAATTTGACCCAGAAAGAGAAACCCTTAGTGCATACTTCCTCAGACTAGAGTGTATGTTTAAGGTAAATAAGACAAGTGAAGATTTGAAATCAGCGACCTTGATTGCATTGATAGGTAGATCAGCAGTGCAAGTGTTGATAGATAAGGCAGTGCCTGGAAGTCCAATGGACTTAAGCTATTCAGGCTGTAAAAAGCTGTTGAAAGAACATTATGACTCTGTTGTTATACAATCAGTAGAAAGATTTCATTTAACTTCTAGAGAACAAAAAGAAGGTGAAAGTATTGCAGATTTTGCTGCAGCATTGCAGCACTTGTCTATAAAATGTGACCTTTCTACTGATGCATTAAAAACAACATTGGCTGACTCATTCAATAGAAATGTGCGTGACAAGAGGATCCAAACATTTTTAATTCAAGAAAACTTGGACTTTGGTGAGGCTGTTAAGAAAGCTAAAGCCATGGAGGCAGCTTTCAAAATCAGTGATGGACCTAAAGCAGCCAAGCAGAAGTCTCAAGAAGAAGAAGAGAAGAAAACTGGACCAAAAGAAGAGGAAGGTAGTGAAGGAGATGTCCATGCCCTTCAAGCTAGGAACTGGTTACCAAGACCAAGGAAGGAGGAGACTCCATGCTGGAGATGTGGGTATACAGATCACTCCCCAGACAGCTGTGGAGCTCAGAAATACAAGTGCAACCAGTGTCACTCAGTAGGACACCTAGCTAGGATGTGCAAACAAAATGGTATGTATAGGAACAGTAAGTCAGATAAACACAGTAAGTACAGTAAATGTAAATTGCACAAGAAAGACAGAAGAGAGAAAAAAAAAATTCACTGTACTTGTAAGAAATCTGTCTCAAGTAGTTCAGGTTCTGACAGTAGCTCAAGTTCTGATGAATTGTCATGTAATCTGATAGGTTCTGTAAAGAAAGGTGGAAAAAACCCTTATAAAGTTAAGGTAGATATCAATGATAAGAAAGTGTCTATGCTCATTGATACTTGTGCTGATGTTACTGTATTTCCCCTTTCTAAATTTGAAAGAAAGTTCCCTAATACAAAGTTAGACAAAAGTAGTGTGTCTTTGTCCACTTATGGAGGAGATAATTTGAAAATTGTTGGTCAGGCTCAAGTAAATGTAAAATATAAAGACCAACACTCCTTACAGTTACCTATAGTTGTCATTGACACAAATACAAAGCAAAAACCACTCTTAGGGAGAGACTGGTTAAGTAAAATAAAAATTGACTGGTCAGAATTTAAAGTAGTGCACAAAATAAACCAAGTCCCTGAATTTAATAAACATAGTCATGATAAAATGGTCCAAATACTGAAAGAAAAGTACTCTGATGTATTTGCTGAAGGTGTGGGGGAAATTAAAGGAGTAGAAGCCAGAATTCATGTAGACCCAAAAGCTCAACCTGTTTATTGTAAAGCTATTGATGTCCCTTATGCAATAAAGCCAGCAGTGGAAGCAGAAATTAAAAGTAAAGTTGATCAAAATATTCTACTGCCAGTTACAATAGCTAAATGGGCCACAAATGTACTGCCAATTCACAAAAAAGGTGACCCAAAAGCAGTCAGACTTGTAGGAAATTTTAAAATTACTATAAACCCACATATTGAAACTGAACATTATCCATTGCCCAATTTTAAAGACATGAGCACAACATGGGTGAATTGTAAATATTTTTCTGTAATAGATTTGAGTAAAGCTTACCTGCAAGTAAAAGTACACCCTGATGATCAAAAATATTTAACCATTAACATTCATTTGGGACTGTTTAAGTATACTAGGCTAATCTATGGTATTTCTAGTGCACCCACAACTTTCCAAGAGATCATGGACAAGATGTTGAGAGGCCTGGATGGAACTAACTGCTACATTGATGATATACTTGTGGCAGGGAGGACCAAAGTAGAGGCCAAGGAGAGACTTCATGCAGTGTTCAAGAGGCTGCACAAACATGGTGTAAGAGTAAATGTTAAAAAATGCCAGTTTGTTCAACCCTCAGTGCATTATGTTGGTCACAAGGTTAGTGCTGAAGGTACTCATCCCCTTCCTGAAAAGTTCCAAGCCATCCAAGATGCTCCTGCCCCAACTTGTCTCTCTGAAGTTCAAAAATTTATTGGTTTGCTAAATTATTACCATGAGTACATAGAAAATTTGGCTACACTGGCTAAACCATTATATCAGTTAAATGAATGTAATTTTAAATGGACAGATACAGAACAAAAGTCTTATGAAAGGTGTAAACAAGCTTTTCTGAATGCCCCAATGTTAGTACCATATGGCTCATACAAGGATATTGTTGTCTCAAGTGATGCAAGCCCAGTAGGCATAGGAGCTATTCTTGCACATATAGATGATAATGGTACTCAAAGACCAATATTCTTTGCTTCTAGAACACTCACTGAAACTGAGCAAAATTATTCTCAAATACACAAGGAAGCATTGTCATTGAAATATGCTGTAGATAAATTTCACAAATTCATATGGGGGAGAAAATTTATCTTGCTTACAGATCATCACCCACTTACTAATATATTTGGAGAAGATAAGTCTTTACCAGCCACAGCTAGAGCTAGAATGCAGAGATTTGCAGCCACTTTAGCCAATTACCAGTATAAGATAAAGTATATTAAAAGTGCAAATAATATACCAGCTGACACTTTGTCTAGACTGCCATTACCAGTTGTTTCAAAGGGACAAGTAAACTTCTTTGCTGTAAACATAGAACCCAACTTACCTCTATCCCTGGACAAAATAGCCTTAGAATCAAAGAAAGATTCAAGCCTGGCAAAAGCAATAACTCTTACTGCCCATGGTTGGCCTAACTTCACCACTGATGAAGGTCTCCAACCTTATTTCAAGCACAGACTTGACTTGTCCTTGGAACAAGAGTGTTTGTTGTGGGGTAACAGAGTTGTTATACCCAAGTCCTTGCAAGAAAGAGTGTTGCAACTGATATACAAAAATCACTGTGGTATCACAAAAACAAAAATGCTGGTTAGATCACTACTTTGGTGGCCTAATATTGACTTAGATATAGAACAGTTTATTAGTTCTTGTACAGTATGTCAAAAAGTATTGCCAGCAAAACAACCAAACCTTGCTCCCTGGCCTGCAGCCAGCAGAGTGTGGGAAAGAGTTCACATTGATTTTTGTAAAATACATGACACTACTTTGTTTGTACTCATAGATTCATACTCCAAATGGATGGAAGTTGTAATCATGAAAAAAACAGATGCAAACTCCACCATAGCTGTGTTACAAAAAATATTTTCATTCTTGGGACTAGCCTGTCAAATAGTATCTGATAATGGACCCCTATTCATATCATCTGAGTTCAAATCATTCTGTGAAAATAATGGTATTGAACACAAAACAAGCCCACCTTATCACAGTCAAAGCAATGGTGCTGCTGAAAAAGCTGTCCATATTGTAAAATCATTTATCAAAAAATCTATTGTTGAAAGCAAGGAGAAAAATTATGATTTTGATATGCAAACTACCCTTGATAATTTTCATTTATCATACAGAACTACCCCCAATACAAGCACCAACAAAGCTCCAGCTGATTTTATTTTTAGAAACAAAATCAGAACCCTCCTGTCCAACTTGAACCCCCTAACAGCTGTTCTAAACAAAAAGGAAAGTGAGATAGTAAAACCTCCTAAATGTAAATTTAGTGCTGGTGATAAAGTTCTCACCAAAACCATTGGAGATAAAATACAGTCATGGAAGGAGGCAGAGGTAGTTGATCAGTTGAGCCCTTTTGTGTACAATGTAAAGTGTAATGGGGTGGTCAAGAAAACTCATATTGACCATATGAAACATGTTAAGGTAGGCACCACCCAGAACAGTGATGTTATTATGGAGAAAACACTGTCTGAACCAGTTGTAAAGGACCCAGCAGGTCCTGAGGTCAAGGGACCAGACCCTGGCCCTGGCACCAGTCAAGGCTTATCACTCAGAGCTTCCAATAGGGTAAGGAAAAAACCTGATGTGTTAGACTTGTAGTAGTATGCATATTGTCACTATGTTGTATATGCATACTGTGTGCTTTTAGCTGTAAGAAAATTCATGTTTGACAAACTAAAAAAATTCAAATTGGCATTGTAAGATTAAAATGTTGTAGTTCAAAATGATGTTACCTAACTGGAGATTTAAAACTATTGTGTCATTTATTGTTAGGTATTTAATTTTAAAGAGAGAGAGAAATGAAATGATGTTATTAATAAAGTTGTAATACTGTATCATTATTAATGCTCATTTCAGCTGTTTTTAGTTTATAGTCTTAATGCTAGATGGCGCTAGCTTACAGAATTTAAATAAAAATATAGTTCGAGTTTTGACTGTTAGAGAGCGCAACAGTGAGAATTTTGTATTGAAAAATGGAATAAACAGCTTCGAATTTAAACTCAAGAATCCGTGAGTTTTTATTTAATCATCCTTATGTTAATACTATTTAATTACATCAAATAGAGACTAAGGATACTTCAAAAATAACTATGCACTCAATACACTCTGTTATGCACTTTATCTATGAAGTCTATATAGATCATTGACGCATTTTTTTTTTAAATGAATCGTGAATTAAGGAGGACCATTATTATTATTATTTGTGTTTTTAACTCCCAACCTAGTTGGGGTGGTTAAGCGCCAGCACCGGACCCAATTGGGCCAAGATGAAGGCGCCCGCTGATCCTGTTGGTGATGTTACGATCCAGCGTCTCCTACTCAGCTGCGGGCAATGAGGGCTTCCCGGGTACACCCGCAAATAGCCCATCACACAGCCTTTCGGGCAGGTCCTCTCCTAGGCGCGGTGGGACACATTTCCGCTAGCACTCTGGGTGCTGGATGCCTTTAACCAGGGCACTTAGAGGTGGGGATGCATCTTCGGCTTCCCAAACCAGTGCCCTGGCCGCCCTGTGGTTCAAGAACCACAGGCTACGGGCCAGAGGTCACACTCGCAAGGCAACCCCCAAAACGCATGTCCTTCCTGAGCACGAGGGGACACGTACCGCGAGCCAGAGAAGAGCCTACGCCCATCCCGTAGCTGGATGCCCATTATTATTATTATATTATTATTATTATTATTATTATTATTATTTTTTTTTTTTTTTTTTTTGTGAGACACCACTAGATTGCCCTTGCCCTGGTCATAGGACAGACCCAGCAGTGCCTCGTTTTTTGCCCAACAATGCCCCTTTGGAGTGCCAGACTTTCGGCCACGGTGTTACCCAGCCTTCACGGAATCACACCCGTAGGACCCGGGTCTATTACCCCGAGCATGACGTACGAATAGTGTCACCGCAGTGACAATCAGCCCCACCGCGACCGAGCTTTGCACCCTCTCCCCCGACCCACAATCCCCGTCCGCGAGCGCCGTTCACTGTTGTGTTCGGGTATTAGCTTTGCTTCACCCACCCGTTTGGAAAGCCTCTCACCATTCAGACCGCTGCCTCACCGAAAACATCCATGAGGAGCGTTCGTCATACGAGGATCAGACCTAGGGGACTACTTCCTGACTGCACGGGCCACTACGATATATTGGCACCACATATCCCTGAGCCGGCCGGCTGGTCACCATACACGAAACATAGTTCCCCCCACACAGTGAATACACCACATAGCGCTCGCGCCCACCCCCCACCCACAAAAACCCCATCCTACGCTGACACGGCTGCTCCTGACTTGCATCAAGTAAACCACCGTTCCGTCAGCCTGCCGCTCCCACTCTGCAGGTTTCTGGTGCACCAATAACCATCCACCCACAGAGTGGAGCACCCACCTCCAATAAAACCAACCTGATGGTAAGGTGGCCGATCCCGCGGACCTCCCCGCCACTAGGTGTAGCCGGCAAACTGATCACGCCGGCCATCCGGGGACTCCTTCACGCAACCTCCGACAATTGCGCTAGAGACCGTTGCATTTATCCTCCCATAGTCTGCTGTTAAACTATGAGAGTCCCCAGCATTGCCGAGATTTTGCTGCCTAGGTACTCTGAGCTCCGCGGCAGCAGGGAGAGCTCAGGCTCCATAACCGGTTAGTGGCTATGGACTGAGGGCTGTAATTAAACAACCCCCAGGTGGAGCCCCAAGGGCGCGGTCCCACGCGTCGCGTACTGAACTTTCCCCACACAGAGTTTAGCATGAGTCAAGAACAGTCGGGTGCCCTTTATTATTATTATTATTATTATTATTATTATTATTTAATATTATTATTATTATTTAATTAAATCAGGTTTACCTTGCATTTTGAATCATGCTATCCATGAATAAAAGCCATGATAGATCTACAGAATAAAGCCTTAAGGCATGCATTTTCTTGGGCGATTTCGAGTGGGGCTTGACAGGGCGAGAAAAGCGCACTTGCTTTAATCTCGTATGGCGACCATGTTGGCGATAAAATCACTCCTCGCAAGGCGAGAAAATCCCGAGCCTCTGATTGTGGAACGCAATTTTCTCGCTCCATGGAAATGCACCTTTACTCTTTTTAGAATCTCGAAATTCTCGAACCTGTATATTACATGTTGATATCTCTCTTATTGCTTAATTATTTTCATATTTGCTGCATGCGCAAATGATAACAAACGGAAGTTCCATTTGAGTACATGTTAAATGGATGTGATGTCATCGCCATTCACGCATTCTGATTGGCTGAGATTTATAATTGGGTACTCTACGGGGAACTCTTTGGTCTTATTTACTTTAAATTGTAGGCCTATTTTTTTTAATTTCTTGACAATAGTAAGTAACACTATAATAATTTACTAATGCTTGAACCAATTGTCAATTACGTGTGTGCAATAAAATTTTATTTTAAAAATAACATGTCATAAATATATTATATATATTTATATGTTATTACGTATTATGTATGTATATACCAAGTTTGTTTTAAAACTTCGGGCCAATGTAGAATGTGATAAAGCAAATTGCCCATATGAAACTAATGTTACGCAACATTGGGTTTTTATTTATATTTTATTTTGTGTACTAATATTCAGTAACTACAATCATTAGTATATTGATTGTGCTGAAAATAAAAGAATAAAATAAAAATACAATGGAGACCTCAAAATTGTTTACTGCAGAAATGGAGAGAGGTTGCAAATTTATGCAATTCTGATTTTTTTTTCAGATTTTTTAGGGACCAGAGACTATTTTTTTTAACAAAAATTGAAAGTGCAGAGAAAATGACGCCTCTTGACGCCTCTCTTAATAAAAGGATCTGATCAAAAAGGGGCGTGGGTTCAAACCCGACATCAACTAAACTTTTTAGCAATACTTCCAGGTCTCTAAAAAATTTGAAAAAAATCTGAGTGGCATAATTTTGCACCCTTTATCCATTTTTGCAATAAAAATTTTTGAGGTCCTTACTCCATTGTACTAAAACACAATTAGTGAACAGTGCAATACTCACATTTAATATATAAGAAGGATTAACATTCACTTCACAGCTGAAGCTGTTGTGTTTCAATTCGAAATTTATGCATGGTAACCCATCTTCAGTATGATCTTCACACTCCTTCGATGTACAGGGAGTCAATATAATGGACAAAGATATGAAATACAGTAGAAACAGTTTCACTGCCATCGTCGAATAACATTTTGTATTAAAACAAGAGAACATTTATTATTTTACAGTTTTGTTTTAGTATCTTAAATAAACATCCGCAGCTTTAACATATTATATTTTATTTATCATCTAGAACCATATGGTGTAATTTTCGATAAGCGATTTCCTTTCTATTCTGGTAATACCAGTATAATAACCTACATCTCACACATCTTAAAAAGTGCTTCAAGATGTTGTGTTTCTTACAAATATTTTCCATTTCGATTTTGTTATTTTTTACAGCCAGGTATAATGAAGTATCTAGTTTGGAATGCGATGGTAAAAATGTTGTATTTAAGCCTGGAGAATTCATAGAACCGTATGACTCTTATAAATGTAGTGTGATGCTGCATAACGATGCTGTGCAATGTAGTGTATTAGGAGGAATAGACCGCCGGTATCGTGAAAACAAAAAAATCACAAGAACTGTAAGTATCTATTCAATTATATTCAATAGTATCAATAACAGGAAATTATGAACGGATCACATATATTTCACTGTCTTTTAATGGACAAATAACATAAAAATTTTATTGCATATTTGAATACAGGGCCTCGAGTTATGTATTGTCAATTTATTTAAGATTTTTTTGAACCCCCAAAATCGAGGGAAAAGACGCTGTGACGTCATAGTCCTGCAACGCATTTCCCTATGCTTGCGTGTTAAATAATTGCATGACTATGACGTCACATCGCTTTTTAGCACGATTTTAAGGGTGTTAGAGGGTTCAAAAAAATATAAAAAATATTTGGATAATACATAACTCAAGGTCCTCTATCCAAACAAATATGAAATAAAAAATTTCATGAAGGTTGTCCATTGGCTGCCCGCATGGCACCCCTTGGCATGAGAGGAGTGAGGTAACTGGATGACGTGGTTACTCGAAAAGAGTCGTGTATGGTTTTTTTTTTTTTTTAATTTCACTTTGATAGTGACGGTGGAAAATAAAAACAAAACAAGAAAACCATCGTCAAGGCAGCTGACACCGAAAAGAACAACATCAAATTTTTTTTATTGCAGAAATGGATACAGGGTGCAAAATTATGCTAGCCTGATTTTTATCAGATTTTTTATAGCCCTGGAAGTATTTTTAAAAAAGAACTTTCAATAATTTTTTAAAAATATTTCCAGGGCTGTAAAAAATCTGAAAAAAAATCAGGGTAACATAACTTTGCACCATCTATCCATTTTTCTGCAACAGAAAAAAAAATTGAAGTCGATACTCTATTAAAGTATTTTATACTATTATAATTGGTAAAAATCATTGATTTTTATTTAAAATAAACATATCTTTTTAAGATATTGTGACGATAGTCTAATTGTCATGAGGAATTCTTACTTCTAATGGTCTGTCTATCTTTTCCCTTAATTTCTTTATTGCAGGTGCAATATTTTTTTAGGATTTCACTAGATTTTTTACTAATAAAGTTAACTAAAATATCCTCAAATTGCCTAATTTTTTTTTCTTATTCTTAGCTATACAATTAAGGGTAAGGTAACACGGGTCAGCTGGTGTTTTAGTCCCATTTGATTAACATGTTGTAAACCTTGGCAAATTTACAAACATTCTGGAATTTTTTCGAGTGACAGATTTTAGTACCTAAAAGACACAGCAAAAATTTCAAAACAATTATTCGAGCCAGTTTTTTTTTATTAATTTTTTAGTTTCGCTCTCCATGAGAAAGTCCTTTGCTGAACATTAAAATAAATAAATAAATAAATAAATAAATAAATAAATAAATAAATAAATAAATAAATAAATAAATAATTAAATAAATAGGTAAATAAGTAGATAGATAGATAGATAGATAGATAGATAGATAGATAGATAGATAGATAGATAGATAGATAGATAGATAGATAGATAGATAGATAGATAGATAGATAGATAGATAGATAGATAGATAGATAGATAGATAGATAGATAGATAGATAGATAGATAGATAGATAGATAGATAGATAGATAGATAGATAGATAGATAGATAGATAGATAGATAGATAGATAGATAGATAGATAGATAGATAGATAGATAGATAGATAGATAGATAGATAGATAGATAGATAGATAGATAGATAGATAGATAGATAGATAGATAGATAGATAGATAGATAGATAGATAGATAGATAGATAGATAGATAGATAGATAGATAGATAGATAGATAGATAGATAGATAGATAGATAGATAGATAGATAGATAGATAGATAGATAGATAGATAGATAGATAGATAGATAGATAGATAGATAGATAGATAGATAGATAGATAGATAGATAGATAGATAGATAGATAGATAGATAGATAGATAGATAGATAGATAGATAGATAGATAGATAGATAGATAGATAGATAGATAGATAGATAGATAGATAGATAGATAGATAGATAGATAGATAGATAGATAGATAGATAGATAGATAGATAGATAGATAGATAGATAGATAGATAGATAGATAGATAGATAGATAGATAGATAGATAGATAGATAGATAGATAGATAGATAGATAGATAGATAGATAGATAGATAGATAGATAGATAGATAGATAGATAGATAGATAGATAGATAGATAGATAGATAGATAGATAGATAGATAGATAGATAGATAGATAGATAAATAAATAAATAAATAAATAAATAAATAAATAAATAAATAAATAAAAAATCGGCAAGAATAATTGTTATGAAATTTTTTTTTCTGTGGCGTTCAGGTACTAAAATCTGTCTCTCTAAAAAAAAAAACAAAAAAAAACAAACAAACCAACAGAATATTTGCATGTGAATTTGCAAAGGTTTACATTTTACATGTTAATCAAATAGTACCAAGAATATCGCTTAAATTTTATTATTAACTTTACTAAGAACATAATTATATTTATCATTTAAGTCCCCTATTCCCCTGTATAATTACAATCACACCGGCAAAATGGAATAGTATAATACTTTGAAGAAATGATGGAAGTGTAGAATTAAATTTAATTATATAATTTTTTTATTTAAAAACTGGGCATTTTAAATTAAAATAAATTGTTTTCTTAATGTTAATAAATACATGTTATATTTATAATATTTTTTTTCCCATGGTGAATTGAACTTCTTTAAAAAATTAGAAAATAATTATTTACTCGTGATTTGCTAGGATTGTATCTTATTTTGTAATATGATAATTATGGTGATTATAACATTATGAGTGACCTTTAATTATAAAAGTAAAAAAAAAAAACATTATTTGATTATAAAGTAAATAATTTTGACAAAAAAATAAGCAGATTGAGGCATAAAGTTAAACATAATTTATAATAAAAAATAAGTTAATGGTAATCAGCTAATCACGAGTTTCATATTTATAAGAAAGTTTGAAAATTATATATTTAAGGGTAAGATAACACGAAACATCGATTGTTGTAGTCCCATTTGATTAACATGTAAACCTTAGCAACCTCATAATAATTCTGAAATTTTTTTACAGACAGTTCTTAGCATCAAAAAAATGTAGAAAAAATTTCAATCGCTCATTCCGATTTTTTAAAATTATTTTTTAAATCTTCCATTATATTATAGTGTATATATAGGGCTTTCCCATGGAGACCTAAACTAATAAATTAATATATAAAAATCGGATCGAGCGATTGTTTTGAAATTTTTTCTACAATTTTTTGGTGCTAAGAAATGTCTCTAAAAAAAAAAAGAAATTCAAAATTATTATGATAAGGCTTACATGTCAAATGGGACTACATCAATCGATGTTTCGTGATTGATTAAGAAGGTAAGCTACAAGCTACTTTTTGAGGCAAAACAATCAAGAACTTGCTCATTTTTAGCCTTATATTCAATATTTCTTTATTTCTCACAAAACGTCAACATTATAATATATTAAATCGTTTAATCTGTCTTGAGACAATCTACTTCTAATACGCGTTTTCAATAGCTTCAATTTAGAAAATGAGCGTTCACATGCTACTTGTGCGAGTTGTGTGCAGCTAAGTGTTTTTAATACAAATTTATAAGCAATAACTTTTAATTGCAAATACGCGCGGGTCAAAAATACTTTTAATTCAGTTTTATTTATTCCCGTCTTCATCCTTTTCTTTTTCTTTCTTTTTTTTTTCTCTTCTTTTTCTCTCTTATATTTCTCCCTTTTTTTTTTGTGGCCGGCGGCCCACATTTGGCCCGGCGGCCCACCGAACGGCGTTCGGTGGTTCGGCGGGCCAGTCCGTCGCTGATTTTCCCCAATCCATTTTTTTTTAACATTGGCCTTATAAAAACGGCCCCCTCCCCTCTGATTTTTTTCCACACCTGTGATACAGTAATTAAGTTAGTACGAATTGAATAAATTAATATGTGTCCTTCGGTTTGTAGGTGTTTGAATTTAAATTGGTATTAAAATTACTGAAGCCTGTTGAAACATGCAAAAAGTTTGAGGAAAAGAACCTTTGGTACTTAACAACCTCTTTCCTGGATATCAGTAAACTTCACGGACAAAAATTTTTTATAAGAAAGGTCGGTAAAAATGCCATTTACAGTATGTTTGTATATTTTACCGACATCATTACAGTGTTCTCTGTAAAAATTACAGTGTGCTCTGTAAAAACTGAAGTCTAAGGATTGTAAAATAGTTTTTAAAAAGTGTTGGTAAAAACTTCACAACTGTGCTTTGCAAAGCCATTTTTTACCAACCTAAATCTGCGATTTTAGCATGTTCCATTTTAGCTGCTCAAAACTTTGCAAACATAGCCCATAACGTTGTAAAAAATCACTAACTTGGTTGCTTTATTCAAAAATGTCCGTTAGAATTGGGCAAACTTCCTCTCATTTTTCATGCGTCCTTGAGAGAGCTGGTTGATATTATAAATCTGTGCTGAAAGTTGAACTGCTGTGCGTGTTTAATACGTTTAATTTAATTAATTCTTCACTACAAGTACGTACATCCAAGATTTTTCCTCACGGTGAACTCCATGAAGATCGAATTAAGGTGAGCATAAAATTATTTTCAGAAATTCGTATTATTGTATGTATGCCATGTCCCCGATCTCTCGATTTATACTTACTGACGCATTTTTAGCATTTATTTATTATCTTATATATTTATTATATCCTCTATTAGTGCAAAGTGTCTTTGTCTTCGATCACTATATTATATGCATGTACCTTTTCTAAAATCTCATGCATGCGCTGCATCATGTAATATGAATTTGCCGATTCATTTCGTACTATTTTTGCCGTATAGTATAATAATATTGTAATTATAAGATGCAGGCACGTATTAAAAGGGGTTTAATGTAAATGTCTTTGTTATTTTTCGCTGCAGAATTGTTAGATATTGTATTTTCTCATACAGCATTGATGTGCCTTATAAATATTTTATATCTAATAAAAAATATTTGCAGCAATGATGCGTCTACCGACGGTGTTTGGGTGCAGTGGGCGACTCATGATGCATCTGCGATGCAACTCTGCATAATCAAACCACATTTGGAGAAGTTATTCCTCAAACCCTTGCATCAACGAACAGCAGGCCTCTTCACCTAAAAGATTGGACTATCTACGGTCTGTGTAGTGTATCAAGGTGACAATCATTCTCGGTGTTTAACTTGAAAGCGATTTTGAAGACCTAAAATGTGACTTTTTTTCAAATATATTAATTATTAACTGCTTTTTTTTATGTCAGTTAACTCTTTTTACCTAATTTTTTTGCTCTTGAAAATAACTTCCCTAATTTGTATATTGTCGCAAATAAATAAAAAAATATTACATTTATAATATGAAACAAATATGCTTTTCCTTTTTTATTTATTCTATTCCATGATAATGTGCTTAAGTTTATTTCAATTAAATGTCTTATGTAGATCGAGAGTGCATGGTAGAGTATGAGTTGTATGATTATCGTAATTTTTATTAGTATATAATGCATTGTAATATGTGTAATATTAATGATATATATTTTCATATGATTTTCCATAAATAATACAGCTAGTGTATAATGTCATATCATTCATATTTATTATGTTTCAGATCGAGTACGTAAAATAGCATAAAATAGTTATAGCTACAAATAAATTAAGTAGGCAAAAATCAACCCATCTGAAGGAGTTAATTTTTAAAGATACAAGGCAGTAAAAGTTGGTACATTAGGTCGGTGAAAATAAAAATAACAAAATCAAGTCGGCAAAAATATTACATATCAGAGTGGAATAGTTTTACTAGTCGAGATCGTTAGTATTTTACCGACTTATGTGTAATTTTTGGTTTAACACATTAAGTTTGTAATTTTTACCGACCCGTTTGTGTGATTTGTATTACAATGTTGGATTGGGAGTTTTTACCGACCTGCGAGGTTCGTGGGTTTTGAGCTAACTAAAGTCGGTAAAATTCTACTATCTCTGTGTGAAAATTTTTGTCCGTGAATTGAAGAAAATCAGAAGATTAAACCGGTATAGTATATTACAGATAACCTCGATCAGGTCTGCGACAAGACTGGACAATATAAAATTTATAACACCATAGCCATTAATTGCTCATTATTATTATCAGATGTTAATCTTATAAAAAATATCATCTGATAATATATTATAAATATGATTAAATATATATATATAAGTAAGTTTTTCAACTTACACAATTTTTGGCAGTGTTAATAATTTTAAACCCTACCATTTTTACCCGCCAAAAGAAAGAAATTTGTCGGAGATGTTATGCAATGAAAAAAAAAAATTAAGATCGATACTTCATTATAATAATACATTCATTTCATTTACAGATGTTCATATTTCCCCTGTTTCCCCAACAATGGAATGAATATTTAGATAATTTCCTTACATTTTCTCTGAATTTAACTTATAAATACAAAGAAATTGATGGAGTTATAGGCTTACCTTCTCTCTGCAATGTAAACAGGTATGTCTTACCTTAATTATTTATGTATTTTTAATTACTTTATTGTAATTAATAATTATTTTATTACTTGCTATTTTTTACTGCAACAAAAGTTAGGAAAGAAGTGAGAATATAATATTTTCACGTTATTTATTTCACAATCTTCATTGAAATTTAACATATTAACATAGCTCTTAGGGGTATATCCTTGTAAAAAAAAAATGCACAGAGTTATATTGACAATATTGTAGAATCTAAAATTCTGCTAAACTTCAAATGAGTTTATAGTAAATATAATAATTTGATTTTATTAAACACAAATTGTGTATATATATATATATATATGTATGTATGTATATATATTTATACAAATATAGCTAGAAATAAAAACATAGACACAATATTATACTGACAAAACATATAATAATATATTATATATAGTAAGTATAATAAGTGTGCTATTTTTTTAAGATTATGTGATCTTGCATTTTTATTATTTTATTTAGGTCACAGGTTAGAGGTTAAACAAGAAAAAACATGAAATTTCGAGGCCTTTTTTCTCATTTGCTCTGCTACTCCAGGTATATAAGGGATGACTACTGTAGCTAGTGGGTTTTTTTTCTCTGTTGCTGTATTTGCTAATATTTTTTTCCTGCTCGCAACTTGTTGGATAATGTGATTTGGGTATCCAATAAGTTGCGAGCAGGAAAAAAATATTAGCAAATACAGCAACAGAGAAAGAAAAACCACTAGCTACAGTAGTCATCCCTTATATACCTGGAGTAGCAGAGCAAATAAGAAAAAAGGCCTCGAAATTTCACCTAAGAGTAGCCTTCTCATCAAAAGATGCATTAAGAAAAAACATATATTTTCATATTAATAAATATTAAAATATATTATAAACCTTATATAAAATAATGTAATATTTTCAAATGCACAAATTAATTTACCATAACATTACCAAGGTGTTTTTTGTCCCACCCTTCACCAAGGGAGAGGGGGGGGGGGTCGAAACGACCTTAATTGTATTTAAATAAAATGTTAAATCAAAAGTAAAAGTTATTTTCTCACTTTTTTATTTATTTATTTATTTATTTATTTATTTATTTATTTATTTATTTATTTATTTATTTATTTATTTATTTATTTATTTATTTATTTATTTATTTATTTATTTATTTATTCATTTTTTTTTTTTTGCTGAAATACATGCTGGGTGGCTAACTAAGGATTATATACAATTTTTTTCAGATTTTTTAAATAAGTGGCATTTTTTTCCGCTTTTAAAAAAAATACAAATAATAGATTAAAATATAGGCTAATTCCACTTCAATAATTATTAATTGGAAAAGAAATATGATATTACAGATCTTAGTTTACGTTTAGATTCGACTGCGCACGGCGATCGTCTTTTTTGCTTTATCCCATCCAGACATACGGTTAGACTTAGACATGTCTCGAAGCTAAGTTTCATATGGTCTACAGGTAATCTAAGATCTTTAAGACTACAGACTACAGTATATATATATATATATACATGTTATTATGTTATAATAATTAAGATAAGAAACAAAATGGTGGCTAAAGTTTCAGCTTTAGTGATCAGCAGTTTACCCTGATTTGGCATAAATTTCATATTATTTTAATTATTTCTATTAAGCTCTTCTCTCGTCTAATTTTCTCCTAGTTTGCACCATTCTAGAGGAAAAAAGAGGGGAAAAGACAAGATTACGTCTTTTTTCCTCTTCTTTTGAGTATAAAATGTTCCAAATATTTTCTCTATTTCATCCTCTCTATGAACGAGGAAGAAATAATTAAGATGTGTTATAGAGGTAAAAAAAAGATAGGTTTAGATGTGTGAAAAATGAGTTGAAGATGTATTTTTTTAATTAGGGTACAGGCCAGGGTACCTATTATAAATAAAGATGTAAAATAAATTAAATTACTATTTCTCTACAGTTTAAGTTCACCAGAATGCGCTATTGATCCCGAGGATGTGAAATTGAAGAATTTTATAAAAACAAATCTTTCTGAAAATTATATACCAATAGTAAGTAGTTAATTATATAGTACTAGTTTAAAAAGAAACAATCTGCTTGAAAATTTTAATGCAACTTAACGAGCTTGTTTTTTGATTTTCTATTTAAAAATTTACATAAATTTGTTATGTAATTTTATAACCCATGCATCAATTGTAAAGTATTAATAAAATAATTGTATTATTGTTCTTGTAATAGAGCTGTGCGAATTTGCAGCTACGAAGAGTACAAAGTAAGAAATCCATTAATTGCAGAAAGTGCACATTGCTATTTACATAATGAGATATTAAAATGTGAAAATTTTAGTGGCTTAATCGAAAGAAGGGGTAAAAATATGTTGCTGTGAATTTTTTCAGATTTTTTTTTGTGACCTGGAACTATTTTCAAAAAATTATTGAAAGTCTATTTTATGACATCGCAAGCGGCACTGCCTTATCCTTTTTCTTAAGGAGTGCCGCCTTAAGAAAAAAGAAAAGGCAGTGCCGCCCGTGACGTCATCAAAATAGACATTCAATAATTTTTTAAAAATAGTTCCCGGTCTCAAAAAAATCTGAAAAAATTCACAGTACCATATTTTTACCCCTTCTTTCGATTAAGCTACTAAAATTTTCACATTCTAATATCTCATGTAAGGTGTGGTGGAATATGTCCAGCTCATTATCTCTGTACCGCACGATTAAACTCTGGAGAGAAAAGCGTACTTATCAATGTCTAATCTCGGGTTTGGTATATAGAAGGGGAAAGACTTTCTATTGTGACGTTTCGGTACGTTTATATTAACATCAGCCAAAATCTCTAGGGTGCCTAGTCTTTCCATCAATTATTTTTTTAGCAGCAAGATATCGCTCATTTCACGACTGTAGTTTAATTGTGTAATTTCGTATTTTTTACAAATTTCAGTGAAGTTGACACGATGATATTGAATCCTATCTTATAAATAGATAGAAGGTGCAAAATTAGGCTACTCTGATTTTTTTTACATTTCTTAGAGCCCGAGATCTATTTTTAAAAAGAAATATTGGCCGCGATTCATGAAGCAGTTTACCAGGTTTCTAACCACGTTTAACTAGGTGGTTTATAAACCGTGTTATAACAGGTAAAACAGGTATAGTTAAACGTGGTTAATTAAGCTATTAAGCATGGTTAGAAACCTGGCTAACTGCTTCTTGAATCGCACCCATTAAAAGTACAGAGAACGGCGTCAAGGGACGTATCTTTTTAATAAAAGAACATCATGATGCAGGGGCTATTGAAAAGCGACGTGTGTTTGAATCTAAACTTTGATCAACTTTTTAACTTTTGGGGCTCAGAAAAATCTGGAAAAAATCTAAGTAATATAACATTGCACTTTCTATCAATTTATGCAATATATATAAAAAAAACACCTAAGCTGTCAACTTATTTCATAAAATCATGCATTATTTGTATTTGTTAATTTGTATTAAAAACATTTAATTTTTTTCAGCTAAAAGACCTTTTCTTTTCGGAGAGAGAACCTGAAATCGAATCTCTAAGTATAAATTCAAATGAAGTAGAAAGAACATTGTCTTCTGTATTAAATTACATGGGAAATATAAAAAATTTGGCAATTGACATTATCAACATACGTTCAAATTATCCTGATATTTTTTCTCTTTTGATGAAGAATGATGATTATCCGCGTTTAACAAATTTAAAGTTAAAAAGTATCAAGATCTCTAATATTCCCGAAGGTAAGCTGATTTACAACGAAAAAACTGCATGGCTAAATTTGTTTGCAAATTTGGATTTTTTTTCATTATTATTTTTTATTATATTTCCCTCATGTTACATAGCATAACAGTTAACACTACAATGTATGCTCTTTGGTACAGCAGTCCTGTAACGAACAAATTAAAAGTACAACAAAATTACGTATACTATGCCATTGAAGTGAGATTAGAATTGATAATTATTCTAGGATTTTTTTTAACTCTCTAACATCCTCAAAATTGAGGAGAAACATGTTGTGATGTCATAGTCATGACATTCTTTAATTCTACGCTTGGTGTTAAAAATTTGCATGGTTTATTTTGTGATAGAGGTCCTGTTTTAAAAAATATATTATTTTTTTTTTATTTATTATTATACATAACAAAATTATCTAACCCAATATGCAACACAAAAATTCATACAGTTTGTCTGATACAAAATGAAGTTCAATTTAACAATTTAATTTCATTAGAATATTAAAAATTGTGTATATATATATTATATTATATATAATATATATATATATATATATATATATATATATCTTTATAATAGCTCATAACTATGTTGGTTGTTTTCAGAATTCTACCAGTACATTCGCCACGTGCGTTCATTAAGTCTGTCAGAAAATCAGCTCATCAAGGTACCACGTGGTCTGGGTCAGCTGACAGAGCTACAGGAACTTGACCTCCAATACCAGCATTTAGCTCTGATGAAGATCAACTTCACACTGGAACCGAATGAACTTAACCTGCTGACCTCACTGAAGTTCCTTGACCTTAGTCTGCTCAAGATACCACACATCAAGCGGTGAGATAGCTAGAAGGGGGAATTCACAAAACGTTTAGATTGCATGGAGATAATGCCGATCTTAAACCTTAGCAAATTCACAAAAATTCTGAAAAATTTTTGAGATATAGATATTATTAGTGCCTAAAAGTCATAGAAAAAGTTTCAAAATATTTAAAGAGCTGATTTTTCTTAATTATTTTTTTTATTTGTCTCTCCATGAGAAAGCCCCATATATATGCTGAAAATTAAAAAAAAAAAAATTAAAAAAAAATCGTCTCATTAAATTATTTTGAGATTTTTTCTATGGCTTTAACATTAAGGCACTAACATCTGCCTCTCAAAAAAAGTTTAGAATTTTTGTGAATTTGCTAAGGTTTACATGTTAATCAAAGGAGAGTACGACGAACAGCTGATCGGCGTTATCTCTGCCTTAAGATTAATTTTTAAAAGTCCTAAATCTACTCTTATCTTTTTGTGAATGTTCTCTTTTTAATATCACAAGAGTAAATTTAACTCTATATTTAAGGGATGGCGTTGATTTTCACAAATTTTTTTAGCTTCATGGAGTATCAGCCTTTTATGTATTTCGGGATAAAAATTTATGTATTAAAAATCAATGTGTTTTAATTCACTGAAAAATATCACATCCTTCACATTGATGTAAAACATTCTTATATAAACTTTATGAAGGATGTTTATGTTAGCTATTATGCACAATAACCACAATTATTATAAATATTCAAGCATAAACAAACAAACTTTCCAACATTGTTAAGATTGCGGTTAACCCCTTCCCCCCCCCCCTCCTCCTCCACTTCCGCACTTCCTTCTTGATATTTCAGTACATGAGTAATGGCAGTATGATTTCTACAAAATTAAATTTTATTTACGGCAACAAATATACAAAGTTGAAGAAATAAGTTTGTCCATTTTTTTTTTTTTTAACACTTCATTATTTTTTCACAGAGCAATCCTACCGAAGCTGACAAGTCTTGAACGAATATATTTCGAACATTGTGAAACTATATCGTTGGATGAAGATACGTTTATGGATTTACCATCTCTTAATTTCATAAATTTGCATTACAATAAACTTAAATTTATTTACCCTGATACGTTCAGTCACCTTAAATCATCACTAACGTTAATACTATCAAACAATAAAGGACTTTCACCTTTAAACCTTAAATTTACAAATACTGGGTATCATAAAATATATTTAGCTGGAAATGGAATTACAAATATTAGCAATATTATATCACGTGGGAATATTTCAGTTTTAGATTTAGGTAGAAATTTAATACAAAATTGGTCATCGCCTAATGAATTTAACTCTGCCAATCTAAAAATTAATACTTTAAATTTAACTCTCAATCAAATCTCATGGGTAAATAAAGTAATGGGGAAGTCTTTGAACAAAATTAAAGTTGTTGATCTTGGAAGTAATCCATATGACTGCAAGTCTTGTGAACTTTTGGAATTCCAAGAATGGTTGAAGGAAACTGACACGGTTGTTTACGATTTTGGAAAGCTCTCCCCTCTAGAATGTAGACTTCCATTAAGTCAAAGATCAAGAGGCGACAAAGTGTGGAATTCAACGTTTGACAGCAGCATCTGTAATTTTTTCAATTATTATACAGCAATTGCACTCCCCTTTTGTTTTTTTCTTATAGTAATTGTTACATTGGGTGTGACTTTATATGCATATCGTTCAGAGATGGTTTATTTTCAACATATGTGGGGACTCAAAAGAAAGAATTGGAAAAAGTAAGTATAATTTTTTCTATTTGTTATTGATATTTTTATTGATATATCTGTGAAGTTCAGTTTAATATATTTAAAGATATTCATTCAATTAATTGATAAAATATAAAGTTAACACCTTATCGTAAAAACTCTAATATAAAATAAAAAATATTAAATAAAATTTAAATTCCGGGACTTAGCGAAAAATTTGAGGTTTTCCTAAACATTTATCAGCTTGAATTTTGTTTGTAATTTTAACTATTTTGGAAAAGCTGCATGAATTTTTATATCACGTAATTGGATTCATGAGAACTAAAATTAAAAAATTCTATTTATATTAACTTAAATTTCAATTTTATTTTAAACATGTGTAACTCCTTAGTAATTTTGCTAAAACATAATT
The DNA here is from genome assembly GCA_949825025.1 of Siphlonurus alternatus. Classification (NCBI taxonomy): domain Eukaryota; kingdom Metazoa; phylum Arthropoda; class Insecta; order Ephemeroptera; family Siphlonuridae; genus Siphlonurus; species Siphlonurus alternatus. The sequence continues at coordinate 9,537,117 of OX463783.1, forward strand.
TGGTGACGACAAAGTCATGCAAATATATATGACACGATGACACCCACATGCATAAAGATACTACATGCAGCTAGGTTGTGAATGATTTTCAGGGTGTTAAGAGATTGGAGTAATTGTTGAAAAATTGATAATACACAACATGAGATTCTCTATCCAAAGAGTACACTACAAAAAAAAATCATGTTGCGTGACTGTCCATTCTGACATAACTGTAATCTGTAACGTTTCAGTATGGTCAACACTCTTCATTTCGACGTGTTCGTATCGTACAGCAGTGAAGATCGTTCCTGGGTGTTTGAGAAGCTGATCCCCACCCTTGAGGAACCACTGGAGGCTGATCACAAGTACCGATTGTGTATACACGAAAGGGACTTCCCCATCGGTTGCTACATTATCGATAATATCGTCAGCTGTATCGAGAGAAGTCGTCGAGTGTTGCTGGTGTTGTCTCCAAACTTCGTCCGCAGCGAGGTAACAAGAGAGATTTTACAAACAATTAGGACAATTAACATTTGAAATTAAAATGTACGTAAACTAAACATGAAATTTAATTTTAAAAATTTTCTCTAAAAATTTTTAATAAAATTTTCTCTAAAAATTTTAATGTCCCCTAAAAATAAAACACTTATTTTATTTGCAATAATTTAAGGTTTTATTGAAAAGGAGGAACAAACTCAATTCAATTCATCTGTAGGCGCTGTAGCCATAAATATATCATGCGAATGTACAGTATATTTATTTGAAAATTGTACAATTATTTATCAATGGATCATTCAATTGCTCACTGTAAGCAAACAAACACATCAGAGTGATCAGCCATCATTTGAGAAAAAAACATTCCAGTGACAACGATGATGATTTTTCCCATTCCTGTGATTTTTTTCACAGAAAATATAATGAAATATATCAAAATTTAATGCATTTATTCCCTACAGTGGTGTCAGTGGGAGATCCGCCTCGCCCAACAACGATTGTTCGAGGAAAGTTCCCGCGACTTCCTCATCTTGCTGGAGTTAGAACGTTTGTCTCGCGACACCCTGCCGGTAAATCTGCGCACACTGCTGGGCTCCCGCACGTACCTCGAGTGGCCCGCATTGCCGGAAGACGAGCGTGCGATCGCCGGCTTCTGGGAGCGTCTGAGGAGCGCACTTGGAGCACCGCTTGGAGACATCGAGGATGAAAATAATACTGTGGGCTTGTCAGAAGAGGAGGAGGAAGAAAGATTCTGATGATGTCTTCGAGGCAATTTGACTTGTGGACAACCGGAATTAATTTTTTTACAGCTTATTTATAGCAGACCTCGAGTTATGCACGTTCATTTTTTTGTATCTCTCTGAAGCCTTAAAATACATATTGAAAAATGCTGTGACGTCATATTCATACTACACCACTGTCTATATGCTTGCTTGTTGTATATTTGCTTGACTATGACGTCACAAGAACTTCAGATTATATAAAAATAAATAATTAATCTCTTCATTTAAGTGAAAGAATTTTTTTTAAAAAAATTTAATCTTATAATATAAATAGTCATTTATCTTATACTCTATGTTACATATTAAGAAAGCACATTAAATTTATTATAATAATATTTCCTAAATCATTTATAGTTTCTGAGCTATGTATAATATTAAAAAATTATTAAAATATTTTATTATTAAATGAAGAAAGAAAAGGACAGTAAAATTTTTACTTTTTTTTAACAGGTCCAATCAATGTTATTAAATTGGTAGTAATATTATTATATACATAAGTGTTCGCTTCCTATTCATAAGTCCGTGAACGGAGATTGCCAGCTAGAGACGTCCGAGTCTCATGGCCATGCCGATTGTTAATTGTCAAAAATTTAAATGGTTCACTGTTTCCAGGGACGATGTATTGTTAAACTGTATAAATTTGCTAAAATTGTTTTTATAGCATTAGGTTTTAAGAAAATTTTTCATTATTTTTTAACATGTATTTTTTTTTTTTTTTTACATATCATTATGCTCAAGTTTAATAGTTCAAATATATATTATTTGAAATTAATGTTACAATCAATATGAAATATGTTTTGCTTCAGTATACTTACTACAAGCTCTAATTTTTGCATGATGTTGACAGTAAAATTAACGATATTATGTGTATTGTAAATATTTTGTAATTGTCTTTGTGTTTAAAAATCAAACATTTCCTTTTATATTGTGTGATTTATGTGATTATTGAATAAAAAAATAATAATTTTACTGCAAATTAATGTTACTGCATTTTATTTGAATTTCTTTTTTGTTAAATAATATAAGAAAACAGCTAAAATTGGTTTACATACAATAATGAGATATTAGAATGTTAAAATTTTAGTGGCTTAATCGAAAGAAAAGGGAAAAATATGGTAATGTGAATTTTTTCAGATTTTTCTGAGACCGCGGGAACTATTTTTAAAAAATTATTAAAAGTCTATTTTATGACGTCACGGGCGGCACTGCCCTATTCTTTTTCTTAAGGAGTGCCGCCCGTGACGTCATCAAAATAGACTTTCAATAATTTTTTTAAAAAATAGTTCCCTGTCTGAGAAAAATCTGAAAAAATTCACAGTACCGTATTTTTACCCCTTCTTTTGATTAAGCCACTAAAATTTTCACATTCTAATATCTCATTAAATAATGATAAAGATTAATTAATCTTCATGAATTCAACCTAGCATTCTTTGTGTAGGCTGCCTCGAAACAGGGGAAGCCATAGTTATCTATCCCAGCATTTGTGCCTGGTTGTGACTGAGGAAGCTATGGAAACCTTAGGAAGCAAGGTCGGTAGTTAATAGAGGATGCCATTAACCACCTCCAAGAATAACGAATAAGAGATACATTATTTATGTATACATTTTTTGTAAAATTCAAAGAAAGTATTTCATTGAGAAAAGAATTAGAAATAAATAGAATAGATAAATATTTACAACATATCAATGAACATACTCTAATGACATATATATTCGACACACTGCAATCAGTGATTATCTCTCCCCAGTTGAAATAAATATAATCTTTTATTCAACGTCCCTCCTCGTTCATTTGCTTCCTATTTTTCACCATTCCCAAAAAAAATAGAGGAAAAAAACAAGTTTACATCATTTTTCCTCTTCTTGAGAATGAAATCCTAGAAAATTGTTTCTTTTTCATCCTCACTTTGAGTGAAGGAAGCAATCAGATGTACTTTTTTAAGTAAAATTACATATTTATTTATTTTATTTATTGCACATCCATATAGAATCGTAAGGTACAAGATGCATGTTTACAATATTTTAGTATTGCAATACCTGTAAAAGAAACATAAAAATTAAAACATATTATCATCAGTTTTATATTATTATTACAATTACAATCATATATATTATAGTATTATCTAGTCAGTCCACAATAGTTGAGAAATAAAAATTTTATATTAAAAAAAAACATTTTTATTAATAGAGAACAATCTGAAAACTAATTCTTTATTATATTATTAAATCAATCTATTACAAGGAAAGCATTAACATTATTTAAAGCTGTTCTTTTTCTTGTTATGGCATAAAAATTAGGATTAGATGTATAGATGACGAGTTGAAGATGTAATTTTTCAACTGGGGCCGTTTACCGTCCATTGACCTCATTTCTTCTCTGTCGTCAAAGACACACGACAGTTTCATAATTTTCTCCATTTAATTCGCGGATGCCAATGCTGGGAAAAACATGCGCGGTTTTGCTACAATAATAACATCATTATAAGGGACACGTGTTGTTTACATCAGGTTGAATATATCCAATTAATTTCATATCCCCTCCAAAAGTAGCCGGAAATAAGTACCTTTTAGTCTTTACGTTTCTAATTAAAGTTTAAAATTTTGCAAGCAAGTCCTGTACTCGCTTTTCTGCAAAACCTCCAAACTTCAAATAAAATATAAAATAGGAAGGACAGAAACTTGTCACTTCCGGCTACTTTCGGGGATAATTTCAAGTTCATTTATTATTTTCTTGGAGACAGTTTTTTTTTTAGATGAAATAAAGGAAATGAAGACTTAAAAAAGAAAAGTATTATTAGAAGGGTATGTAAGGATTAAGGGTAAGGTAACGTGAATCAGCTGTTTTTTTTTATACCCATTTGATTAACATGTATATAAACCTTAGCAAATTTACAAAAATTCTGAAAAAATTTCAGAGTCAGATTTCAAAAGCCATAGAAAAAATTACAAGACAATTATTTGAGCTGTTTTTTTTTTTTTTTTTTTTTTTTATTTTCAGCATAGGGCTTTTCCATGAAGAGCCAAACTAAAACCTTAATTAAAAAAAATCGGCTAGAATAATTGTCTTGAAATTTTTTCTATGGTTTTTAGGTACTAAAATCTGTCTCAAATTTTTTTCAGAATTTTTGTGAATTTGCTAAAATTTACATGTTAATCAAATGGGTCTAAAAAAACAGCTGATTCACGTTACCTTACCCTTAAAAGAAGACAGGAGAGAATTCAGGAGCGGCAAAAGAAAGTGATCATGTGATTATATTATAGATTCCAGCACGCCTCCGGAATCCTGCATTTACTATAATTTTTGGGAAAAATTTGCAGAATTCTTGTAAAATAAATTGCATTTTTAAGATTAAAAAATATTCATTTTGGTATTGGGTTGCAAAATTTTTGATCCACAGCTCACAAGCAGGCGCGGATCCAAGGGGGGGAGGGGGGACGATGGGGGCGAACGCCCCTCCCAAAAGGTTCCAAAATACATTGAAGGTGTTACCACCCCCCCACCCCAAAATTTAACATTGCAGGATAGGGCACCGCCCCCCCCCCCCCCCCCCCAGAGCTGCGGGCTGGATTCACCCCTGCTCACAAGAAGCGTTCTTAAGTTAGATTTTTTTACATGTCGCAATGCGAGAACGATGTAAGGAAATTGTGAAATCGCCTGATAATCGAAAATGAAGTCTTAACGTGCGTACCCGACAACGAACACCGGCCATCACACGGGATGTACGACACAAATATTTTTGACACAACCAAAAATTATTATTTCACAAAAAAGGCGGTGAAATTAGTATAAATAGAGTTCCTAGACACAGTGAGTGTATCATTCAGTTTAAAACTATCGAGTGAATTATATTAACATTATAACTTTAAATTATGGTGTTACTAAAACTTTTAGTAATTGCTTTATTGATAAGTGTTGTGTATGCAGTGCTTCAAGAACCTAAGGTAAAGTTTATCTTACTATCTGACGTTTTATGCGTTTTCTATAATTTTTTTTATTATTATTTTATTTTTTTGGTAAATTTTAAAACAGTATAATATATAAAATCTAAATATTTTTTATAATTTTTGTAGATAGATGTTTACTATTATAAAAGTCTACGTATATAATTATATCGATAGATGAGCAGCATTAAAATAAACATTTTATGTGTAGTGTTTAATGTAATGTTTCACTTGTGTATGCAGCTCTTAAATTAATTGAACCCTATTACTGTGTCTGTCAAAATTTACCGAAACTGGACTGGCCTATAAACTGATAGATTCCAATTATTTTATTACAGAAATCAAAGAAATGTTTAAACTTCCAACGACAGATCAATATTCCAATTTTATAGCTGTCAGGAATCAAAAAGCTCAGGATATTAATCCTGAGTTTTACAGCACTGATGCTATGACATGTAAACATTGGTGTCTGCCCCAATTGGATAGATCCAATGTTAGAAATGTTTTAACTCGCCAGGCTGTTCACGGCTTCCACCATCTAATTTGTAAATCTTCTGGTCATCATAAAGCTGAACAATCTTGTATATGTAAATTATGTAATGAATATTGTAGCCAATATCATTTAAATATCTGTAAATCTAGAATTAAGCCTATTAGCGATTATGCCAGGGGAGATTTCATATAGTCTATAGATTTTGAATAGCAATGAAGCAATAAGTTTTTTTATTCTATCTATTTTCTATGTCATATTTTGTTTTATATATGTGATTATATATATGATATATTATTATTATGATGTAACAGGCTGTTAGTATCATCTGTTATTTTATTTTATATTGTTTTATTATCATTTTCTATTGTTCTATTATTCTGTAACTATTATATATATTTTGTATGTATGCTTTATGTGTTCTATTGTAATGTTTTTCTATAATGTATGTTTCTAGTGCTGTTAATATGTACACTTTCTGTGTTTAATAAAAGACTAATAATAACATTATTAAGGGAGGAAGGGGATGGGGTCATTCTGACCCTTTACTCTTTTAAATGTGGGAAAACGGTGTAAAATATTGCCCCAAAAATTCTGAAAAAATTTGTAATCCTTAGTTAACCACCCAGTAATGTACTTCCGTAAAAAAAAACGAGACAAAAAACTATTTTTTTAACATGTGATTCAAATAGCTTTCCCCCCTTTCCCCACCCTGGTAAAGTGTGTGACAAAAAACACCTTGGTAATGTTAAACAAACAATACATAATAATCGTCATTTGGTGCTCACTTGTCTTGGTCGCAGGAAGGTATTTTCAACGGGAGCTCCTATGACAAGAGTACGAGCATGCCTGGCAACTGTGCTTGTGGTAGGTATAGTTAATTACCTTATTTTTCTATGATATGTCTTTAAATATATATGCATATATACATTTACAAGCAAAATGGATTTATGATATTTTTTCCCAGCTTGACAATGGAATTAAGATATTTTCCGCTATATGCCACGTCAATATAGAAAATAATTAAACTTAAAGTTAAGTGCGCGCTAGAAAAAAAAGTTGAGTTAGTATTTTCTAAAAATAGTTCAAGTAGTCCTCCATATCAAACCAAAATTCAAAAAATTCTATCTCAAATAGGTTTGCCAGAAAAAAATTCCAAAGTCAGAGTGAACGCGTCGCTTAACATGGGGCCTTACCTGACAAAGACCCTCGAATATCTCGAAAAAATACACCGTTAGGTGGTATGAAAAAAATATAGTGATGTTCTATGACCCAAGCTTTAACCAAAAACCGATTAAAAAAAATTTCGCTCGAATCCATTTTTCCGTAAAAAAAATAATAAAAAATCTTATGGGAATTAACATGGTAGATTTTCTTGATTTTTTTACGGAAAAATGGATTCGAGAGAAATTTTGTTTAATCGGTTTTTGGTTAAAGCTTGGGTCATAGAACATCACTATATTTTTTTCATACCACCTAACGGTGTATTTTTTCGAGATATTCGAGGGTTTTTGTCAGGTAAGGCCCCATGTTAAGCGACGCGTTCACTCTGACTTTGGAATTTTTTTCTGGCAAACCTATTTGAGATAGAATTTTTTGAATTTTGGTTTGATATGGAGGACTACTTGAACTATGTTTAGAAAATACTAACTCAACTTTTTTTTCTAGCGCGCACTTTACTTTAATTTCTTTCGATTGAATTGTGGTGCACATCAGTGATCTTGAATTTTCATGACGCAGTGTGCGGAGTGCCCAATAAGAAACTACGCATCGTGGGTGGCAAAGTGACACAGCCTAACGAGTTCACATGGGTCGTGGCGCTGAAACAACGTTACGGCCAATTCTACTGTGGCGCCACTCTCGTCACCAGGCGCCACCTCGTCACAGCTGCCCATTGCATCGACGGGTTAGTCACAATACTCTGGTTCACATTTAATTTGTTTTTCATCGTATTTGTAACGTCTTCAGTCATTGGTATGTTGTTTTCAACCAAGAATTTAACTGGGCTAGCCGAAGGATACTCGAGTACGTGTTTCCAAAGAAATTCAAATTAAATATGAACTTAAGTATGTAATAATAATACCTGCCGAGTCAAGACATTAGATGAAATAGATTTCATCTTTTCTTCGCTATTAAGCTCTCCTCACGTCTTTTGTCCTCTTATTTTGCACCCTTTTAGAGGAAAAAAAGAGGGGTAAAGACGAAATTACGCCTTTTTTTCTCTTCTTGAGCATAAAATGTTAAAAATATTGTCTTCATTTCATCCTCAATTTGAGCGAAGAGGAAATAAGATGTGATTTAAAGGAAAAAAAAAGATTAAAAAATTATAAGTTTTGTTTTCCCCCCCCCCCCCTCTTCCCCCCTGGATCCTTAATTAAAAAAACGCCTATTGATGCCTCCAAGAAGTTTAGCTGAACTTTAAAATCATATTTCCTGGCGTAAAAAAAAAAAGCTGAAAAAAAATCTGAAAAAAAAATGAGAGTATCAAAATTTGACACTTTTTCATTTCTACAATAAAAATTTCCCATAGGTTATTCATTTTCCCTCAACTACTTTTGTATCCACATTAGACAAGTGGTTTTAGACCATACTCACATGAACTAGCTCAAGGTATGCATTTCTCCAGGTTCAATTTAGATGAGATCAAGGTGTACTTGGGCGTACACAACCGACTGCAGCTCAACTCCATTGGAATTATAAAGCGCAACATCAAGAAGGCCAATGTCTTCCCCAAGTTCAGCGGCAGTTTCAAGTACGACAACGACATTGTCGTGCTCGAGCTAGACGAGCAGATCCAATTTTCTCACATCGTGCGACCCGCCTGCCTGCCTACTAACAGTGAGTAACATGTCACTGATAACTGTATAGCAATTGTATTGTGATTTTTATATTAATTAAAATTTTATTTTAATAAATTATATATGTAAAAAAAATCCATCAATTTAATAAATATTTCATTAATGCAGCTTGTGGGGGATTCATTTTGATACTTTTTATAATTAGAAGGTCCATGATCATAATACTAGAATTTTAAATATAGTACTTCCGATTTATTATAGTACAGAATCTGTCAAATTATGACGAGATTTGAAATAATTTAATTTTTATTTTTATAGCTCTCCTCTCGTCTAATTTGCTCTTATTTGCACCATTTTAGAGGAAAAAAAAGAGGGAAAATACAAGATTAAACGTATTTTTATCTCTTTTTGAGTATAAAATTTTAGAAATATTGTCTTCATTTCATCCCCACTTTCAGCAAAGAGGAAATAAGATGTGGTTAAGAGGTAAAAAGATTAGGTTTAGACGTGTAAAGGATAAAGGATGAGTTGAAAATGTAATTATTAAACTAGGGGATATTTTGAATTTTTGCAGATTTTTTTTAATCCAAAAAATGTCACGCTTTCTGGAGGCGTTTAAGCCCTATTCTTTTAATTAAGGATCCAGGGAGGGGCAATAGAACTTGCAATATAATTTTTTAAATAGTTCAACAACATTTGAAAAAATTCAAAATAGCTTAAAAGCTTGAATGTTGGCATTAATAATAAAGGAAGTCATTTAAGCATATATATACCGTGTAAACAAGGGTTCTACACCAGGTATGAAAAATTATGTCTTCAAGTCATCCTTTACACGTCTAAACCTAAACTTATAATATTTTTACCTCAAAAACGCATTTTATTTCCTTTTCGCTCAAAGTGAGGATGAAATAGAGACAATATTTCTAACTTTTTATGCTCAATAAGAGGACAGAAGACGTAAAATGTTAAAAAGTAGGAGGGAATTAGACGAAGAGAGAGCTTAATATTGAATAAAAGATGAAATTTATTTTAACTCGGTTCTTTTATCTTGAAGTTGCTTGTTTATTTTCCAGATGACGTAGACTACGCCGGCAAGAAGGCAATCGTGGCGGGCTGGGGACGTCTGGGAGCGCGCAATAAGTCCATCACCGAGCTGATGAAGGTAGAAGTACCTGTGATGTCCACGGCTGAGTGTCGTCTGTCAGGCTTAGGTCCCAAATACATCACCGATAATATGATCTGCGCTGGATACGAGAAGGGACTTAAGGACGCATGCCAGGTGAGACATGCGCAATTTCCCATTTTTTGAGAAAATCTTAATTGTAGTTGATTGCTCAAGCGCGGATCTAGAAAAGAAATTCGGGGGGCCTGTCTTCATAAGGCTAATGTTAAAAAAAAAAAAGTAGAGGAAAATGCTTACGCATTTCCCATGTTAAAAATACATTTCGGGGGGTGGGGGCTGCAGTACCCTAGTACCTCAATCCTTTCCTGAATCCGCGCCTGCTCGAGTTTGTTATAAATATTTTAATATTTTATGATTATTCGAGTTTAAATTTTGTTTCAATGATAAAAAAAAAAAGTTTCCGAAGCTATAATGAATTATTATTACGTCAACTTTCACGAGTTAACATGTAATATTTGTCATACGTTGTAGGGAGACAGCGGTGGGCCCTTGATAATCCACGTTGGAGGTACAACTGAGCTTATAGGTGAGTACAGTATGCTTAATTAGAGTCACTTTTACTAAAGTATACATATAAGTGATATAAGGCCTGTACTACACGATATTCAAATTATTTATTTTTTCATAATATTACAGGCCTGTAAAAAATACACAAATATGTACAACACATGGTACAATGCATGGGTAAGTTAGTATATAAAAAATAAAAACATAGCACTAAATTGACAACAATAAAAATTTTTGACAATAATATATCCATTTACAATATAAAAAAACAATATTGCAGTAAGAAACAATTTTACAGCAGATTTAAAAACAAGTGAAAAGTGAAATCTGCAAGAAACATTGATGCATTAAAAGAAGAAACATAATAATTTGGAGGAGGCTCATATTAAAGGTTTTACTTAATATTTTATGATTTGAAACCCCCAAATCCAACATAAAACTTATGTATTCGATGCTAACATATACCAATGGTGTATTGACCTCAAAATTTTTTTATTGCAGAAATGAATAGAGGGTAAAAAGTTATGCTACTATAAATATTTTCCCAACTTCCCTAGGGTCCATCAGGAACTATTTTTAACAAAATAATTGAAAGTCCAGAGAAAGTGACGCCTCTCTTAATAAAAGGATAGGACCTAAAAAAGGGGCATGGGTTAAAACTGACCTCGGCAAAACTTTTTAGCAGGCTCTAAAAAATCTGCAAAAAAAATTAGAGTGGCACAATTTGACACCATCTATTCATTTTTCAGATAAACAATTTTGAGGTCGATACTCTATTCAGTGATGTTGCCAAAGGGGATTTGAGTTTTCCTGTCAGCCAGTGAACCACCACAACATCCTTGGCCACTGTGGTGCTCACTGATGGTGCTTCTTGTTGTAGGAGTGGTTTCCTGGGGCCGCGGGTGTGCCAGACCCAACTACCCCGGCGTGTACACGCGAGTTTCCAACTACCTGAGTTGGATGTCCGATATCTTCGGTGACGAGTGTTTGTGTCCCAGACCTGCCGAGGAGAATGCGAACTACTGAAGACCACGTGACTTCATTATGACGTCATAGAAAACCTGAAATTTCAACTTTTATTCGCTATTAACCAAGTCTAATTTGAATCCCTCCTATTTTACATCATTTTGGAGAAAATGATAATAAATATAAGAAATAACAACTGGGAAAAATGGGCAATATAACTAACATTATTGTTTCACTGTAACACGTGTAACACATTTCAAATCTCTTTTACAGAGAATATAATAAGGCGGTTGCATGAGCAACGCAATCAGTCTACTTTACAGGGGCTGAGTGCAAAAACATGCACACGCAGCCCGTCATTCTGGTGGAAGCGATAGAGAACTCTGCATGGAGGCAATTAAAAGATTAAAAAAATACATTATAAATTATTTAAAATTAAATTAAAAAATGTGAGGTGAACAAAATGTTTATAATAAAATTTATAAACTTTTGCTCACCTCAGAATTTATAATCTTTGCTTTATATATTTTTAAATATTTTTTTTAGTATTTTGTGCCATGCTTATACATTGCGAAGCTCCACCAGGCCACCATCGACGACTGGCGGACAACTGTTGAAACTCCCGATCTAACGTCCCACTGACGTCACACGCAAGCGACTGTATCTTCCACTATATTGAAATATAAGTTTGCACTATAGTAAATATTAGTTCAAACATTTTTTTGATTGATCAACATCATCCTATTTATATAGAAATATTCACTTTGAGAGAAGTGGAAATAAGATGTGTTTCAGAGTTAAAATGATTACTATGATTAGGTTTAGACGTGTAAAGGATGAGTTGATGACGTAATTTTTCAACTAGGGACTAATGGACAACCTACATGTTGTATGAAATTTTTTTCTTGCAGAAATGAATAGAAGGTATTAAATTATGCTACTCTGATTTTTTTTCAGATTTTTTTTAGTCCCGGATCTATTATTAAATAATAATTTAATGTTCTGTAAGCTAAGTTGGCACCTCTAAATCCTTAATAAAAACGAAACGATAGGAGCTATGCGCCTATTGATGCCTCCAGGGGGCGTGGCCGCACTTTCAATTATTATTTGAAAATAGTACTAGGTTTCAAAAAAATCTGAAAAATTCAGAGTAGCATAATTTGGGACCCTCTATTCATTTCTGTAGTAAAAAATTTTCATGCAGATTGTTAATTTGAGTTTTCATGACGCAGTGTGCGGAGTGCCCAACAATAAACAGCGCATCGTGGGTGGCAACGTGACACAACCCAACGAGTTCCCGTGGGTCGTGTTGCTCGATCGAACATCGCGGCGGACTCTACTGTGGCGCCACTCTCGTCACCAGGCGCCACCTCGTCACGGCCGCGCATTGCATCGATGGGTCAGTCTTAATACCTACACCGAGTCAAGCCATTTGTAATGTTTATCTCTTGTAATGTTTTGATAATGATAAAAAGGCAAAAATATCAATATATACCCGATTTGAAATAAATTTCATTTTTTATTCAGTATTAAGCTCTCTCCGCTTCTAATTCCCTCTTTTTTTTCGCATAATTTTAAGGGGAAAAAATATGAGAAAAGATCAAATTACACCATCTTTCCTTCTGCAGGTTGTTTCGCCTCCCCCCCCCTCCCCCCCCCCCAGCTCTTGAAACCTTAATAAAAAGAATAAGGCCTAAACGCCTATTGATGCCTGCAGGGGGCGTGGTCGCATTTTCAGTATTCTTTAACAATATATACTTCCTGGACTGTAAAAATCTGAACAAAAAATTCGGAATATCATAATTTAACACTATTCATTTCTATAATAAAAAAAATCACGTAGTTATATCCATTTTCCCTCAACTACTTTTGTATCCACATTAGACAAGTGGTTTTAGACCATACTCACATGAACTAGCTCAAGGTATGCATTTCTCCAGGTTCAATTTAGACAAGATCAAGGCGTACTTGGGCGTACACAACCGACTGCAGCTCAACTCCAGTGGAATTATAAAGCGCAACATCAAGAAGGCCAACGTCTCTCTCGATCATCTCAAGTTTGGCATGGACAATGACATTGCCGTGCTCGAGCTGGACGAGCAGGTCGAGTTTTCTCACATCGTGCGACCCGCCTGCCTGCCTACTAACAGTGAGTAACACGTCACAGTTTGTGGGGGGTGCAGGGAAGTCATTTTGATATTTTTTATAATGGTATGTAAGCTGTAACCTTAATTGACGTCACTAACCTTTGTCCTACCATTTACTCACAAAAGAAGATTGAGCGCATCTAACAAGTAAGATCGTTTCACGGAGCAATTTTTCGATCGCGAATGGAGTATTCGCGAAATTTTTTTTAGAGGCAGATAGTGCCTAAAAACATTAAATAAATTAATTAAAATAATCGGCTCAATAAATTGTTTTAATTAATTTATTTAATTTTCAGCATAGGGCTTTCGCATGGAGAAACAAACTAAAAACTTAAATTAAAAAAATCATGCAGCTCGTTAAATTGTTTTGAAACTTTTTTTTATGGCTTTTAGGCACTTACAAACTCTCAAAAAATTTTCAGAATTTTTGTGAATTTGCTAAGGTTTACATGTTAATCAAATGGAGCTAAAAAAACAGCTGATCGACGTTATCTCTACCTTAAAATCAGCAGAACATCTTCTAAAATTTGACTTTTTAGCCGCTCTTTATACTGAAGCTGCTTGTTTATTCTCCAGATGACGCAGACTACGCCGGCAAGAAGGCGATCGTAGCGGGCTGGGGAAGCCTGGGAGAGCGCAATAAGTCCATCACCGAGCTGATGAAGGTAGAAGTACCTGTGATGTCCACGGCTGAGTGTCGTCTGTCAGGCTACCATCCCAAATACATCACCGACAACATGATGTGCGCTGGGTACGAGGAAGGACTTAAGGACATATGCCATGTGAGACATTATGCAATTTCTGAAGCCACCTTTTTGTAGTTAATAACTCGAGTTTGATACAAATAGAAAATAATAATTATATTTTTTTTTATTTTCATAATTAAAAAATGTACATAAAACTATGCTTTTTTTAATTTTTTCAAATTTCTTGGAGCGCGGGAACTAATTTTAAAAAATATGTTTATCTGGATTATTGTGGAGCAGACAATGAGGAATTTGCATGCGTGAATCTGATTGGCTTAATCGAAAGAGGGGGCTGAGAAATACATGTGTGAATTTTATGCGAATTTTTTGAGCACTGCAAGTATGCTCAAATGCATATTTAAAAGATGCACTTTACCTGGAGGCGATGGCGCATCGCCAGTGACGTCATCGCTATGTCAGGTTCGGTTCACTATAGATCTGCATACCTGTACGCACCTGCATAACAGGTAGCCAATCAAAAACAATCTAGCCAAAATTCAAAATTTCAAATGCCTAGCCTATTATAGTTTTAAAACTTAAAAAATGCACATTATTCCATATACGCGTATTGTAAAAACACACTGGGAGATAAGTAATATTACAAACGTACCTTTCATCATATTTAAATAATAGAAATTGTTTCGCAAATAGTTTCATTTAACTGAAGAGAAGATGCAATCGATGCAATATCAAGTCCTGCCACCAACTTTTCTGTTTAAATTATTGGCGATTATTGGCGCGTCATGCATCAATCAGCCAATAAAAATGTGTAAATTTATCATACTGGACTCCTTCCGTATCTGCTGATTATCTATTGATTTATTTTATTAAACCTAAAACTGAGCCTCTTTTCTTATCTACGAAGATAGTAGGATGCCGTAGGACTCAATATTTAAATTTATTAAGACCCTTGAATCATAATTTATCAATGTCTTTTCAACCCCCTGTTTGCTGCTGCTGAAACCAGTAACGGAAGGATTGAAAAATAAATAAAGTTTTAATTTCAACTTTTCCAATATGCCTATATGTGGTCGAGTGGAAAAGCGCTCGCCTTCCATGCAAGAGGTGAAGGGTTCAAATCTCCCCCGGTTCAATTTACATTTTTAGTAGCACGAAGAAGTTTATTTCATATTTTTAACTCAAACGGGGTAAAAAAGTTTTGTTTATAATTTCTTATTAATTTTTCTATCATTGAATGAAACGCTTTTTTTGTTTGTTTTTTTTTTTTTTTTTTTTTTTTTTTTTTTTTTGCAAAGTTTTTGTAAGTGCGTATTTAAATGAAAAAGTGTGACTTATAATAGTATAACATGATTATATTGTAAGAAAAAATAAGATTATTTTACCCCGTACGTTTGAATTAATTCTTCGTGCTACTAAAAATGTAAAATGAATCAGAGGAGATTTGAACTCTTCACCTCTTGCATGGAAGACGAGTGCTTTTCCACTCGACCACGTACAGGCGTTATAGAAATGTTGAAATTAAAACTGTATTTATTTTTCAATCCTTCCGTTTCTGGTTTCAGCAGCAGCAAACAGGGGGTTGAAAAGACATTGATAAATTATGATTCAAGGGTCTTAATAAATTTAAATATTGAATCCTACGGCATCCTACTATCTTCGTAGATAAGAAAAGAGGATCAGTTTTAGGTTTAATAAAATAAATCAATAGATAATCAGCAGATACGGAAGGAGTCCAGTATGATAAATTTACACATTTTTATTGGCTGATTGATGCATGACGCGCCAATAATCGCCAATAATTTAAACAGAAAAGTTGGTGGCAGGACTTGATATTGCATCGATTGCATCTTCTCTTCAGTTAAATGAAACTATTTGCGAAACAATTTCTATTATTTAAATATGATGAAAGGTACGTTTGTAATATTACTTATCTCCCAGTGTGTTTTTACAATACGCGTATATGGAATAATGTGCATTTTTTAAGTTTTAAAACTAATAGGCTAGGCATTTGAAATTTTGAATTTTGGCTAGATTGTTTTTGATTGGCTACCTGTTATGCAGGTGCGTACAGGTATGCATATCTATAGTGAACCGAACCTGACATAGCGATGACGTCACTGGCGATGCGCCATCGCCTCCAGGTAAAGTGCATCTTTTAAATATGCATTTGAGCATACTTGCAGTGCTCAAAAAATTCGCATAAAATTCACACATGTATTTCTCAGCCCCCTCTTTCGATTAAGCCAATCAGATTCACGCATGCAAATTCCTCATTGTGACGTTATGAATAGCCAATCTCAGCGCGAGAAAATGACATCAAATGTGTACCACCCTAATTCAGATATTTTAACTATATTTTTTTAAATTAGTTCTCACACTCCAAAAAATCTGAAAAAAATTTAGAACAGCATATTTTTATGTAAATTTTCTAATTGTGAAATAAAAAAATGCATTCATTATTGTTTATTACTGAATTAACCTGTGAGATATTCTCACAATTTATTATTTGCCTAGTTTCAAAACCGCCAATATGCATTTTCAGTAAGGGTCAATTTCCTGGTAAAAAATATGGAATTATGATCTTAGTTGAAAATGCATATTGCCGGTTTTGGAACTGTGGGCAAATGATATTGCACATGTGAATTTACGTCGTCTTGGTAAATTTACCACTTGCAGCCTTTTTAATCACCATAATATATATTCTTATGTGTTATACTAATGGGGTATGTTGATATAACAACTGCATCAAAGGAAAATTTTCCGAGGCGACGACTGTACAATATATTTGAAAGCTGTGAATTGACATGAAATACTTAATACGCAGCATTATAAATGTGTAATATTATTATGATGTTATTATACAGAGTGAACCACAATTCGCGTGCCAACTTTTTTCGTAAATTTGGTATTGCAAAAATTTTCGTGCAAACTTCAAATTTGGTACACATGTAGCTGAGGGTTGTAAAAATTAGTTCAGGGTGTTAAAAATTTTATTGGACACCAACAACAACCCTTTCAGGGGTGGTTTTTAAAAAAATTATTTTCGCCTTATGGAAATTCAATGTTAAATTCAACTTTTTTTGAAATCATTGGAATTTTGCGGAGAAAATTTCTAGGATAGGGTAATCGACCCTCCTGAACTCAGAATTAATTTTATATTTTTTCCTCGACGCACCCCTGAGGGTGGAGACCTACCCCTAAAATCCATTTTCCATAAAAATTGTGCTAAAATTATGAAATTAATTCTCAAGGGGTAATCGACCCTCCTGAACTCAGAATTAATTTTAGATTTTTCCCTGACGCACCCCTGAGGGTGGAGAACTACCCCTAAGATCCATTTTCCTTAAAAATTGTGCTAAAATTATGAAATTAATTTTCAAGGGGTAATCGACCCTCCTGAACTCGGAAATATCCACCATCATCATGTGTCATCGTGTCATGTCCACCGTCGTTAATTGCATGGCATGAAGGCACATGTTGGTCCGCACAAGGCTATGTGTGCCTTTAACAACTGAGGTGTGACCAATTCCACATAACGTCTGTCACTTTCAGCTCGTCAATGCAGGTTTCAAATCTCTTTCTGAAGCAAAAGGTTTAAAAGAAGAGATTCGAGACCATTGACGAACTGAAAGTGGAGATCGGACGTTGCATGGTTTTGGTCACACCTCAGATGTTAGAGGCCATGCACCTACACACATAGCCTCGTTGAGCGGACCAACATGTGCCTTCACGCTAACTAACGGTGGACACATTCAGTGAAACCATCGTCATGCTGCAAGTGAAGGGGTGAGTCTGTTTTTTTTTTTCTGGAAGATTTTGAAAAATCCCGAAAAAAAAATTAATTCACAATCTGCTCGATTATTTAAGAAAGAAGGATATGGTGGGTAGCCGTTGACCCTCAGGGCTGCGTCGGGGAAAAAATCTAAAATTATTTCTGAGTTCAAGAGGGTCGATTACCCCTTGAAAATTAATTTCATAATTTTAGCACAATTTTTTACGGAAAATGGATTTTAGGGGTAGTTCTCCACCCTCAGGAGTGCGTCGGAAAAAAAATCTAAAATTATTTATGAGTTCAAGAGGGTCGATTACCCCTTGAAAATTAATTTAATAATTTTAGCACAATTTTTAAGAAAAATGGATCTTAGGGGTAGTTCTCCACCCTCAGGAGTGCGTCGGAAAAAAAATCTAAAATTATTTCTGAGTTCAGGAGGGTCGATTACCCCTTGAAAATTAATTTCTTAATTTTAGCACAATTTTTAAGGAAAATGGATTTTAGGGGTAGTTCTCCACCCTCAGGGGTGCGCCAGGGAAAAATCTAAAATTATTTCTGAGTTCAGGATTGTCGATTACCCCTTGAAAATTAATTTCATAATTTTAGCACAATTTTTAAGGAAAATGGATTTTAGGGGTAGGTCTCCACCCTCAGGGGTGCGTCGGGGAAAAAATCTAAAATTAATTCTGAGTTCAGGAGGGTCGATTACCCTATCCTAGAAATTTTCTCCGCAAAATTCCAATGATTTCAAAAAAAGTTGAATTTAACATTGAATTTCCATAAGGCGAAAATAATTTTTTTAAAAACCACCCCTGAAAGGAGTGTTGTTGGTGTCCAATAAAATTTTTAACACCCTGAACTAATTTTTACAACCCTCAGCTACAAGTGTACCAAATTTGAAGTTTGTACGAAAATTTTTGCAATACCAAATTTACGAAAAAAGTTGGCACGCGAATTGTGGTTCACTCTGTACATGCAACGTACTGGATTACTGCTATAATATGTCCTGAATCAAGTGTTATAGTATTTGTTTGTGTCTGTATGTCTCATT
This sequence comes from Siphlonurus alternatus, assembly GCA_949825025.1. Taxonomy (NCBI): domain Eukaryota; kingdom Metazoa; phylum Arthropoda; class Insecta; order Ephemeroptera; family Siphlonuridae; genus Siphlonurus; species Siphlonurus alternatus. Next base: position 9,555,935 of record OX463783.1, read on the forward strand.
CATTTACGTGCTTAAATTGTTATGTGAAATCAAAAAATGCAATAAATGTTACGAATCACAATAAATGCAAATTATATATTTTGCTTAAAATCTTAAATTATTGGAAAGTGTGTTGGGGTTTTCTTTCACAAATCTCTTAAAATACATTAGTATCCAAATTTCAGCAGAACAACATAGCCCAACATTGCATTTTATGTTTTTTTAATTTTTGTACTGAATGGACTACCGACATGACTTTTTTTATTGCAGAAATGAATAAAGGGTATAAAATTATATGACATTCTAATTTTTTTTTTCAATTTTTTTAATCATGGAACTATTTTTAAAAAATAATTGAAAGTGCGGTCACACCCCCTGGAGGCGTCAATAGGCAGGCGTCTAGGCCTTATACTTTTTATTGAGAATCCAGGGGGACCAGCATAATTGGCAGAACACTTTGCAATAAAAAAATTTCATGATG